>JAXIVH010000012.1:2348641-2496141 GCA_036785325.1 Urophycis tenuis | reverse complement strand
TTGGTTTGTCTTTCCTTTGTGTCCATCATCCATTCATCATCCTTCATCATCCCTCCATCATTCATTCATCATCGGTCATCCCTATGTCACTGACTCTTGCCCTTCTTACCCACAATCCTTTTCACCTCTGGTTATGGCCTTCCCCGCCTCTCTCTCACCTCCATTGTTCTCCCTCACTCTGTCTCTCCCCCCTGGTCCTCCCACCTCTCCCCCCTGGTCCTCCCACCTCTCCCCCCTGGTCCTCCCACCTCTCCCCCACTCTGTCTCTCCCCCCTGGTCCTCCCACCTCTCCCCCCTGGTCCTCCCACCTCTCCCTCACTCTCTCTCTCCCCCCTGGTCCTCCCACCTCTCCCTCACTCTGTCTCTCCCCCCTGGTCCTCCCACCTCCCCCTCACTCTCTCTCTCCCTCACTCTGTCTCTCCCCCCTGGTCCTCCCACCTCTCCCCCCTGGTCCTCCCACCTCTCCCTCACTCTCTTGTCTTCCCTTCGTCCGTGCGTCTTCCTGTGCACCACGTGTTGCTACCATGTGTGTGTGTGTACTGTGGTGTGTGTGTGTACCGTGGTGTGTGTGTGTGTGTGTGTACTGTGGTGTGTGTGTGTACTGTGGTGTGTGTGTGTACCGTGGTGTGTGTGTGTGTACTGTGGTGTGTGTGTACTGTGGTGTGTGTGTGTACTGTGGTGTGTGTGTGTACTGTGGTGTGTGTGTGTACTATGGTGTGTGTGTGTACTGTGGTGTGTGTGTGTGTGTGTACCGTGGTGTGTGTGTGTACCGTGGTGTGTGTGTGTGTACCGTGGTGTGTGTGTGTACTGTGGTGTGTGTGTGTGTACTGTGGTGTGTGTGTGTGTACTGTGGTGTGTGTGTGTTTACCGTGGTGTGTGTGTGTACTGTGGTGTGTGTGTGTGTGTGTACTGTGGTGTGTGTGTGTGTGGGTGTACTGTGGTGTCTGTGTGTGTGTACCGTGGTGTGTGTGTACTGTGGTGTGTGTGTGTACCGTGGTGTGTGTGTGTACCGTGGTGTGTGTGTGTGTGTACCGTGGTGTGTGTGTTTGTGTACTGTGGTGTGTGTGTGTGTGTACTGTGGTGTTTGTGTGTGTGTGTACTGTGGTGTGTGTGTGTGTGTGTGTACCGTGGTGTGTGTGTGTGTATACCGTGGTGTGTGTGCATGTACTGTGGTGTGTGTGTGTACCATGGTGTGTGTGTGTGTGTATACCGTGGTGTGTGTGCATGTACTGTGGTGTGTGTGTGTACTGTGGTGTGTGTGTGTACCATGGTGTGTGTTTGTGTGTGTGTGTACCGTGGTGTGTGTGTGTACCATGGTGTGTGTGCGTGTACTATGGTGTGTGTGTGTATGTACTGTGGTGTGTGTGTGTGTGTACCATGGTGTGTGTGCGTGTACTGTGGTGTGTGTGTATACCATGGTGTGTGTGCGTGTACTATGGTGTGTGTGTGTACTGTGGTGTGTGTGTGTACTATGGTGTGTGTGTACTATGGTGTGTGTGTACTGTGGTGTGTGTATGTATGTACTGTGGTTTGTGCGTGTGTACCATGGTGTGTGTGCGTGTACTATGGTGTGTGTGTTTACTGTGGTTTGTGTGTGTATGTACTGTGGTGTGTGTGTGTATACCGTGGTGTGTGCGTGTGTGTGTACCGTGGTGTGTGTGTCTGTGTGTGCAGGTCGAGTGGACAGTCCTTTCTTCAGACAGCAGCACAGCGTCTGCGAGCCAAGCTCAAGCCCCGCCCCTCGTGGCCCCTCCCCCCTACGCACCCCAACACTCACTGGTAGGTACAGGCCCGTGGGGGGCGGAGCTTAACCAATGCCAGACCCGTCTCGCAGTAACCACACTAGGCCCCTCCCCCTAGTGACCAGCTAATGGGGACAGACAACAAAGGTTGGAGGAGAGCTGCTTGTGTCCCAGCGTTTCAGTAGCGCAGTACCTCCTGGCTGCAGGGTCCACCAGGCTTCAGACTGCTGATTGTGTCCCAGCGTTTCAGTAGCGCAGTACCTCCTGGCTGCAGGGTCCACCAGGCTTCAGACTGCTGATTGTGTCCCAGCGTTTCAGTAGCGCAGTACCTCCTGGCTGCAGGGTCCACCAGGCTTCAGACTGCTGATTGTGACCTGATGGTCTACTGAGCGCTGACCGGGTCTCCCCAGGGGTCTGTCCCCAGCAGTGGTGGGTAGTAACACGTTACAGGGAACGCAGATCAGTAAAAAAGTACTTTTTTCGGGTAACGAGTACTTTTCACGTTCCTTTTTTAAGTCTGTAATTTTACTCTAACTCAAGTAAATATTTGAACTAGAATTCTACTCTTTACTCAATTATTTTTTTACATTGTGCCTTCATTAAAATGAGTATTGTGATAAAATTTTAGTACACATTATCTTGGAATACAAGCGTAGAACTACACGTTAGTGACACGCCCTCCCTAGGCTGCAACATGGTCAATGCTGTAGATATGGAACACGGTCAATGCTGTCAGTTGAGATTCCACAGCCGAGGAGAGTGAGAGTGAGACGAGTCGACCGCTCCGTTAGAGATGGATGCTATGAGCCAGTGTTGTGCCTGGACGAACTTGAACTGAACGTACTGTATTACTGCCTGATGAACGTTACTGTGAACGTGTTCATTCTGGTGTCTGTGAACGGCCTGCTCTCTCAGTTTAACTTTGTTCAATAGGGTGCCAGATATAGAGCCTCCCAGGCGAAAACCTGGTAAAAACACACCGTAAACGGCTTAATATGTAGTGCAGGGGTGGCCAACCATTCAATCACGGTCTCTACCAGTCGATCGCTGGCTGAGTTGCAGTCGAAGTGTGAAACAAACGTAGAGGCTGAGAGATGTATTGCATGGACGTGGCAATGTGAGGGTGCCACAAACAGACAGACAGACAGAGATTTCGTGCTTTATAGATAGGTAGGTAGGTAGGTAGGTAGGTAGGTAGGTAGGTAGGTTGGTTAGTAGGTAGGTAGGTAGGTAGGTAGGTAGGTAGGTAGGTAGGTAGGTAGGTAGATAGATAGATAGATAGATAGATAGATAGATAGATAGATAGATAGATAGATAGATAGATAGATAGGAGTCCTATCTCTCTCTCTATCCTCCCTCCATGTTCCCCTCTCCCCCACTGGCCTCCCCTCTGGTCTGGCGATGGCCACAGGTTCACCCTATTCCTCTCACATCCTCTTTCACTGATACAAGAACTTCAATACAAAAACGTAAAGTAACTTGTAATTTGAGTAACTATTTAAGAAAGTACTTTTTACTCTTACTCAAGTAGTTTTTTCTAATAGGAATATTTACTTTTACTTAAGTATATTTTGAAGAAAGTAACTGTACTTTTACTTGAGTATAGATATTCAGTGCTCTACCCACCACTGAGCTTTAAAAACATCACATGATGGCAAACCATAATCTGCTGGCTCAATTAACCTCATCACCCTGTCATCTGTGATGTCATCCATGATACGTTGATGACATCACACACATCAGAGATGACATGATAGACACCGGTAGCTCCCATACGTCTAACAACAATGTTTATATCACTTCCTGTACAAACCACCTTACTTCCCGTTAATATGACCACATACTATAACGTCAGTATGAAGCTTCAGAGTCCAGATGTGTCAAGCTAGGCTGTGTAGCTAGCCAGCTAGTAGGTGATTGTTTTGCTATGCTAGTTAGCTAGTTATGCTAGCTGTTGGCTCCCATTTCTATCAGTTCTTCAGATGCTTCCTCTGTGGTCTGCTAAACATCCTTCCTGACCTGAAGTTATTTAGGGAACATAGAGGAAGATGCAGAGAAAGGGTAAAGGGGCATTTAGCAGACACTTTTGTCCAAAGCGACTTACAATCAGTACATTTGAGGGGTTTGACATGTGGACAGTTGGAGGAGGGGGATCAAGGGGAACCGCCGACCCTATGGTTAGTGGACGACCCGCCCCGAGCCGACCTGAGAAGATACACACGTCTAACTCCTCCTCCTCATGCTGTGCTTCTGTCCTCCTCGCCTCCTCCCACTCCTTCTCTCCTGCTCCTCCTCTTCCTCCTTCTAACCCTCTAAACTATACCTCCTGCATTGGACTGTACTCTGTTCCCGACCGCCTCTAACGTGAGTGCTGTTGTTCGTGGTCCTCAGTGTGTAGCTGTGTTGGTACATGTTGTGTGTGTTGGTGGTCCTCAGTGTGTAGCTGTGTTGGTACATGTTGTGTGTGTTGGTGGTCCTCAGTGTGTAGCTGTGTTGGTACATGTTGTGTGTGTTGGTGGTCCTCAGTGTGTAGCTGTGTTGGTACATGTTGTGTGTGTTGGTGGTCCTCAGTGTGTAGCTGTGTTGGTACATGTTGTGTGTGTTGGTGGTCCTCAGTGTGTAGCTGTGTTGGTACATGTTGTGTGTGTTGGTGGTCCTCAGTGTGTAGCTGTGTTGGTACATGTTGTGTGTGTTGGTGGTCCTCAGTGTGTAGCTGTGTTGTTACATGTTGTGTGTGTTGGTGGTCCTCAGTGTGTAGCTGTGTTGGTACATGGTGGTCACATGGCCCAGATGTTGGTCATATGGCCCAGATGTGTTGTGGTGACTGAACAGCAGTCTTTACAATGATGATGCTGGATGTGCTTGTGACATCACAAGTCAGACACTCCTGGTGAATCTCCAGCCAGCAGTAGGAGGGGAGATGATCCCCTGTCCACCAGAGGGCCCACTGAAGAGTTGATCTCTGGTGGACATTGGGGTAGACGCTCCACTTGTGATGTCACAGCGGGTTCATTTAAGATGCATTGTAAGGACTAATCATCCCCACAACTAATGTTAATATAGGGGCCGTTTAACAAAATAGTTTGACCTCCTCCGGTAAAGCACTGGGTTTGATCCCCAATGACCTCATGCCTACATCCTTATGCCAGAATCTTAAGCCTACCGAGACTGTGTGGCGGTCTGTAAGGATGCCCTGAGGAATCAGCTGTAGAACAGTCTGTTAACATTCTCGAGACCGGAGAACAGAGTGGGATGAGTCACAATGTGAGTGATGAGTCGGGATGTGAGTGATGAGTCGGGATGTGTTTGTAATGAGTCGGGATCTGAGTGTAATGAGTCGGGATGTGAGTGTGATGAGTCGGGATGTGTTGCCCAGGTGACGGCGATGCTGCAGTGAGCGTGGACTGCAGCGTGACCCCCATCCCCAAGATGGCCACCAGCCCTGAGCCCCTGGCCAGCCAGGCCGAGTACGGTAAGATCCTCCTTACCAGGAGATGGTCTAGTGTGGTCAGACTCTAGAGCCTAGTGTGGTCAGACTCTAGAGCCTAGTGTGGTCAGACTCTAGAGCCTAGTGTGGTCAGACTTTAGAGCCTAGTGTGGTCAGACTCTAGAGCCTAGTGTGGTCAGACTCTAGAGCCTAGTGTGGTCAGACTCTAGAGCCTAGTGTGGTCAGACTCTAGAGCCTAGTGTGGTCAGACTTTAGAGCCTAGTGTGGTCAGACTCTAGAGCCTAGTGTGGTCAGACTCTAGAGCCTAATGTGGTCAGACTATAGAGCCTAGTGTGGTCAGGGTGTTGCCTCCTCGTTGAAGGGTGGTGGGTTTGAACCTCAGCCTGCCTGTACGCATCATAGACACCACACCAGATACTAGAGCCACATACTGAACTCACTGTAAATGTCTTTAGATTGGGGTCTGCTACATGGCATAATTGTATATCAGTAATAGTATGATAATAGCAGCAGGCAAAGGAAATGGTGAACAGCCCAGAATGATGAACCTTGAGAGACGGCCTCAGACAACACTGTACTGTCTTGACGTATTCTCCAGTACGTGACTTGTACTTTTGGGGTGCATTATTGGTAAAAAGTAGTGCACTGAGGGCAACTGACTCCTCGCTGTCATCACAGCCACCAAGCTGGAGCGGCCATCTCCCGAGGCCACGCCCCCCAGGTCCGAAACCACGCCCCCAAGACCGGTCCAGAGCGTAGCCCCTCAGGCCCGCGACCCGGACCACTCCCCCTGGGGCTCTGCGACAGACAGCCTGGTTGACGTATGGGATGCCGGCCCCGCCCCCTCCACCCGGTCCACCGACCTGGTGGACCTGATGGGGGGTGTGGCCATGGAGACCCCCCCCGCGGTGCCTCGTCCACAGCCACTGCTCAGCTTCGATGACATCATGGACGCCTCGCAGTGCTCCGCCCCCGCTGCAGAGGACGAGCCCAGCAGCCTGGTGGACGTGGTGGGAAACGACCACATGACCCTCAGCTACCAGCATGCACTGCAGCATGCGGCGGGGGAGGGGCCTGAGGGGGGTGACGGACAGCGGCTGTTGACCAATGGAGAGACGGCATTGAAGGAGGGAACCCAGGTAAGGGTTGACGGCATGAGATAATATGTACTACTGATGAATACTACCAATACTGCTAACTAATACTACCAATACTGCTAACTAATACTATCAATACTAAAAACTAATACTACTAATACTATTTCTGCTAACTAATACTACCAATACTGCTAACAAATACTACTTATACTACCAATACTGCTGACTAATACTACCAATACTGCTAACTAATACTACCAATACTGCTAACTAATACTAACAATACTAAAAACTAATACTACTAATACTATTTCTGCTAACTAATACTACCAATACTGCTAACAAATACTACTTATACTACCAATACTGCTATCTAATAGTACTAATACTATCAATACTGCTAACTAATACTACCAATACTGCTAACTAATACTAATAAAATACTATCAATACTGCTAACTAATACTACTAATACTATTTCTGCTAACTAATACTACCAATACTGATAACAAATACTCAACTCAACTCAACTTTCTCTTTATTGTCATTGCACAAGCAACACAGAAGTGATTTTTGGCAGCGAAAAGTCGCTTCCGGGAGACACAGAGATAAGCAATAATTAAATAGATCTATAAAAATACAGAAATCCATCCATCCATTATCGAAACCGCTTATCCTCTACGAGGGTCGCGGGGGGGCTGGAGCCAATCCCAGCTGCAACGGGCGAGAGGCGGGGTACACCTATGGGTACACCCTGGACAGGTCGCCAGCCTATCACAGGGCTAACATACATAGACAAACAACCATTCACACTCACATACACACCTATGGTCAATTTAGAGACACCAATTAACCTAATCCCCAACCTGCATGTTTTTGGTCTGTGGGAGGAAGCCGGAGTACCCGGAGAGAACCCACGCAAGCACGGGGAGAACATGCAAACTCCACACAGAAAGGTCCCGGGTCCCAGGTGGATTCGAACCCAGAACCCTCTTGCTGTGAGGCGACAGTGCTAACCACTGCACCACCGTGCTGCCTAAAATACAGAAATAAAAATATAAACTATGATCAATATGATAATAAAGTGCAAAAGAACTAGATAGTAATAACAGATAATACTAAAAAAATGTCAGTGTAGGCAAAGTATTGAGACCATTATAGCAGCAGGGTGGAGATTATTTCACACATCCATAAATAAAGTATTGCACTGAAAATATTGCACTGCTAATACTACCAATACTGCTGACTAATACTATCAATACTGCTAACTAATACTACCGATACTGCTAACTAATACTACTAATACTTTCAATACTGCTAACTAATACTACCAATACTGCTACCTTATACTACTAATATACTAACTAATAATACTACCAATACTACTAACTCATACTAATAACTAATACTAACACTACTACTACTAATACTAACACTGCTAATACTACTAATACTGCTAATGAATACTACTCATCCTCCTGAAGAAAATCTCAGGGGGGCAATTTTTCTGATAATGATTATGGTGACCCATTCAATAGGTGCATTAAGAAGACCATCAATAGCAAGACAGCATCAATTTGATGTTAGATGATTAACTCATACAGAGTCCTTCTTGTGTCCACTAGATGGCAACTACATAAACATAAATGATGTAGCTCCACAATTAATTATGTACATGAATCTAATCTAATGTTGTATGATGTAAAATAGCTAAACAGGCCACAAGATATGTCCAGCAACCACATAAAGACAGGGGCCGCATATTATAAGACAAGTATTTATTAACTGACCAAGGATCAAGAGGATCAAGAGCTTTCACAACCTTTACAACATACTCATCAAAACCTTCATCTAACTGTGTCACAAAGTCCACCAATCAGAACAGCAGGCTGGTGGAGCCCTCCGTCTCCTCCTGGCCTCGCAAAGCTAACACTCCGCAGAACTTCACACACTGGATTAGCCAGTTGAGGATGTGTCGGTTCGGTAATGCGCTTGCATTACGTATGACGCAAGCCTGTTAGGGCGAGTCCCAAACTCCTCATTCAAAATGCATCGGAAGGTCATTTTCTCGGAAAAGTTTTAATGGGAGAATGCTTGGGCGATTTTCCACGTCAATGAAATCGGCCAGAGAGGCGGGGCCATTGGAAACTCCACTTGAATCTGATGATTCTGATTGGACAATGACAGATAATGTCTAGAACACTGATAACTACTTTTGCTGTGATAGAATTGGCAGAGACTGTTGAGAAAGGAATATCCAAGGATCTTTGGAATTGGTTCGAAAAAAAATCCTCTTTCTTTCAGTAGTGCGTCGCCCAAATCACCCCTATACACCATCCGCCCCTGCTACTAATGCTACTAACTAATACTTCTAATGAATACTACTACTACTTATAGTACTATCACTACTAATAAATACTACTTATTAATACTAACACTAATACTTTGTTACCAACACTAATACTAACTATCTCTCAACCAGACGTCTCTGTCTGTATGAGACTTTTAGACTGTAGACCACGCCCAGCTCATTTCTAACCAATCAGAGCTTCTCTTCCCTCATTGGTTAGGAGGAATCTTGCCTGTCAATCACATTCTTTACCACTCCAATCCTACCTGCTGTTGAGGTCAGACAGTACTGGAGCTGGCACTTCTCCTGTCATGATGAAATACAACTGGAGTGACACAGCAGTAGAGAACGTTGAGGTGTGGAGAAATGTGTTCCCACCTCTCTGTGATGAAGATGAACCTAACAAACAGGATGCTCTCAGCAGCAGTAAGGTTCCAGAGTGGAGATGACAGCCCTCAAGAGCTTTAGACCCTCATCTCTCCTGTCTGTCTGTTCAGGCGAGTGAGGGCTACTTCAGCCAATCACAGGAAGAGGAATTCGGCCAATCAGAGGACAGCTCAGCTAAGCCGACCCCGGTGTTCTATAACAAGCCGCCAGGTGAACATAGTTTTCTACTTGATATAAGACATATACTATTGTGATGTGTATTTTATTGATTACGTGTGTGTGTTCTCAGAGATTGACATCACCTGCTGGGATACAGACCCTGTCGATGAGGACTAGCTGACCAATCAGGGGCCACTGACACACCAGGAAGAAGAAGTGCATCCTTAGGAAACAGATTTTTTTTTTTTACCAAACACTTACAAAAGTAATAAGTCTTGCATCAACCTCTGTAAAATATCCCAGGAGGAAACTAACATTAGCCCCCGGAATGGTTTGAAGTTTGTGTTGAAGGCCAAATGGGTTTAAGATATCTTGATTTATTTGATAATTTTGTTTTTCTATTTTTCTGCATTTGTTATTTTATTTATTGTTTTGAATGGTTGCTATGCCCATAGATGAGCCAAAAGCTGGGGATCCTTGAGGTGTGTGAGAGCTACGCTAGGAAGCTGAGCTACTTAGTGCTATAGTCAGCTAGAGCTGCTGTATTGAGTTGAGCTAGCTTTGGCTAGAGCTAGCTAGAGATAAAGCTAGCTCTAGGTCAGCTTTAGCTAAAACTAATTCATGGCTTTATACAGTAGGTTTAGCTACACAGTAGCTCTAGCCGTAGCTCTGTTTAATCCAACTTCATACGGTAGCGCTCACTTTTTGAGCTCTAGCTAGCTGTAGCTCTAGCTAATTGTATGTCTAGCTAGCTCTCTGCCTGGACAGTATTCATTCGCTATTCAATTCGGAAGCTGTTAGCTGCTTCCATCTGTCTTGTTCTTGTAGGCTTTTATTTTGAAACCCGTTTACTCTTTTTACCCGTTTTGTCTGTTTACAGAGACAGCTGCTGGCTGTCAATGCCCACTAACGCGTTACTAACTTGTTACTACTTCCATGTCAAGTTACTTTTACCACATGTCAGGTGTAGAGAGTGGGGGAGCAGAGGACTGACGTGGTGGTGGTGGTGGTAGAGTTCAGAATACGACTTCCTGCTGTGTCATGTCATAGACAGCCAGTGTGTGTTGGGCTACCCTGTGCTGGTTTGAAGAACCCACTGGCTGTTTAGTGTGTTGTTGACTACCACACAGACCAGTTTAAACTCTAAACTCCAACCACCTGGTGGATGAAAGAGACAGTAGGACCGCTGCCCACCGGTGTTTGGTTTATGCTTCAGCTCCACCCAGCCCAGCAGGAGGTCTCATCTGTGTGGTTCTTGTTGAAGAAGCATATCCTCTCATACTAGGAAGTCATAGGAAGATGGGGCAGAGTCTCACACACTTGGCTTCCTTTAGAGAAGTGATGGAGCTGGTGTTCTTTGTGTGGTGTTCTTTGTGTGGTGTTCTATGTGAAATGCAATAATACCCATAAGAATAATAATGATAATTCAATAACACCACTGAGGCTGGACCGCTGGAATCTCATAGTCCTCCTCAAAGTCTTGGGCAATAGTGTTCCATCATCAAGATGTTGTTAGCTTGTGTTGCTTTGTTTCTGATTGGTGGCACTGGAGGGAGGCCAGTATTCTTCTTCAGTATTCTGGTAGACAAACATGTATCTAAAGGTATTGAAACAGTCTTTAAAGAGTTCATTTAAAGAGTGCCTTGAGGATTTTGTCAT
Organism: Urophycis tenuis; assembly: GCA_036785325.1. Classification (NCBI taxonomy): domain Eukaryota; kingdom Metazoa; phylum Chordata; class Actinopteri; order Gadiformes; family Phycidae; genus Urophycis; species Urophycis tenuis. Next base: position 2,485,299 of record JAXIVH010000012.1, on the reverse strand, counting down.
TTCTAGTATTCATTCATGAAGAAGAGGTTAGGGTTAGACTCAGAAGGAATCAGAAAGCTGAGATGTTCTGCCCAAGCCATTCACCACAAGGTGTCCACAGCGTCTGACTATAGTCCTGCTAGTATTTGACTGAAGTACTACTAGTACTAGTACTACTATAGTGCTGCCTCGGTACCATCCTGATTGCTCAGTTTCTGCTCAGCATGAATGAATGTCCACGAGCAGATTGATCCTCCTGGGTTCTGAGCGATGTACTGACCTTCTGCCAGAGAAGGAAATGTGAGCTCAGAGGTCAGGTCCCACAAGGATGGATCTTCACTCCTTTGACTTCCTCTTAGCGACAGCACTGTTAATATCTCATATGGTAGCGACGTAGCATTGCAGCAAACACTTTGTAGCACTTTCCCTGTGGAGTCTTAGTTTACACACCGCAGCTCCGGCCAGTAGGTGTCATGTGACTGTTTGAGGGCTCGTCATGTGGTTGTTATTGTAGGACTCACAGAGATCCTCATCATTCCCAGTTTGTGGTCAAGGTGTGCTTCCCCAATCTGGGTGGTTTGTTCCTGTGTTCTCCATCAAAACATGGCTGGGTAAACCACAGAGCCAGAGCTGAACCAAGCCACACTAGGCCTTGTTCTCCATCCCCAGGACTACAGCTGATGGTCTGCTCCACGTTGTGTCAGTCTTATTACTGACCCCTGACCTCTTCACCCTGCACTCTGGAACTTTCCTTCTTGAAATCCAGAAGTTCTGATTGGTTCAGACTCACATGTCAGGTGTTCCTTTAACCTTTAACCTGAACCACAAAAGCAATAAAAACTCAAAAAGAATCAAATAAAAGTGTAAATAGCTTTGATGGGCTGCTTTATTAACCATTGTAAATGTAAGTATTATTAATATCCTGGAACCCAGCAGGGGCTGAAAGGCTTGGTGGGGGGAGGAGGCCAGACACACCACCAAGGGGTGAACTGTTGATCCTGCTCCTTACTTGTCTCCTAGTAACCTACTGTATAAAGTTTAGTTTAGGGATATAATGGAACCTATATTTTAATATTTAATCTACTAGTTAGACCAGAGAGTCTGGGAGTGTAGCGTACAGCCGGAGCCCTCCGCCATGGTAACCAACGGCTACCTGGTTGGTATGGGAGGTGACTGCTGTCTGAGACCCCCACCATCTCCCTGTTAAAACACACACACTACACACACAGTGTACACACACTACACACACACTGCACACACAGTGCACACACACTGCACACACACTACACACACAGTGCACACACACTGCACACACACTACACACACACTGCACACACACTGCACACACACTACACACACACTACACACACACTGCACACACACTACACACACACTGCACACACACTACACACACACTACACACACACACTGCACACACACTACACACACACTGCACACACTACACACACACTGCACACACACTACACACACACTGCACACACTACACACACACTGCACACACACACTGCACACACATTACACACACACTGCACGCACACTGCACACACACTGCACACACACTGCATTACCAACACTTCCCCTTCATAGTGGCCGTGCCTGAACCCTCACACACGGCCACTAGAAATAAGGTTTGTTGTGACTCCACCTACACTCCACCTACCACTACCACTACTACTAGTACAGCAGTGCTCACACCTTGCGTCTCTCTGTCCTACTCTTCTCTTACGCGTTTGACTCTTTTCTATTCTGGTCTTTTTGAATGACTTCCTGTCTTTCTGCTGCCACTGTCTCTTTTGAAACAAGCACAGGATGTTTTGACTCGCTGATGTACGTTAATAAAAGACTTTAGAAAACTCCCATCATGTTCTCCATCTGTGTGTGGATTATTAGGCCTCCACGTGTCAATCAATCACCCTTCATCATCGCTGTGTTTCCATAGGAACAGACACCGCCCCCAGCAATGTGATTGGTAAGTACAGGACTCCTGTAGTATTCTAAAGGCTTATTTGTGAGGAACAGACTTTGTGTTGATGGTTGATGTGATTGATGTGATACACTACACCAGTCGAAGGGCAGTCTGGGGTGAGGGTGTTTTATTCCCAATAAAATATATATGTATATATCTTTATATATATATATATAGATATGTGTATTTATTGATCTAAATATAATCTTTTTTAATAAACTTTTGCAGTGTCTGGTTAGTTTGAGTGGAACATCTGATCACACGGTGTGGAGCAACATGCTGGTGAGTGGACTTTATTTCCTCTTGATAGCAGAGCAGTCCAGGTCTTCATGGAGCACACCGTGTCCAGGTCTTCATGGAGCACATGGAGCACACCGTGTCCAGGTCTTCATGGAGCACACCGTGTCCAGGTCTTCATGGAGCACATGGAGCACACCGTGTCCAGGTCTTCATGGAGCACACCGTGTCCAGGTCTTCATGGAGCACACCGTGTCCAGGTCTTCATGGAGCACATGGAGCACACCGTGTCCAGGTCTTCATGGAGCACACCGTGTCCAGGTCTTCATGGAGCACACCGTGTCCAGGTCTTCATGGAGCACATGGAGCACACCGTGTCCAGGTCTTCATGGAGCTGGAGCCTGCAGTGCTCCCTTGTTTGCCACACCAAACGGACACACTGTGGGTTCCTGTGTTGTCTTTACAAGCTGAACAACGGCATGCTGTCATCCTGATCGTTTACCAAATATGGGTCCTTCACGTCTGAGGGTTCATGTTTCAGGACACTCGCCACGCCCTGTTGCTGGCAGACCCCCTGCTGTGCTGCTGTCCCTGGGTCATAGCTTTGAACCCGCTCTCATCAGTTACAGCTTTAAGAACCACTGGTTTCTCTAGTTGCGTGTATCATGTTCACCACTGGTTTCTGTGCACTGGGCGTGTAACAATCACATGGCGTGAGGAAAAGCAGACACACTGCAGTCACATTTTTAATCATTTCAAAATTTTTATAGTGTCAAACTTTGTACATTTAATGATCAATTTGGTTTGTAAGAAAATAAAAACCTCCATTGTAATTTTTGCCTGGCTGGTGGAGTCCCAGGTCCCGGACTGGCACTAGGTCCCAGGTCCCAGGTCCCAGGTCCCAGATCCCAGACAGTTTGTCAATGAGTGAAGATTCTGATTTCTGTAGAAACCATCCCAGGTGACGAAGTCCACCTAGTGATGCTGATAACTTGTGAGTTGAGAAAGTATACCAATGACCCCGTGGTCCAAGGTCCAGAGACCAGCCTCACCTCTGGTGGGTGAATAGAGCGTCCTCAGAAGGCCAGAATGTGGGCACCAGAGGAACGGGTCAGACCCCCCAGGAGAACCAGATCCCCATGGTCAGAGTCTGGTCAGGTTGGAGCTAAGTGCTCCACAGAGGATGTGGTCTTCCAGCTAAATCTCTGAAGATGGAGCCCCTCAGACAGCTGTACTCCTACCCAGCATGGGAAACACCGTGGGGAGGCCCCAACCGGGATCTGGTCCATTCACTTCCCTGTGGAGCTCCTGGAAGCCCTGGATCCCCATCACCCTGCTGAAGCCTAGCAACTCCGACTGAGTCCGGGCCTCTGGCGGCAAGCTCCTGTGGTCTAGGTTGTGGCTCACGTCCATGCTGGACAGGAGCTGACCCAGAGCATCCCAGGGCTGGGCTGAGGGCAGGCGGCTCAGAGAGCAGTATCCACGGCCGTCACTTGGCGCCGGAGGCTTACTGGAGCCCGGCGGCAGAGCCAGTTCTGGGTTCTGCCCCTGGACCTCCCATGGAGAAAGGGGTGGGGCTTGCCGGGGGTGCTTCAGGAAGATGCCTCTGCCATGGAGGGGGTCTGTGCATACCTCAGTGTAAGAAGGGGGCGGGTCATCCATCAACACTGCCTCTTCATAGCAGGGGGGATTCTGCTCTGCATCTGTCGAGAAACATTCAGCATTCAATCGTTTCCACTGCATCCAAATGCTCCTCATCACTGGTGTCCAGAAGTGTTCCACATGCGAATTAGGTATGCTCGGCAGCAGAGAGTCAAAGGTCGAGAGAAGCGATGCTGCGCTCTGGCCTCTACTTCACTTTAATCTACAGACAAAACCTCGTGCAGTGATTAGGTTTAGTGGTAAGACAGCACTGATCAGGTAACAGGTGCAGTGGTCAGGTAACAGGTGCAGTGGTCAGGTAACAGTGTACAGTTAGCAGTGGTCATGTAACATATGCAGTGATTGGGTGAAAAGTGACAGATGACTGAGGAGTACCTAGTATGGTGACCCAGTGGGCCTCCGGTAGTGTCAGGGGGCCATGGCCAGGTGTGGAGAGGCACAGGGGGGAGCAGAAGGCGTGCAGTGGGGGAGGACAGTCCAGTGGTTCCATCTCCATGGTCCTGAGGCAGCGCTCCCTCAGCCGGTGCTCCTGGCCGCTCTTCAGGCGCCTCCGCAGGGTTCCACAGAGGCAGCACAGCACGGCCACCAGGGCCCACAGCAGCCAGAACCCAGTGAAGCACGTCAGGAAGGTGGAGGTACCACGCGACATCGCCATGCCGACACACAGGAGCTTTCAGGAGGGAGTGGCCACTGCACCCTGTGTTACATGATCAGACGATGACAGGGTTAAGGATCAGACGATGACAGGGTTAAGTATCAGAAGATGAACGGGTTAAAAGATCAGACGATGACAGGATTAATGATCAGATGATGACAGGGTTAAGGATCAGATGATGACAGGGTTAAGTATCAGAAGATGAACGGGTTAAAAGATCAGACGATGACAGAGTTAAGATTCAGAAGAAAGGGGGTTTTGGCCAGCGATCCAACAGAATCTAACTGAAATGATGTCACTGTAATTATACAAGACCTTTAACAACACTGCAGTCAGAAGATGGCCGGAGGGCCAGGTAGGGATCAGGTAGGCTTGTTGACCCCAATATAAGAAGATCAGAGCGGCACCCACTAGTGTTGAGGAAGGGAGCAAGGCTAGGAGGGAAACACAGTGTTGAAGATGAGCCTGCTTCCAGAGTCCATGAAGGTAAGTTATTTCAAAAGACATTTAACGCTGCTTCAGATTTGAATATTTAAAACAGTCAGAACATTACGCCCCCTAGTGCCTCGACCAGCAATGACCTAGTATACATTATTATGTGGCGCATATTACATGACTAAATATATGCCTAAATGAGTCACAAAGAGCCGTAGGGGCAGATCCAGACGGTTCTGGAGGACTCCATCTGATCCACGTGGTCCTCATAGTATAAAAACACAAGCCAACTGAACGCACAATGAACGGTTTCAAAGCAGAACAAACTCCAAGCCAAACTTTCATTGCTACTGGGATCAAGAGACGATGGACTCCTGTTTGAATGGCGTTAACACATCTGTACCCTGAAAGTGTGCCTGTCTTATTCCTTAATATACTATCAAAGTCATACTTAATAAATCTCTCTCTAGACAGACAGACAGACAGACAGGCAGGCAGACAGACAGACAGGCAGGCAGGCAGACAGACAGACAGACAGACAGACAGACAGACAGACAGACAGACAGACAGACAGACAGACAGACAGACAGACAGACAGACAGACAGACAGATAGATAGATAGATAGATAGATAGATAGATAGATAGATAGATAGATAGATAGATAGATAGATAGATAGATAGATAGATAGATATCAGTCTATAAAGCGCCCGTAAGCGGACCGTCTCTACAGGTGAACCGCACCCCCGGTGGCTTTGGAGACCCTCCGACTCGTGACTAAACTCGAGAACAACCTCCTGCTGGACATCTGCCCTGAAGGACACGTACCTGCACAGGCTTGGAGAGCAGAAAAAACGGTCCAGGATGATGACTCGATGTATGTCTCCTGTTCATCTCCATCAGTGTGTAGATGATCTAAATCTTCAGACCGTTCATCTCCATCAGTGTGTCGCTCCTCTAAATCCACAGACCGCTCTCCTTTGGTGCTGCGGTCACGCGCTGCGCGTCGTGCTGGCCCACCGGAGACTGTCGGGTTCACCTTGGCAACCTGGCCACGCCCCTCATCCCTGGTAACCTAGCAACCGGGCCCCGCCCACAGCTCCGTGGAGACGGGTAGCCGGAATACTAATCAAACGCTGAGCGGGGTTTCCCAGGATGAGTCGATGCTGACGTAATAAGGCGTGGTGTTACTTGATGTAGCCTACCCCTTCACCTCCAATCATTCCATCCATACCGATTCTAGCTTCCTACCTCCCCTGCTACATACCAAAGTACTTCCCTTCGACCGACCTACCTACCTACAGCCCTCCTACCTCGCCTATCCTCCTAGCTAACTGAAATCCCACACAGCAGAGTTCACCATGGTGCTGTCGCCATGACAACCATTCTGGGCTGGATATAAGAGGTCTGATGCTCTCTCTCTCTCTCTCTCTCTCTCTCTCTCTCTCTCTCTCTCTCTCTCTCTCTCTCTCTCTCTCTCTCTCTCTCCCACTCTCTCTCTCTCTCTCTCTCTCTCTCTCTCTCTCTCTCTCTCTCTCTCTCTCTCTCTCTCTCTCTCTCTATGTCTCTGACTCTGTCTCCTACATTTGACTGTTTCTCTCTCTCTCTGCATTCCCTCTGTGAATGATGAGGCCTTAAACAGAAGACTTGTTTTGTTCCAGACTGGGGCTGATGTATGATGCTGACAGCAGAACTGACCAGAAAGCCAACAAAAGTTTTTTTTTTTTTTTTTTTTTCCTGTAAACGTCTTTCAGGGACACTGTGTCTTCACTGTCCTGTTTCAGGGACACTGTGTCTTCACTGTCCTGTTTCAGGGACACTGTGTCCCCACTGTCCTGTTTCAGGGACACCGTGTCTTCACTATCCTGTTGCAGCTGCAGCAAAGCATTCCACTGAGGACAACAAAAAGCCCCTTTAATCCTTTTCCTCGGTTGAGACAAAAGCTGTTTTCTCCTGCCTTACGTTTACCTCCTCCCTCCCTCCCTCCCTCCCTGGACCATCTCAGACCACCTCCTCTCTTAGGAGACACAGTAGCAAAACACTAGTAAAACAATGTAGTAAGACACTGTGGTAAAACACCAGTAAAACACTGTAGTAAGACACTGTGGTAAAACACCAGTGGAGAAGACTAGACTTTCAAAATAAAATAGGAAATGTACACTGTAGTAAAACACTGTAGGAAGACACTGTAGTAAGACGCTTGTAAAACACTGTAGTAAGACACTAGTAAAACACTGTCATAAGACACTGTAGTAAAACACTGTAGTAAGACACTAGTAAAACACTGTAGTAAGACACTAGTACAACACTGTAGTAAAACACTGTAGTAAGACATTGTAGTAAAACACTGTAGTAAAACACCGTAGTAAAACACTGTAGTAAGACACTAGTAAAACACTGTAGTAAGACACTAGTACAACACTGTAGTAAGACACTGTAGTAAAACACTGTAGTAAGACACTGTAGTAAAACACTGTAGTAAGACACTAGTAAAACACTGTAGTAAGACACTAGTAAAACACTGTAGTAAGACACTAGTAAAACACTGTAGTAAGACACTGTAGTAAAACACTGTAGTAAGACACTAGTAAAACACTGTAGTAAGACACTAGTAAAACACTGTAGTAAGACACTAGTAAAACACTGTAGTAAGACACTGTAGTAAAACACTGTAGTAAGACACTAGTAAAACACTGTAGTAAGACACTGTAGTAAAACACTGTAGTAAGACACTAGTAAAACACTGTAGTAAGACACTGTAGTAAAACACTGTAGTAAGACACTAGTAAAACACTGTAGTAAGACACTGTAGTAAAACACTGTAGTAAGACACTAGTAAAACACTGTAGTAAGACACTGTAGTAAAACACTGTAGTAAGACACTAGTAAAACACTGTAGTAGGACACTGTAGTAAAACACTGTAGTAAGACACTAGTAAAACACTGTAGTAAGACACTAGTAAAACACTTTAGTAAGACACTGTAGTAAAACACTGTAGTAAGACACTAGTAAAACACTGTAGTAAGACACTGTAGTAAAACACTGTAGTAAGACACTAGTAAAACACTGCAGTAAGACACTGTAGTAAAACACTGTAGTAAGACACTAGTAAAACACTGTAGTAAGACACTGTAGTAAAACACTGTAGTAAGACACTAGTAAAACACTGCAGTAAGACACTGTAGTAAAACACTGTAGTAAGACACTAGTAAAACACTGTAGTAAGACACTGTAGTAAAACACTGTAGTAAGACACTAGTAAAACACTGTAGTAAGACACTGTAGTAAAACACTGTAGTAAGACACTAGTAAAACACTCTAGTAGGACACTGTAGTAAAACACTGTAGTAAGACACTAGTAAAACACTGTAGTAAAACACTGTAGTAAGACACTAGTAAAACACTTTAGTAAGACACTGTAGTAAAACACTGTAGTAAGACACTAGTAAAACACTGTAGTAAGACACTAGTAAAACACTGTAGTAAGACATTGTAGTAAAACACTGTAGTAAGACACTGTAGTAAGATACTGTAGTAAGACACTAGTAAAACACAGTAGTAAGACACTAGTAAAACACTGTAGTAAGACACTGTAGTAAAACACTGTAGTAAGACACTAGTAAAACAATGTAGTAAGACACTAGTAAAACACTGTAGTAAGACACTAGTAAAACACTGTAGTAAGACACTAGTACAACACTGTAGTAAGACACTGTAGTAAAACACTGTAGTAAGACACTAGTAAAACACCGTAGTAAGACACTGTAGTAAAACACTGTAGTAAGACACTAGTAAAACACTGTAGTAAGACACTAGTAAAACACTGTAGTAAGACACTAGTAAAACACTGTAGTAAGACACTAGTACAACACTGTAGAAAGACACTGTAGTAAAACACTGTAGTAAGACACTAGTAAAACACTGTAGTAAGACACTGTAGTAAAACACTGTAGTAAGACACTGTAGTAAGACACTAGTACAACACTGTAGTAAGACACTGTAGTAAAACACTGTAGTAAGACACTAGTAAAACACTGTAGTAGGACACTGTAGTAAAACACTGTAGTAAGACACTAGTAAAACACTGTAGTAAAACACTGTAGTAAGACACTAGTAAAACACTTTAGTAAGACACTGTAGTAAAACACTGTAGTAAGACACTAGTAAAACACTGTAGTAAGACACTAGTAAAACACTGTAGTAAGACATTGTAGTAAAACACTGTAGTAAGACACTGTAGGAAAGACACTAGTAAAACACAGTAGTAAGACACTGTAGTAAGACACTAGTAAAACACTGTAGTAAGACACTGTAGTAAAACACTGTAGTAAGACACTAGTAAAACACTGTAGTAAGACACTGTAGTAAAACACTGTAGTAAGACACTAGTAAAACACTGTAGTAAGACACTAGTCAAACACAAAGAACACAGCAATGAAGGATGGAGATAACAGAAGACAGAGGAGGTGACAGTAGGTAGAGGAGGTGACAGTAGACAGAGGAGATGGCAGTAGGTAAAGGAGGTAACAGTAGGTAGAGGAGATGACAGTAGACAGAGGCGGTCACAGTAGGTAGAGGAGGTGACAGTAGACAGAGGAGGTGACATTAAACAGAGGAGGTGACAGTAAATAGAGGAGGTGACAGTAGGTAGAGGAGGTGACAGTAGACAGAGGAGGTGACATTAAACAGAGGAGGTGACAGTAAATAGAGGAGGTGACAGTAAAACACTTTAGTAAGACACTGTAGTAAAACACTGTAGTAAGACACTAGTAAAACACTGTAGTAAGACACTAGTAAAACACTGTAGTAAGACATTGTAGTAAAACACTGTAGTAAGACACTGTAGTAAGATACTGTAGTAAGACACTAGTAAAACACAGTAGTAAGACACTAGTAAAACACTGTAGTAAGACACTGTAGTAAAACACTGTAGTAAGACACTAGTAAAACAATGTAGTAAGACACTAGTAAAACACTGTAGTAAGACACTAGTAAAACACTGTAGTAAGACACTAGTACAACACTGTAGTAAGACACTGTAGTAAAACACTGTAGTAAGACACTAGTAAAACACCGTAGTAAGACACTGTAGTAAAACACTGTAGTAAGACACTAGTAAAACACTGTAGTAAGACACTAGTAAAACACTGTAGTAAGACACTAGTAAAACACTGTAGTAAGACACTAGTACAACACTGTAGAAAGACACTGTAGTAAAACACTGTAGTAAGACACTAGTAAAACACTGTAGTAAGACACTGTAGTAAAACACTGTAGTAAGACACTGTAGTAAGACACTAGTACAACACTGTAGTAAGACACTGTAGTAAAACACTGTAGTAAGACACTAGTAAAACACTGTAGTAGGACACTGTAGTAAAACACTGTAGTAAGACACTAGTAAAACACTGTAGTAAAACACTGTAGTAAGACACTAGTAAAACACTTTAGTAAGACACTGTAGTAAAACACTGTAGTAAGACACTAGTAAAACACTGTAGTAAGACACTAGTAAAACACTGTAGTAAGACATTGTAGTAAAACACTGTAGTAAGACACTGTAGTAAGACACTAGTAAAACACAGTAGTAAGACACTGTAGTAAGACACTAGTAAAACACTGTAGTAAGACACTGTAGTAAAACACTGTAGTAAGACACTAGTAAAACACTGTAGTAAGACACTGTAGTAAAACACTGTAGTAAGACACTAGTAAAACACTGTAGTAAGACACTAGTCAAACACAAAGAACACAGCAATGAAGGATGGAGATAACAGAAGACAGAGGAGGTGACAGTAGGTAGAGGAGGTGACAGTAGACAGAGGAGATGGCAGTAGGTAAAGGAGGTAACAGTAGGTAGAGGAGATGACAGTAGACAGAGGCGGTCACAGTAGGTAGAGGAGGTGACAGTAGACAGAGGAGGTGACATTAAACAGAGGAGGTGACAGTAAATAGAGGAGGTGACAGTAGGTAGAGGAGGTGACAGTAGACAGAGGAGGTGACATTAAACAGAGGAGGTGACAGTAAATAGAGGAGGTGACAGTAGGTAGAGGAGGTGACAGTAGACAGAGGAGGTGACAGTAAACAGAGGAGGTGACAGTAGGTAGAGGAGGTGACAGTAGACAGAGGAGGTGACAGTAAACAGAGGAGGTGACAGTAGGTGGAGGAGGTGACAGTAGGTAGAGGAGGTGACAGTAGACAGAGGAGGTGACAGTAGGTGGAGGAGGTGACAGTAGACAGAGGAGATGGCAATAGGTAGAGGAGGTGACAGTAGACAGAGGAGGTGACAGTAGACAGAGGAGTTGACAGTAGGTAGAGGAGTGGAAGAAGAAGAAGAAGAAGAAGAAGAAGAAGAAGAAGAAGAAGAAGAAGAAGAAGAAGAAGAAGAATTACTCTTTTGATCCAGTGAGGGAAATTTTTGGTCTCTGCATTTAACTCAATTGTGAATTAGTGGAAATACACTCAGCACACAGTGATGGTGATGCACACAGTGAGGTGAAGCCAAGCGGCAACATTGAGGCTGGCTGCAGAAAGGAGTCAACTCCCATAGACACCCATTTTAAAATGTCCAACTTTACAGCCAAAATAAACATGTTTACAGCCTGGTTCAAAAAACGGTTTTGGTGTCTTTCAGTAGTGTTCGAGTCCATGACAACTGTGAGGGGGCTGAATTTTTTTAGAATCCATTATTTTAATGCAATGGAGATAACAGAAGACAGAGGAGGTGACAGTAGGTAGAGGAGGTGACAGTAGGTAGAGGAGGTGACAGTAGACAGAGGAGATGGCAGTAGGTAAAGGAGGTAACAGTAGGTAGAGGAGATGACAGTAGGTAGAGGAGGTGACAGTAGACAGAGGCGGTCACAGTAGGTAGAGGAGGTGACAGTAGACAGAGGAGGTGACTTTAAACAGAGGAGGTGACAGTAAATAGAGGAGGTGACAGTAGGTAGAGGAGGTGACAGTAGACAGAGGAGGTGACTTTAAACAGAGGAGGTGACAGTAAATAGAGGAGGTGACAGTAGGTAGAGGAGGTGACTGTAGACAAAGGAGGTAACAGTAGGTAGTGGAGGTGACAGTAGACAGAGGAGGTGACTGTAGACAAAGGAGGTAACAGTAGGTAGTGGAGGTGACAGTAGACAGAGGAGGTGACTGTAGACAAAGGAGGTAACAGTAGGTAGAGGAGGTGACAGTAGACAGAGGAGGTGACAGTGGATAAAGTATCACAGTAGTGACTTTGGAACAACCAGGACTAGTGATTCTGGAGATGAGTAAACCGCTACAGGAAGAGCTGGTGATGACACAGGAAGTAGTTTTGTGACTCAGGAAACATGGAACAACAGGTTGATTGTCAGAGCAGAAGTCAGGGAGCCCAGATGTGTGACGCTGTGAAAGGGAGCCACTCAAGTTTGTTTGAGGTCAACCCAGTGGGCAAGGGAGACAAGTCATATGACTGATGACGTCATTCTGTCCTCACACAGGATGTCTTTGTGTTCCTGTTTCCACCTCAAGGACATGTTCTCTCACTCCCTCTTCACCTCTCCTTCAGTCTCCTGTTCACTCTCTCCCTCTGTCTTGATCTTTTCTGTCTGTCACTCTCTCTGTCTGACTTTCTGCTTTTCTGATGAATCAGGTTTACAAAGAAAAGCCCACACTTGCATATTCTGGATGAAAACATCTTGTCTTTCTCAGTCGTTCTGTTTCTCAAGAGCTTTATTGGTGTGGAAAACATACATATGTTCATAAATAAGATACAACATAACAATGGAAATTATAAAAGTATGTCTGTGTCTCTCTATTATTTGGTTAAAGTATGACATTGTGTGTTTATGTTGTGTACATCCCCAAGAACACACGTTTGTCCTACATCTGCTGGTACACCGTTGTCATGGTAACACAGCTGGACATGGGATGCTGCCTCTATACTTGATGGAGGAGAGGAAAGCACTGCTGCTCATTAAACAAAGTCACACATCACACTATAGGTGAGGATTCATTCATTCACCTCGAGTGAGTCTGAGGTTTCCATTTACAGATGTTAGAAGGAACATTTCAAAGATGAAAATCCAAAATAACACTGCTCAGGTCAACCAAGATATTTCACATGGTGTTGGTAAAGGTTACCTGCCTACCTGAGAGAGAGTGGTTTAATTCATTAAACATTCCCTTAAATTCGTAATTGTAAAGGTGTCATTCTTATACAAGTTTGTACCACTCCACTGTGTCTTATGTCTTTGTGTTTTAAGCTGTCCACTAGGTGGCAGTGTTCAGTCCTCCACTGTGTTTGTGATGTCTTCGTGTTTGTATCTTTATTTACTTTCTTTCTTGCTCAGTTTAAGAACGGCTCTCATTTCCAATTATTCTGGCATCAGCCTTGTGTCAGTGCAGTGGCTATGTCCCCCTGTGTCCCCTCATAAATGGGCATTTAGCAGATGCTTTTGTACAAAGCGTCTTACAATGAGTACATTTCAGGGGTTTGACATGTGGACAGTTGGAGGAGGGATCAAGGGGATCGAACCGCCGACCCTACGGTTAGTGGACGACCCGCTCTACCCACTGAGCTACTGCCCCCCCATGTCCTCCCTATGTCACCATGTCCCATAGAGGGGCGTCATGACGACCAGCTGAGATGTTCCAGTGAGACTCCTCACTGCTTCTGCGTTTCATGAGTCCATTTGACAGGACATGCGGGGTGTTTGGTGTGCTGCCCCAGAAGTTCTGCTGCACCTTGTGGACGCGTACTCCAGGCCTGGGGAGACACTCAAAGGATGCACCAAACAAACACACAATATGTGCAGCAGCCAGCACGCATTTCTGTGCTTAGCATGAAGTATCTTATCTTATCATCATGGTTCATAAATAGACCTTAGATTTTGATCACTCCTGGCTGTTCTCTGACCAGGACATCCATCTTGCCTCAGGCCATCACAGCCATCCAGGTCCACCACCAGCTGTGTGAATGAAGCTCTCCTCAAACGAAGACACGTAGGGATGGAGGTGTTGTTATATCTTGCTGTGTATTCCTTTTTCTTCTCAACTCTCAACTCTTAACAAGAGGACCAGAGAACATACAGACATGATCTACTCTCCACTGGAGGTCAGATGTCACATGAGGGGTGGACAGAACTTCCTGTCTGCTCTTGTCCAACTGAGCAGTGGGCTGCAGTGGGTTCCTAACTGAGATGAGCTGGAAGTATCTGAGTGGCAGCCTTGATAAGAGCTGTTCGACTTGAATTTAATTCAGTGCTTCCTTTCCCGTCTCCTTCAGCGTATGGTACACCGGACCACCCTTGACTACAGGAAAGGACATAATGCCGTTGAAATTGACGCACCGTCGGTCCGTTCAAACGCAGGACCCACATGGCCGACATGTTGTTCTCCAGTCCTGTATCCATGAAGATGAGGGGACAGGACATGGAGCAGCACCAACCTTCATCAGTGGGACCACTGATTGGTTTCACTTGTAGGACTGTAGTCTGTATTCATGTTGGACTACAGCAGGTCGTCCACGTTTACCGCACTGTCGAATCCAAGCTGTGCTCCATCTTCAGAGTCCATCTTTGGGCTTTGTAGTGTCCCCAGATCTTCTGTGCAGTGAGTTCGCTCAGCAGCGCTGTCTTGTCCCTTGACCTCTTAACAAGGTCAAGGAACAGTCACAATGAAAGGACTTGGACTGTTTGCGCGGAGCCCTGATTCCATGGTGGAACACCAACTTGGAGTGATATAGATGGACAGACAGTTCCAGACTGTCTGTCACCTCTTAGTGATGGACCGCAGAGAGACAGTTCCAGACTGTCTGTCACCTCTTAATGATGGACCGCAGAGAGACAGTTCCAGACAGTCTGTCACCTCTTAATGATGGACAGCAGAGAGACGTGATTGGTCACCAAGCTTCATGTCCTACAATAGGGCATGCTGGGTAATATCAGATGATCAAGGAGTCCTCTGCCCTGAAGCCACCCAGCCAGGCACTTAGCTCACCTCACTGAGGTGTGCATGCATCCGGGGTTAAATATACAGACATGGTGGTAGCCAATATCTCGCATCTTAAATAATCAAACTGAATGATGCCTGAAAGTACACATCC
This sequence comes from Urophycis tenuis, assembly GCA_036785325.1. Lineage (NCBI taxonomy): Eukaryota > Metazoa > Chordata > Actinopteri > Gadiformes > Phycidae > Urophycis > Urophycis tenuis. The sequence goes on along the minus strand of JAXIVH010000012.1, from coordinate 2,470,263 downwards.
TGAGACATATGTTCACACATCCTCAAACTACAAATGTACAAAATTTGTAAACAAAAAAGGATCCTGAGTTTCAGGATCAGACAGGTTTCTCTGTGTCCTCCTGGTCCAGTCCGTCCTCTCTGCTGGTCTGTTAGAGTCTTGTTGGCTCTTCATCACTGTCACTGCAGTTACCACAGCAGTCCTGCAGAGGGACGAGGAAGGGCTTTTTTAAATCTATGTCTATGTGATTAAAAACAGAACAAAAACTACAGTACAGGACACCCTAACCTTAACCCTAACCCTGCACAATAGAAGAGATGGCACGAAACAGAACATTGTTGGTGAACAGCCACTGGCTGTTTACGTGACTGATGGTGTGCTGGTGGTGTACTGATGGTGTCTGTGTGGTACCGTCTGTCTTTATAGTGTTAGTAGCCATGATTCCATCTCATTGTCAACAATTTTAAGCAAACTTTTGAAATGCTATATTTTAATAAAATGTGAATTGTGCGCATTTCCATCAGCAGGTTTGGAGCGAAGAGACCGTGGTGGTCAGAAAGTGGGGTTGTAGGCCACGCTGGCTGTAAGAACAGGAGAGAAAGTGGAGGTCATGTGTCCTGGATGGGGTGCGTTGGGGCTTCTATAATGGCTGGGATGTTTTCATGACTTTGAGCGTTTGTCACTACGTCAGAACTTGACTTGATCATTAGCTCTTTTTCCAAAAAGGCAAAAACCGAAATTAAGCACACTTTAGAATAATGCAGCGTCTGTCCACCGTCCTAATGGAGGTGGACAGATAGAGGTGTTGAGGAGGTGGTGGAGGTGGACAGACGGAGATGTTGAGGAGGTGGTGGAGGTGGAAAGACGGAGGTGTTGAGGAGGTGTTGGAGGTGGACAGACGGAGGTGTTGAGGAGGTGTTGGAGGTGGACAGACGGAGGTGTTGAGGAGGTGTTGGAGCTGGACAGATGGAGGTGTTGTGATGGGCAGGTGGACAGACGGAGGTGTTGAGGAGGTGTTGGAGGTGGACAGACGGAGGTGTTTAGAAGGTGTTTGAGGTGGACAGGTGGAGGTGTTGGAGGTGGACAGACGGAGGTGTTGGAGGTGGACAGACGGAGGTGTTGAGGAGGTGTTTGAGGTGGACAGACGGAGGTGTTGAGGAGGTGTTGGAGGTGGACAGACGGAGGTGTTGAGGAGGTGGACAGACGGAGGTGTTGAGGAGGTGTTTGAGGTGGACAGGTGGAGGTGTTGGAGGTGGACAGACGGAGGTGTTGAGGAGGTGTTGGAGGTGGACAGACGGAGGTGTTGAGGAGGTGTTTGAGGTGGACAGACGGAGGTGTTGAGGAGGTGTTTGAGGTGGACAGACGGAGGTGTTGGAGGTGGACAGACGGAGGTGTTGAGGAGGTGTTGGAGGTGGACAGACGGAGGTGTTTAGAAGGTGTTTGAGGTGGACAGACGGAGGTGTTGAGGAGGTGTTGGAGGTGGACAGACGGAGGTGTTTAGAAGGTGTTTCAGGTGGACAGACGGAGGTGTTGGAGGTGGACAGACGGAGGTGTTGAGGAGGTGTTGGAGGTGGACAGACGGAGGTGTTGGAGGTGGACAGACGGAGGTGTTGAGGAGGTGTTGGAGGTGGACAGACGGAGGTGTTGAGGAGGTGTTGGAGGTGGACAGACGGAGGTGTTGAGGAGGTGTTTGAGGTGGACAGACGGAGGTGTTGGAGGTGGACAGACGGAGGTGTTGAGGAGGTGTTGGAGGTGGACAGACGGAGGTGTTGGAGGTGGACAGACGGAGGTGTTGAGGAGGTGTTGGAGGTGGACAGGTGGAGGTGCGGGGCTCGGGGACCCACCTGTCTACCAAACAGGCGGTGCAGCAGGCCCTGCTTGGGGGCGCGGGGAGGCTGGCCTCTCCAGTCCAGGTCCGGAGGTACTGGACCGTCATCCTGGAGGATGCTGAGCTCCCCAAAACACCCCGACTCCACCATCTAGGGAGACAGAACCCTGAGCCTTAAACCTCCCTCTAGACACCCTTAACATCTCTCTACATGTCTGTCTAAACGTCTGTCTAAACGTCTCTCTCTAACACCCTAAATAATCAACCTCATGGTGATGAGTAAGAGCTACAGGTGGACTCCTCGAGAGAGAGACCTCGTTCTGCCAGGGGATGGACACACAGCCGCTGCAGACTTGGCTGTGGAACGTCTCGTCTTCAGGTTGCAGCTCCACTCCCTTCACTGTGGAGAACTGTTCGATGTCCAGCACATCCTTACAGTAGATGGCCTGGGGCTACAGACACACACACACACACTGTATTTATCCATAGGGATGGGCATGGTATTGGCTCCGTTGCCATAGAGATGGTAGTTTCCTCACGTCAGGGATGAAGGGCGCTGGCAGCATCCCCGCCTCCAGACGCTTGAAGTTGATGGCGCTAAAAATGGGATGAGCCTTGATGTCAGAGGCTCCGCCCTGCTGACAGCCCAGCCTATCAGAAGGGTCCTTGGCCAGCAGCTAGAGAGAGGAGAGAGGGGGCGATCAAATGACAGAGAGAGGGAGAGAGGAGCGAGAGAGAGAGAGACCATCATACCATCTCGCAGAGCGACCTGGCCAAGTCTGAGAACCTGGAGGAGTACTCCTCCTGCTGCTCCGTCACCAGCTTCTCCACCTCCTCCCTCTTCATCCTCTTCTTCCTCTGCTGGAAGGGGGAGGAGCCCTGGATCATCTCGTATAGCAGGACCCCCAGAGACCACCAGTCTGGACCAAAGGAGTAGCGCTGGTTCTGGACCACCTCCGGGGCTGGGGGGAGTCATCTTAATATCAGAACACCCAGAGAGGAAGGCTTGGTGGTGTAAGGTGGTGGTGTAAGGTGGGGTAAGGTAGTGTGTGGTGGTGTAAGGTGGTGGTGTAAGGTGGGGTAAGGTAGTGTGTGGTGGTGTAAGGTGGTGGTCTAAGGTAGCAGTGTAAGGTGGTGGTGGTCTAAGGTAGTGTTGTAAGGTAGTGGTGTAGGGTGGTGTAAGGTAGTGATGTAAGGTGGTGATGTAGGGTGGTGTAAGGTGGTGGTGTAGGGTGGTGTAAGGTAGTGATGTAAGGTGGTGATGTAGGGTGGTGTAAGGTGGTGGTGGTGTAAGGTAGTGATGTAAGGTGGTGGTGTAGGGTGGTGTAAGGTGGTGGTGGTGTAAGGTAGTGATGTAAGATGGTGGTGGTTTAAGGTAGTGATGTAAGGTGGTGGTGTAGGGTGGTGTAAGGTGGTGGTGGTGTAAGGTAGTGATGTAAGATAGTGGTGTAGGGTGGTGTAAGGTAGTGATGTAAGATGGTGGTGTAGGGTGGTGTAAGATGGTGGTGGTGTAAGGTAGTGATGTAAGATGGTGGTGTAGGGTGGTGTAAGGTGGTGGTGGTGTAAGGTAGTGATGTAAGCTGGTGGTGCAGGTTGGTGTAAGGTGGTGTAAGGTGGTGGTGGTGTAATCTTCTGTGTGTTAATCTGGGTTGGAGTTGTCAGTCTGCTGTCAGTGAGGATGTTGTCTTTGACCCTTGACCCGTCTGGGTGACCATGGTAACGGTCTCTGCTGGCTTCAACTAGACATCCTTTACCAATAACATCACATCTGTCACAACCACTTGGTCCTGCCTGACAGCATGGAGCGCCTTTAAGGAATGGAAACAATGCCGAGGATTCACTGAGTTCTGAGTGAGGGACAGACAGACAGACAGACAGACAGACAGACAGACAGACAGACAGACAGGTACCCATGTATCCCACGGTGCCCACTCGGCCCTTGATGCTCTGTCCTTCAGGCACATGGATCGCCAGCCCCAGGTCTGAGATCCTGATGTGGCCTGGAGACACAGAGGGAGCAATCAAACACCATTTACCAGTGACCTTCCTCCCAGGACGCATATTTACGAATCCTACTATGGCCACGCCAAGTCCCGCCCTATGCCTACGCTGGCTGAGCTCAATGAGTGCCGCATAGCTAATCTGAGGTAAACTAGAGTCCTTTAGAGAGAGTCTCTAAAGGACTCTAAGGTAAACTAACTACTGTTCTTTTCAGTCATGTTAATTTGTTGATTTGCTTTTTATCATCCTGTTTACGTTGTAGTGTACAGTATGTTGTGTGTGGCGTCTTAAGCTGCGCTGGAACTTTGAATTTCCCCTTGGGGATCAATAAAGTATCTATCTATCTATCTAAAACCTGAATTATTATTTTATTTTATATTATTGTGTTAAATGTTCCAAATGTAAAGCACTTTGAGCTGCATTCTGTGTATGATATGATATATCATACAAATAAAGCTTATTAATACTAATAATTCAACTGTAGTCAATCAACATTAATGGCACGTATGTGTCAAAGACGTTTTGTTTAATGTATGCATGTATTCAACATAACATGTACAATAGAGGCTATGTATAGGACAGGAATTTTGTCATCAACATTATGGTGTATCTGTGAGTGGTTATTAGCCTACTGATCGTCTGTTCACGCAATGTGGCATAGATTATGCTATCACATTGATATGATATATGATAGTAGTGCTAAAAGGGCATTGTAAACAGAATACGAAAGGTATATTCCTTGCGTGTCAATAAGGCAATAACAACAACGATGTGGACACGCGGAATAGCAGAGTGCAGTGGCGTGTACAGAGGCGTGTACACAAATGCGTATCATCTGTTTCTCGAACACAAATTTGTTTCGGCGTAACGATGCGGACACGCGGAATATGCTTCCTCATTGAGCTCAGCCAATCAGGCGTAGGCATAGGGCGGGACTTGGCGTGGCCATAGTAGGATTCGTAAATACGCTCCCAGGACCTCCCAGCTGCTACTCACCATGGTCATCCAGAAGAATGTTCTCTGGCTTCAAGTCCCTGAAACCAAAACCAGACAGATTTGATTTTAAAGTACACTAATGCACTACTACATTTACATTTAGGGCATTTAGCAGACACTTTTATCCAAAGCAACTTACGAAGAGTACATTTGTCATAAGAAGTTGAAACATTTCATTGCTGTTAATACAGTAAGAAAGTCACCAGAACAAGTTTCAAGCATTTCAATTGCTAGATTAACCATTGCTAGTATACAACATATCTGGCTAAGTGCCAAGTTACAAAGAGTGGTTAAAGTGCCAAGACGTACAACATACAAGAGCATGAGGGGAGGTTTTTTTTTTGTTTGAGGATGGATGTTACGCAGGGTTCAGGCAAACTCTGAACAAGTGTATCTTGAGTCTCTTCTGGGAGATGGGCAGTCCTGACATTGGCAAGGAGCTCGTGAGTTGTGATTTCGCCATCCGACCTTTTCCTCCTTCAGGCATGGAGGTAGCAGTCGACCACTATGATGTAATATACGCTAATACACTATGGTGTACGTGAACTACTGCCAAAGGTGTACGTGAACTACTGGCGAAGGTGTACGTGCACTACTGGCAAAGGTGTACGTGCACTACTGGCAAAGGTGTACGTGCACTACTGGCAAAGGTGTACGTGCACTACTGGCAAAGGTGTACGTGCACTACTGCCAAAGGTGTACGTGCACTACTGGCAAAGGTGTACGTGCACTACTGCCAAAGGTGTACGTGCACTACTGCCAAAGGTCTACGTGCACTAACGGCGAAGGTGCATGTGCACTACTGCCAAAGGTGTACGTGCACTACTGGTGAAGGTGTACGTGCACTACTGCCAAAGGTGTACGTGCACTACTGGTGAAGGTGTACGTGCACTACTGCCAAAGGTGTACGTGCACTACTGGTGAAGGTGTACGTGCACTACTGCCAAAGGTGTACGTGCACTACTGGTGAAGGTGTACGTGCACTACTGCCAAAGGTGTACGTGCACTACTGGTGAAGGTGCATGTGCACTACTGGTGAAGGTCCCGAGCCCGACAGGCATCAAGCTTTATATGTCTTTAAACAGATGCAGAAGCAGAACCCGCACATGCAGAAGCATGTGCGGGTTAACCTTCGGGTAATTTAAAAATGTCAAATCGTGCATGTGCCCAAGCCCGACCCGAACCCGAGCATAATTTCTAAATATTTGTTCGAACCCGACCCGGACCGTTGGGTCCAGTCAGGTCCTGTCGGACTTGGGTCGGGTATCCATCCTCTATTGTCCACTATTGCCCAAGGTGTACGTGCACTGATGGCTAAGGTGTATGTGCACTACTCGCGAAGATGTATGTGCACTACTGGCGAAGGTGTTCATGTACTACTGGTGAGGGCGTGAGCAGCGCTGGCCACCTGTATGCGATCCTCTCATGGTGCAGGTGCTCCAGGCCGCAGCAGATCTCTGCAGTGTAGAACAGAGCTCTCTCCTCCTCCAGCCCGCTCTCGCCCATGTGGTAGATATGGAACTTCAGGTCTCCCCCGTTCATCAGCGTCAGAACCAAACACAAGGCGTCCTTGGTCTCATAGGCGTACGCCAAACTGACCTGGAACACAGGAGAGTCAGGCTCCTCTGGACGTCCTGAGGACACATGAGCAGGTGGCTCTGTCCCCACGGAGCACTAGGAGCCGGTCTCCTCTAGGAGCACTAGGAGCCGGTCTCCTCTAGGAGCACTAGGAGCCGGTCTCCTCTAGGAGCACTAGGAGCCGGTCTCCTCTAGCAGCACTAGGAGCCGGTCTCCTCTAGCAGCACTAGGAGCCGGTCTCCTCTAGGAGCACTAGGAGCCGGTCTCCTCTAGCAGCACTAGGAGCCGGTCTCCTCTAGCAGCACTAGGAGCCGGTCTCCTCTAGCAGCACTAGGAGCCGGTCTCCTCTAGGAGCACTAGGAGCCGGTCTCCTCTAGTGTGCTCTTGGTGATGGGACAGAGACCCTAAACACCAGAGTTCACCACATGGTGTGGTCAGACCCGATCCAAGGGACCTCATGAGGTCTGCCTCAGTGTGTTTACTCAACCATCTGAATGTTCCATTCATTATGTTGGCTCCCCCAAGACCAGGGGTCCCCAAGCTGGGGGTCACGGCCTCACTATGCCTAATGTGCAGATGGCCTGGGGTCTAAGCCATACAGTAGTTATTTGATGGGATATTTTTGATAAAACAAAACAACAATAAGTTCAAAGATTTGAAAGGGGAACCACCCTGGAGGACCTAAAGTCCTGAAGGATCCCAAAGGACTTGTCGTTGACCCACCACAAATCTGCTGTTCACTTTCTCCAGGATCTGCTTCTCGTTCAGGGCCATGGACTCGCCCTTCCTTTTCTTGATTCGTTTCTTCTCCAGCTTCTTACACGCGTACATCTTCCCTGTGGTACGCACCTGACACGCACACACCTGGACAGGAGCAGGGGCGGGTAAACAACTCATTCGTAAATGTCCCACTACAGCTAGAGCTACACCTCAGTGCTCTGATTGGTTGTGAATATACCCAATGTCCCCCAGAGGCTGTTTGGTCTGCACCCCTTGATGACGTCCTGGAAATGGACAGGGGAGAGACCTCCAGGCTGATGCTCATTGGGGAATACTAATTAACCAAGGAACTGCAACATTCCTCTATAATATCCATATTTATATCATTTATGAATGTCTTTATTTTCTAAGATAAGTGTTGAAGGTCAAAAGCCTGAACACACGAGACTGAAGAGCAGAAGAGAGCTCCTCTCTTAGCAGAGTGTTTTGGATGAGTACAGACTACTGAGACTCCTGCTGTTAGAGCTCACTACTGTTCTAGGAAAAGAACAGAACTACAAGTGGACCCTGCTGATGGAGAAGGAACAGAACAGAACTACAAGTGGACCCTGTCGGTAAAGAAAGAACAGTTTCTGTCATGGACTCACCTCTCCAAAGCCCCCTTTTCCCAGGACTCTGTACTGACGAAACGTGCTCTTTGTGACCGGCTGTCTGTGGGGGAGAACACTGATGAGAAAGGGACAGCCGACCGGGGTGGGGCTGGGGGGGTGGGGTTAAGGGGCGGGGGGCTACAGCTCCTACCTCTCAAGCCACTTCCACTGGAGGAAGCGGTTGTAGTGCATGCTGTCCAGGTAGTCTGCCAAGGGAGCCATGCTCAGATACTCATGGATCAGCCTGCAGGAGCACAGGTGATTCAGTACTACATTAGTAACACTGTGTAGGACTGTAACATTACACTATCATAAGACTTGTCCAGAGTTCACCTGAAACCTGCATAACATCCATCCTCTACCTCTATTAAAAAAAACCCTACCCTCATGCTCTTATTTGTTGTATTTGTTGGTACTCTTTGTAACTTGGCACTTAGCCAGAGATGTTGTATACTAGTGTTGGTTAGCCTAGCAATTGAAATGGTTCACCTTGTTATGACAAATGTACTCTTTGTAAGTCACTTTAGATAAAAGCGTCTGCTAAATTACCTAAATGTAAATGTAAGACTTGTATTTTGTGTTGTCTGTACACTGTTTGTTTGTCTGATTGTTAATTTTGCACCACAGGTCTGAGAGGACTGCAATTTCATCTGTGCTATATGCCTGCCATGTAGCATATTTGACAATAAAGTTACTTGAAAACTTGAAAAGACATAACAGTATCATATATAGATTATAGAGCTGTTTCTCTGTCGCGTTGAGGTGACCTCACAAAGGAGGTGAACCTTGCCTTACGTTTCAGCTTCTTTCAGAACCTCTCTGTTCTTTTTTAGAACCTCTCTGTTCTCTTTTAGAACCTTGCTTTGTTGGAGGGGGGGGGGAAGAGAGAGGGAGCGGGAGAGAATAGTCTACTTGGTAGAGTGTTTGATGAGCTCCTTGGACACCTCCTCCTCCTCCTTCAGTTTGTCAACACACCGACCCATCAGCTCCCCTTCAAGCTCCTTCATGTAGTGACTAGACTACACACACACACACACACACACGTTAACCGCATGCTATCTGATATTACATGGAACCATGCACGTTATATCATGCTCATGGTATGTTGATTCTGTTAGATGGAATAGATGGTATATCAGGCTAACTGTTTATGCTGTGCCAGTAAATCTATGTCATGCTAACATTGTGTTAGTTATGGTATATCAGGCTAACTGTGTTAGTGACGCTAGTATATTCTATGTCATGCTAACACTGTGTTTGCTATGGTATATCAGGCTAACTGTGTTAGTGACGCTAGTACATTCTATGTCATGCTAACATTGTGTTAGCTATAGTATATCAGGCTAACTGTGTTAGTGACACTAGTACATTCTATGTCATGCTAACAGTGTGTTAGCTATGGTATATCAGGCTAACTGTGTTAGTTATGCTAGTACATTCTAAGTCATGCTAACGCTGTGTTTGCAATGGTATATACCTGTAACAGCATGTTAGCTATGCTTCATGCTATAATATGCTAGCAGTGTGTTCGCTACCGTTGGTTTGAAGAAGTGGTCGAGGAGTTTGTGCCCACATTCTTTCCTCTTCTCATCTGGAGTGACCTCATACTCTGCCTGGAGACAAACATCATATCATATACTGTACTTTCCTGTACTGCCAGGACCTTAAGTGTAATACACTAAATATGATTACATTATTACTGTATTGTAGGTTCTTTAGTGTAATAATAATAATAATTAAAAGCCTGTAGGGGGCGCTACTACCACGACAAGCACGATTTTTGGTATATGAGCTTTTGGCAGCACTATACACGTGTCCAGTGAATTTCATATTCATAACTATTACGGTGTTTGCACAGTGATTTACGCTGCTTTTAGAGCGCCATCCCGTGGCAGAATGTTTTTGTCCTTTTAAGCCCTGCCTCAAGGAGCCATCAGGTATGTGCCTACCAAGTTTTATGTTAATCGCACTTGCCAATATGGAGGAATAAACTTCTTGATTTTAAAGAGCGCCATCTAGTGGCAATGACCAGAAATTTTGTAGCTTGCATGGAGGACATATTCCGAGGTAGGGACCAAAATTTGGTGTCGAAAGAATATAGCATTGTGGAGACATGGTCCACTTCCTGTTTTTACATAAAATTGACAAATCTAAAAAAAATTGTAACGCGCTGACTATAGAGAATTTCAACATACTTTATATGGTGTTTTTCCATATTTCAGTCGGGACATGCTACATGTCAAGTTTCGTGCATATTGGAGAAAGCCTCATGGATGGAGGCTGTAAACGCTGTTTTTTAGTTTTTGTGATTTTTGCCCGAAAAAGAAGGCAGGGGACAATACAACTAGTTGACACAGCGAGGTGCAGCATGACTGGCCGCATCCGAACATATAACGTTTTTCAATGTGCGCCAACTTTTGCGGAAGTTATAGGCGTTACAGAGGTTGCGCATAAACAGCTCCACCTAGAGGCTTTACTAGTGCGCGACATGAACGTGACGCCTAGAATATAAAATTTTTCACCAGGCCCTAAAATTGAGTTTTCGTATACATTCAGATGGTGCAAATCAACCTCAAAGTTCCTAGAAATAATAATAATAATAATAATAACAAATAAACGCATCAAAAACAAAAGGGACCTTCGTCCTGTTTCACAGGCTCGGTCCCTAATAATAATAATAATAATAATAATAATAACTTGGACTTATATAGCGCCTTTCATAGTACTCAAGGTCGCTTTACAAAAAGTGTGGGAGGGGGGACAGGGGGTTAGGGACTTAGTGCAAAGAAATGTTTTGAGGTGCTTTTTGACCATGGGCAGGGATGGAGCAGAGCGGATGTGGAGTGGGAGACTGTTCAAGTTTGTTGGAGCATAGGCAGAGAAAGCCCTGTCCCCAAATGTTCGCAACCTTGTGCGGGGTATTGTCAGCAGGTCCTTGTCAGCGGACCGCAGGGAGTGTGACTGAGTGTAGGGGAGGAGGAGATCTTTGAGGTATTGTGGAGAGAGTCCATGGAGAGCTTTGTAGGTGAGCAGGAGGATCTTGTAGGTGATGCGTGACTTGACTGGCAACCAGTGGAGCTGTTGGAGGATGGGAGTGATATTCTGCCAGGGCTTGGTGTTGGTTAGAACCCTGGCAGCTGAGTTCTGGACACGCTGGAGCCTGCTAAGGTCCTTGGAGGGCAGTCCAGGCAGGACACCGTTGCAGTAATCCAGGCGGGAGGTGATGAAGGCGTGGATGAGTGTTTCTGTGACTGAGTGCGTGAATGAGGGCCGGAGTCGTGAGATGTTTCTGAGGTGATAGATGGCAGACTTGGTGGTGTTGTTGATGTGAGACCGAAAGGAGAGAGTGGAGTCCAGGACGACGCCCAGGTTGCGCACCTCAGGAGAGGGGGAAATGCAGCAACCATCCTCAACCAGGGCCAGATCCCCAACTTTTTTGAGCAGCGGTGCAGGGGCCACCACCATGAGCTCTGTCTTATTACTGTTAAGTTTGAGTAGGTTTGTGGTCATCCATTATTTGAGTTCCTGCAGGCAGTTGACAAGTTGTGTGGGTGGGAGTTGGGAGGAAGGGTTTGTGCTGAGGTAAAGTTGAGTATCATCGGCATAGCAGTGGAAGTTGAGGCCATGTTTACGGCTGATATGGCCTAGAGGTAGCATGTAGATGGTGAATAACAGTGGACCAAGTACTGAGCCCTGGGGCACACCATATTTGACAGATGCTGGATGGGAGTTGGAGCCATTCAGGGTGATGAATTGTTTCCGGTCTGTGAGGTAGGACCGGAACCAGGACAGTGCTGAGCCCCTGAGGCCGATGAGGTCGGAGAGGCGGTGGAGGAGGATAGTATGAGAGACTGTATCAAAAGCTGCAGAAAGGTCAAGGAGGATGAGGATGGAGATGAGGCCATTGTCGGCAGCAAGCAGAAGGTCATTAGTGATTTTGATAAGGGCGGTCTCAGTGCTATGGTGGGTTCTGAAACCAGATTGGAGGGGTTTGAAGAGCTCATGGTGGGACATGTGGTGTTGTAGCTGGGCAGCCACTGCTCTTTCCAAGATTTTGCTGAGGAAAGGGAGGTTGGAGATTGGACGGTAGTTGTTGGGGTCGTCCGGGTCTGAACCTGGCTTTTTAAGAGTTAGAATGACTGCTGCCATTTTTAATCTGGATGGTACCATACCAGAGGCCAGAGATGCATTTATGATGTTTACCACTGGATGGCAGAGGATGGGAAGACAGGCCTATACCAGGGTGGTGGGCATTGGGTCCAGTTTGCTGGTTGAAGACTTGGCTGAGGTGACCAGTTTTTTGACCTGGTCAGCATCCAGTGGAGAGAAGGTGGATAGGCAGCACTGGTGGGAGCGGGCAGCAGTGTGGTGGGGATCTTGTTGGGGCAGTGAGGGGCACAGGGAGGGCCCAGGAGACTGGAGCTGCTGGTGGATGTTGTCCACTTTTTGTTGGAAGAAATCCAGGAACCTTGAGCAGAGGTCAGCAGCATCTGAGGGTTTAGCTGCATCAGGAGGGTTGAGAAGATGGTTGATGGTGGAGAAGAGCAATTTGGGGTGTTTTTGTTGGTTATTGATGAGCGTGGAGTAGTACTTTGTTTTCGCCTGGGCAAGGGCATCTTTGTAGCTTGTTATGTGTTCTTTGAACGCTTCACGATGGACAGTGAGGCCGGATCTTCTATATCGTCTCTCGAGCCTACGTCCTGTGGTTTTCATCCTGCGGAGCTCAGGGGTGAACCAGGGGGCGGGACGAGAGAAGGACACATAACGCGTGGTGAGAGGTGCTACAAAGTCCAGGCTGAGAGAGAGGGCATGATTGTAGTGTTCCACCATGCCATCAACTGTTTCGTGGAGGTGGGAGGTGGCGAGGTGGATCGCTATGGTGTCAGATAGCGTTGAAGTCCACACCCGTTTGATGTTCCTGAATTTAATGGGCCGCTTCTTGCACTTCTTAGGGAGAGGCACAGGGACCAAGAATAGAATGGCAAGGTGGTCAGAGACAGCCAGGTCAGTGCACTGCAGGTGGGTGGGGGTTACGCCAGCACAGCACACCAGGTCCAGTGTGTGCCCTTTGTCATGTGTGGGGCCTTGTACATGTTGTGTGAAATTAAAGTAGTCCAGCAGTGAGAGCAAATCAATAGCAAGGGAGCAGCTACTGGAATCCACATGAATGTTAAAATCACCCAGAAGGATAGTAGACGGGGCTTTTGGGCAAACAGTGGCAAGTAGTTCAGTGAGCTCAGATATGAAGCAGGCAGAGGCTTTGGGGGGGCGGTAGATTAGGACAACCTGTAGCTGTGTGGACCCACTCTACATGAAGTGAATACACTCAAAGGAGGTGGTATTCACTGGGATGTCTTTTATCAAAATGTCAGCCCGATGGATAACAGCAAGCCCGCCACCACGGCCAAGGCTGCGAGGCTTCTGGATATAGCCATAACCTGGTGGGGTGGCTTGGTTGAGAAATATAAACTCTTGTTGATTAATATACTGTACTTCCAGGTCCTTTAGTGTAATAATATACTGTACTTCCAGGTCCTTTAGTGTAATAATATACTGCTCTTCCAGCTCCTTTAGTGTAATAATATACTGTACTTCCAGGTCCTTTAGTGTAATAATATACTGTACTTCCAGGTCCTTTCGTGTAATAATATCCTGTTCCTAGGTCCTTATATCTGACCAACAAGGGGGTCATGGATAGATAGCTTTCTCTAGTAATGGAGTTGGAAACACCACAGACGAAGATCTTAGGAGACACTTACACATTAATGAACCCATACATCATTCATTCACCCACCGCCACTTCACCCATCCATCATGCAATTCATATTTGTGTTATTATTCTTTCAAGATGTATTTTTGGGGCATGTCTCATGCTTTGCTTGTATTTGACAGACAGACAGACACAGTGGAGGTGAGACAGGAAGGTGGGGGAAGACCTGTAGTTCTCTGGAGGGAGACACCCTCTTCTGATCCATCACTAATTCATGAGTTGATTTTAATTGATTAATTTATACATCCTTCCATCATGTCTTCCTCCTCCCATCATCCATCCATTTCCTGGATCAATACACATATCTAATCTCTCTGTCGCTCTCTCTGGTCTGGTCTGCTTGTTTCTCTTTACCAGACATGGTGTCTATTGTATCTGACAGTACAGACAGAGTTCCTATTGTATCTGACAGTACAGACATGGTGTCTACTGTATCTGACAGTACAGACATGGTGTCTATTGTATCTGACAGTACAGACATGGTGTCTATTGTATCTGACAGTACAGACATGGTGTCTATTGTATCTGACAGTACAGACAGAGTTCCTATTGTATCTGACAGTACAGACATGGTGTCTATTGTATCTGACAGTACAGACAGAGTTCCTATTGTATCTGACAGTACAGACAGAGTTCCTACTGTATCTGACAGTACAGACAGAGTTCCTATTGTATCTGACAGTACAGACAGAGTTCCTACTGTATCTGACAGTACAGACAGAGTTCCTATTGTATCTGACAGTACAGACATGGTGTCTACTGTATCTGACAGTACAGACATGGTGTCTATTGTATCTGACAGTACAGACAGAGTTCCTATTGTATCTGACAGTACAGACATGGTGTCTACTGTATCTGACAGTACAGACTTAGTTCCTATTGTATCTGACAGTACAGACATGGTGTCTATTGTATCTGACAGTACAGACTTAGTTCCTACTGTATCTGACAGTACAGACATGGTGTCTACTGTATCTGACAGTACAGACATGGTGTCTATTGTATCTGACAGTACAGACTTAGTTCCTATTGTATCTGACAGTACAGACATGGTGTCTACTGTATCTGACAGTACAGACATGGTGTCTATTTTATCTGACAGTACAGACATGGTGTCTATTGTATCTGACAGTACAGACAGAGTTCCTATTGTGTCTGACAGTACAGACATGGTGTCTATTGTATTTGACAGTACAGACTTAGTTCCTACTGTATCTGACAGTACAGACATGGTGTCTACTGTATCTGACAGTACAGACATGGTGTCTATTGTATCTGACAGTACAGACTTAGTTCCTATTGTATCTGACAGTACAGACATGGTGTCTACTGTATCTGACAGTACAGACATGGTGTCTATTTTATCTGACAGTACAGACATGGTGTCTATTGTATCTGACAGTACAGACAGAGTTCCTATTGTGTCTGACAGTACAGACATGGTGTCTATTGTATCTGACAGTACAGACAGAGTTCCTATTGTGTCTGACAGTACAGACATGGTGTCTATTGTATTTGACAGTACAGACTTAGTTCCTATTGTATCTGACAGTACAGACATGGTGTCTATTGTATTTGACAGTACAGACTTAGTTCCTATTGTATCTGGCAGTGCAGCCATGGTGTCTATTGGTCTCTGACGGTACAGACATGGTGTCTATAGCGCCCTCTCTGGTCCAGATGGGGTGTAGCTCCACCACCTCAGGGGGGTTTGGGAGTGCGGGGCTAGGGGGCTCAGAGGGGGCCAACAAGGGGGTCAACAAGGGGGTCCTCACCACAGCATCAAGGAACTCCACGCAGCGCCGCAGTCCGTCTCGCGTCTCACAGAACTGTCTGAAGAGAAGCCTTCCGATTGGCTGTCGCTCACACAGGCTGCTGTAGTCCTTCTCTGGTGAGAGAGACAGAGTCATAGCTCATAGCTATAGAGAGGTACTGACTCATAGCTTTAGAGGAAGGTACAGACTCATAGCTACAGAGAGAGGTACTGACTCATAGCTATAGAGAGATAGTGACTCATAGCAATAGAGGAAGGTACAGACTCATAGCTATAGAGAGGTACTGACTCATAGCTATAGAGGAAGCTACAGACTCATAGCTACAGAGAGAGGTACTGACTCATAGCTATAGAGAGGTACTGACTCATAGCTATAGACATAGAGACTCATAGCTGTAGAGAGGTACAGACTCATAGCTACAGAGAGAGGTACTGACTCATAGCTATAGAGAGATAATGACTCACAGCAATAGAGGAAGGTACAGACTCATAGCTATAGGGAGATACTGACTCATAGCTTTAGGGGAAGGTACAGACTCATAGCTACAGAGAGAGGTACTGACTCATAGCTATAGAGATAGTGACTCATAGCAATAGAGGAAGGTACAGACTCATAGCTATAGAGAGAGGTACTGACTCATGGCTTTATAGGAAGGTACAAACTCATAGCTACAGAGAGAGGTACTGACTCATAGCTATAGAGAGATAGTGACTCATAGCAATAGAGGAAGGTACAGACTCATAGCTATAGAGAGGTACTGACTCATAGCTATAGACATAGAGACTCATAGCTATAGAGAGGTACAGACTCATAGCTATAGAGAGAGGTACAGACTCATAGCTATAGACATAGAGACTCATAGCTATAGAGAGGTACTGACTCATAGCTATAGACATAGAGACTCATAGCTATAGAGAGGTACTGACTCATGGCTATAGAGAGGTAAAGACTCATAGCTATAGAGAGGTACTGACTCATAGCTATAGACATAGAGACTCTAGCTATAGAGAGGTACTGACTCATAGCTATAGACATAGAGACTCATAGCTATAGAGAGGTACTGACTCATAGCTATAGAGAGGTACTGACTCATAGCTATAGACATAGAGACTCATAGCTATAGCGAGGTACAGACTCATAGCTATAGAGAGGTACTGACTCATAGCTATAGACATAGAGACTCATAGCTATTGAGAGGTACAGACTCATATCTATAGAGAGGTACTGACTCATAGCTATAGACATACAGACTCATAGCTATAGAGAGGTACAGACTCATATCTATAGAGAGGTACAGACTCATAGCTATAGAGAGGTACTGACTCATAGCTATAGACATACAGACTCATAGCTATAGAGAGGTACAGACTCATAGCTATGCAGTAGAGAGAGGTAGAGACAGAGAGAGTGGCAGCTACTTCCTCTTTGTGTCCCTCAGTTTCCTTTGTGGTCATGATACACGAAGAGAGCGACACAAACAACTGTGTTACTGCGTTGTTACTCATGTTCTGGTGCATTGTGATGTTCCAGAGCAGTTACAGTGATCGTGGTGCTAATGCTTCTTCTGTCGCTAGCCTGGGTGTGTCCGCCAGCATTGCTGCACTCACAAGTTAATGAAGTCCTCGTGACAGCTAGCAGCTGCTTCAGTAGAGCGCTGGAGAAATACCGGAAGATATGGAAGATAAAATCTAGCATGACCAAGTGTCATGAGTTAAGACCCGACACTTGGCCTCAACATAAAGTCTTCTTGATGAGTGTGAAAGAGACAACCACACAGTGTTGACATCAGCCTCCAGCCTATATATATATATATATATATATATATATATATATATATATATAGGGTGTCAGGGTGCTGGGGGTCTCTGCCTCTACACCCTCCCTAACTAACCTCTAGCCACACAAGAATCAGGACGCCCTACACCTACGGTAGGCACGCAAGACGCAGGGTAGGGCTAAGTGCCGTCAGGGTCACAGGGTTCAGGCTGGGGTCAGGGGTCAAATGTACCGGTACTCTGCCGTAGTTCTTCACACAGGCTGATGTGGGGAAACTGGAGCATCTCCTTCCATTTCTTACTTTTCCCCTTTCGGTTCCCTGCTCCCCCTGTGACACACACACACACACACACACACACCCACACACACAAAGCGTCATCATAATAACCTAGCAATGCACACATGCTAGCTGTCATCTAGTTGTGGGACCATCCAGACGATCAGGACAGAGAAGCTGAGACAGCTTGGGGACAGAGACATGCTGTAAAGAACGTGCAGGAGGACAGAATCATGTTTAGTTGGGGATATGGATGAGACCTCCTCCCTTCCTCCACCTCCAGCTCCAACGACTCTTCATCAACCTCCTCCACCTCCACTACCCCCACCTCCTCCACTACCACCGCCTCCTCCACCTCCACTACCACCACCTCTTCAACCACCACCTCCTCTACCACCATCCTGCCATCCCCTCCCAAGTACTCCACCAAACTAACTCCACCACCACCATCTCCTCCACAGCCTGATCACAGATCACAGCCTGTTGGTTCCTTCCTCTCTTCGTGTCCTATCAGCGTCTCCCAGTGGTCCCAGGGGGTGTGAGGGGGCAGAGATAATGAGTTTATAATAATACAGACTTTATAGTTTCTGACTGAAATTAACACTGTGAGCAGAGAGTAAAAAAAGAGTCATTCTTCTTGTTCTTCTTCTCCCTCAGGGCTGTCCCAGTTTTAGCAGACCATCAGAGATGACTCCTCTTGGGTGTCCAGATGCACCACCTCCTCCACCCCCCAGGGACACTACTCACTAGCCCCCATCTGCTCTGTGCGACTCCATGCAGCAGCTCCATGCAGCGGCTCCATGCAGCCCCTCTCACAACCTGTCGGACGCAATCCTGAGGCATCTCAAACAAAAAGGAGCACTTTTACCATTTTGTTGTATTCTAGGACATAAATAATACAATCCTAAAAACACCCAGCGGTCAGACTTAGGAACATTTTACATAACATCTGTAACCCAGCGGTCAGACTTAGGAACATTTTCATAACATCTGTAACCCAGCGGTCAGACTTAGGAACATTTTACATAACATCTGTAACCCAGCGGTCAGACTTAGGAACATTTTCATAACATCTGTAACCCAGCGGTCAGACTTAGGAACATTTTCATAACATCTGTAACCCAGCGGTCAGACTTAGGAACATTTTACATAACATCTGTAACCCAGCGGTCAGACTTAGGAACATTTTACATAACATCTGTAACCCAGCGGTCAGACTTAGGAACATTTTACATAACATCTGTAACCCAGCGGTCAGACTTAGGAACATTTTACATAACATCTGTAACTGCAGCTCCTTCAGACGAGGAGGTCGTGACCTCAGCCTACTGAAGCGAAGAGAATAACATTGTCTGCATATCAGTGCAATCCTCTACTTAGAACCCAGCCAGCGTAACCCTTCAGATGTTTGGTCTGCTGGTGGAAGCTAGACGAACAGGCACCAGGCAGAAGGAACTTGATTCTTCTACCTGCTAACATTTGAAATTCAAATGTGTGTTTTCTAGAAGCACTCTGGACAAAGGCCGTGTTGATGCAGCTCCTTTTGTGCTGGAGGTCTGTTTCTAGTGAAGAGCACCTCACTGCATGCAAATCACCCTTCAAGTCCTGATATCACACACACTTCCTGGTGAGTTGTGCTTCCAGCGCTATACTTGGAAAGGATGGGGAAGTCATTAAACATCAGGAGAAGCTGATGCTTTTATGATCAGTTATTATCTACCGAAGTATCGATCAGTTATTATCTACCGGAATATTGATCACCTTATTATCTACCGGAGTATTGATCACGTTATTATCTAGCGGAGTATTGATCACGTTATTATTTACCGGAATATTGATCACGTTATTATCTACCGGAGTATTGATCACGTTATTATCTACCTTAGTATTGATGACGTTATTATCTACCTTAGTATTGATGACGTTATTATCTACCAGAGTATTGATCACGTTATACCGAAGTATTGATCACATAATTATTTACCGGAGTATTGATCACGTTATTATCTACCGGAGTATTGATGACGTTATTATCTACCGGAGTATTGATCACATTATTATCTAGTGGAGTATTGATGACGTCATTATCTACCGGAGTATTGATCACTCCGACGCACAAGAAGCGAGGCGGTCGCCGTCTGCGGGACTCGAGCCCGCGTCGCTCCCTCGTGCAGACCAACATCCTGTTTCGCAAGCCGCCTCTCGAGGGAACCCTGCTGTGTCGCCATCACACAGGACGTTACTTCTGCTTCCGGCCCCAGCAGGACCACACCTGCTACCAGGACTTCTGGGACAGAACCGCGCGACTCCTGCTCGGTACCACACATGGGTCCACTATAGCTACATGCCCTCTCTCTCCTTCCCCTGAGTGAGCCTGGGAGCTGGAGGAGGAGAAGATATATTACATGAGGAGGAGAGGGGGGGGGGGGGGGGGGGGGGGGCAGAAGGAGGAGAACCTGGGACCAGCGACCCGACTTTACCTTCACGGGCTTTCAGCAGCACCGTGTTGGCCACGATGTTCTCCAGCTCCATGTTCTGATGGACCCCCACCTCCTCCTGCCGCGAACTGCAGCCCTGCAACAGCCAAACACTCTAACTCGGTCCGGTACCGTCCCGGTTCTGTCCCGGATCTGTCCCAGTCCTGTCCGGGTCTGTTCGAATCCGTTCGGGTCAGTACGGGTCTGGTCCTTGAGGAGCTGGGCGGTGTGAGGTGCTGGGGTTCTCCAGCTCAGTGATGAAACTTAGTTTTCTGTTTCTGCTTTTCAACTTGTTCTCCGCTGTGGCCACGCCCACACCGCTCCAAATATGGGCTGCAGTATCACTAGATTATTATGTATAGGTATATATAGATATAGATATAGATATAAATAAATATATACTGTATATATAACGTTAGGAGAGGAGCGAGAGAAGATCCTCTGTTTTAACGGGTATCTCCTGCAGGACAGTAACATGATAAATAGACACTACAAAGAGACACTAATGCAGAGATGACAGACGGACCGATGTTTCATTGGACAACTGAAGTACAGAACGGTGTGTCTCTACAGCGACACCCAGCGGTGTAACTCATCATGTCAGGTGTGTCTCTACAGCGACACCCAGCGGCCTGTATGAGGTAGTGGCTGGAGAAGCTCAGTGTGGACAAACCCTCAGTGAAAACAAGGAACGTTTAAAAATGTTTAGCTGACTGCAGGTGTGGCAGAGTCACTATTTCACTGACGCTAGGCTAAACTAAACAAAGCTAGAATAAACTAAGCTAAGCTAAACGGAAGTAGCGACTCCCTGTTAGGATCGTCACAAAGGTCAGAGGTAAAAACAAGGCGTGGCCGCGCCCCACATGTTCCTCTCTCTTCCGGGTTCCTCACGGTGTCAACAAGTGAGCGGTGTGCTCTGATAGATAGTAAAAGGTTCTGACAGAGGACGACCCTTTTATCCAGCATGCCGAAAGCCAAGAAGAACAGCCACAGAAACAAATACGACTACGACAAGAACAGAAAGAAGCAGAAGAAACAGTTCCTGAAGAAGTCCAGACCGAGGATCGAGGAGTGAGGACCCCACATGCTCATCCTAACCCTAACCGTACCCCTGACCCTCTAACCCGAACCGAACCATCTAACCGTAACCTCTCACACACATGAACACCGTACATAGGCTCCACGTGTATGTCTGATGAAGTCGGTCATCACGTATCTGTTGATCAGCTCTATTGATCGGTTGGTTCTCCGTTATGTAAAATACTGAACTGACTTCATGTGTACTCGTCACTCTACGAGTGAACGTGGTGTCAGATGTTTGGACATCGTTTATTAATGAATGAAAAGTCATAAATCTTTGTTGAACGGATGCGTTTAAGAGACATCATGTGTCATCATGTCTGTGTGTCCCTCAGTATCAACATCAGACACGCGTGGGACAACTACAAGACCAGCAACAAGAATCTGGAGGACATGGGCCTGGCCTTCGACCCCAACCACGCGCTGCCCATCAGGCACCCAGTGGTGAGCCCGCTGCACCTCTAGGGTGGGGTTACAGTCTGCAGGGCGGGGTTACAGTAGGCAGGGTGGGGTTACAGTCTGCAGGGTGGGGTTACAGTAGGGTTACAGTCTGCAGGGCGGGGTTACAGTAGGCAGGGTGGGGTTACAGTAGGGTTACAGTCTGCAGGGCGGGGTTACAGTAGGCAGGGTGGGGTTACAGTCTGCAGGGTGGGGTTACAGTAGGGTTACAGTCTGCAGGGTGGGGTTACAGTAGGCAGGGTGGGGTTACAGTAGGCAGGGTGGAGTTACAGTCTGCAGGGCGGGGTTACAGTAGGCAGGGTGGGGTTACAGTCTGCAGGGTGGGGTTACAGTAGGCAGGGCGGGGTTACAGTAGGCAGGGTGGTGTTACAGTCTGCAGGGTGGGGTTACAGTAGGCAGGGTGGGGTTACAGTCTGCAGGGCGGGGTTACAGTAGGCAGGGTGGGGTTACAGTAGGCAGGGCGGGGTTACAGTCTGCAGGGTGGGGTTACAGTCTGCAGGGCGGGGTTACAGTAGGCAGGGTGGGGTTACAGTAGGCAGGGTGGGGTTACAGTAGGCAGGGTGGGGTTACAGTCTGCAGGGCGGGGTTACAGTCTGCAGGGTGGAGTTACAGTCTGCAGGGCGGGGTTACAGTCTGCAGGGCGGGGTTACAGTAGGCAGGGCGGGGTTACAGTCTGCAGGGCGGGGTTACAGTCTGCAGGGCGGGGTTACAGTAGGCAGGGCGGGGTTACAGTAGGCAGGGCGGGGTTACAGTAGGCAGGGCGGGGTTACAGTAGGCAGGGCGGGGTTACAGTAGGCAGGGCGGGGTTACAGTCTGCAGGGCGGGGTTACAGTCTGCAGGGTGGGGTTACAGTCTGCAGGGTGGGGTTACAGTAGGCAGGGTGGGGTTACAGTAGGCAGGGCGGGGTTATTTAAGAAGCTTTTTACTGTTGTTATTATTTGTTGAAGTTGTCTTTACGTTTCAATAACAATCAATAAATCAAATGCTTTGACAAAGTCCTGAACCCAGATTCTGGTGTTCGCTGGTCCGTCTTCATTCAGCCTGAACAAAATGGCTGGCCCCGCGTTGCGGGGGTTAGGGGGAGCGAGGGGAGAGGGGTGAGGAGTGGGTGTCTGTTCAGTTTCTGGTTAACGTTGGTGTCCCAGTGGTTCTGTCATTCTGAGTGAAGAACCAGTGGTAAATCATTGTGTTCTCCAGGCAGGCGCTGCCCAGTCGACGGCTGCTGCCCCTGTGGTGACGAAGCCCTACGTGCTGCAAAGTGAGGACGTGTTTTCACCATGGTTATGGTCACTCTGCTCCATCTCCAGAGTGGGATGGAGTGCTCTAGAAGGGCCTTGTGTACAAACTTTGAACCTGTGACCTTGGTCTCTTCGGAGCAGAGCTGGAGGAGGAGGCGAGGCAGCCGTTTGACGACGACAAGAGCTTATCCAGAGACCTGGTGGACTTTGTTCAGCACATGGTGGGAAACTACAAGGAGGATTACAAGGTAAGACACATTGAAGACTGACTGTGATGTGTACAGTCGGTCTGTGATGTAGTCTGTCTGTGATGTTTGTGTTGGTAGGCCAGTGTGTGATGTGTGTTTGTGTTGGTAGGCCAGTGTGTGTTTGTGTTGGTAGGCCAGTGGGTGATGTGTGTTTGTGATGGTAGGCCAGTGTGATGTGTGTTTGTGTTGGTAGGCCAGTGTGTGATGTGTGTTTGTGTTGGTAGGCCAGTGTGTGATGTGCGTTTGTGTTGGTAGGCCAGTGTGTGATGTGTGTTGGTGTTGGTAGGCCAGTGTGTGATGTGTGTTTGTGTTGGTAGGCCAGTGTGTGATGTGTGTTTGTGTTGGTAGGCCAGTGTGTGATGTGTGTTTGTGTTGGTAGGCCAGTGTGTAATGTGTGTTTGTGTTGGTAGGCCAGTGCGTGATGTGTGTTTGTGTTGGTAGGCCAGTGTGTTATGTGTGTTGGTGTTGGTAGGCCAGTGTGTGATGTGTGCTGGTGTTGGTAGGCCAGTGTGTGATGTGCGTTTGTGTTGGTAGGCCAGTGTGTGATGTGTGTTGGTGTTGGTAGGCCAGTGTGTGATGTGCGTTTGTGTTGGTAGGCCAGTGTGTGATGTGCGTTTGTGTTGGTAGGCCAGTGTGTGATGTGCGTTTGTGTTGGTAGGCCAGTGTGTGTTTGTGTTGGTAGGTCAGTTTGTGATGTGTGTTTGTGTTGGTAGGCCAGTGTGTGTTTGTGTTGGTAGGCCAGTGTGTGTTTGTGTTGGTAGGTCAGTTTGTGATGTGTGTTTGTGTTGGTAAGCCAGATGTGATGTGTGTTTGTGTTGGTAGGTGAGTTTGTGTTTGTGTTGGTAGGTGAGTTTGTGATGGTAGGCCAGTGTGTGTTTGTGTTGGTAGGGCAGTTTGTGATGTGTGTTTGTGTTGGTAGGCCAGTGTGTGTTTGTGTTGGTAGGTCAGTTTGTGATGTGTGTTTGTGTTGGTAAGCCAGATAGATGTGATGTGTGTTTGTGTTGGTAGGCCAGTGTGTGTTTGTGTTGGTAGGTCAGTTTGTGATGTGTGTTTGTGTTGGTAGGCCATGGCCCGGGATGAGAAGAACTACTATCAGGATACACCCAAGCAGATCCAGAGGAAAGTGAACGAGTACAAACGCTGTCACCCAAAGCACTATGCAGACTTCGTCCAGTCGCTAGCTGCTAATGCTAACCAACAGAGCAGCATGCAGCCTTCATCTAGTTGTTAGCTGCTAATGCTAACCAACAGAGCAGCATGCAGCCTTCATCTAGTTGTTAGCTGCTAATGCTAACCAACAGAGCAGCATGCAGCCTTCATCTAGTTGTTAGCTTCTAATGCCATCGACATCAAAACATGTCTGCTTAAAAACATGTTCTCTCTGGAATGTGAAACCCTGGAAGGCGGACTTCTGGACTGGACTGTGTGAACCGAGATCCACATTCTGTAGAACTGTATTTTTTCCCATTTCTTGAACCTGGTTCTACTTTCTACATTTCAGTATTTGACTTCTATGCAGAGCTCTGGAGTGTTTTTTTTAATGTTTCTAAAATAGATGAATGAAATAACTGATGTTCGGTATAGAACAATAAATGTTGGAGTTTGAAGTCAAACACGCTGTCTTTTTACTTTATTTCTTGTGTCCTGATTGCCTGAACCCATACTTACTCTTTAACTAGAACCTGCTTGTGTTTCCTTCATTTCTAGAAGGTTCTTCAGCTCCTCTTTTCTCCCTTTCCCTCTGCAGAGGAACCTTCCTCAAGGACATGCTCTCCTTGTCCCTGCTCTGTGCTGATTGAGGAACAGTGTAGAAAGAAGCAGGTTGTGTTCAGCATGGTCGACACCTTGCAGGTCCTCAGCTGGAGGTCCACACCTGGCAGGTCCTCAGCTGGAGGTCCACACCTGGCAGGTGGAGGAATATCTGGTACTGGTCCATGTTAGGAGGAATATCTCTGGTACTGGTCCATGTTAGGAATAGCTGGTACTGGTCCATGTTAGGAGGAATATCTGGTACTGGTCCATGTTAGGAGGAATATCTCTGGTACTGGTCCATGTTAGGAATAGCTGGTACTGGTCCATGTTAGGAATAGCTGGTACTGGTCCATGTTAGGAGGAATATCTGGTACTGGTCCATGTTAGGAATAGCTGGTACTGGTCCATGTTAGGAATAGCTGGTACTGGTCCATGATCAGAGGAATATCTGGTACTGGTCCATGTTAGGACCAGTACTAGTACTGGTTAGGAGGAATATTTTAACCAACTTCGTAATATAATGTACAGTACACACGTGGGTCTGAGGTAATGTGCACTTCTGTCTCCTCTAGAATCCAATGAATTGACTTCCTTGACCTCGCTGGAAAACCATAATGATGTTTAAGGTCAAAGTAGAACAGCCGTCCCTCTGACAGCCCCTCTGGTGGGCTCACCATGTAGCCTGCCAGCTCCAGGCAGTGTGTCCAGGGCTGAACCAACTCCTTCACCAGGCAGTGTGTCCAGGGCTGAACTAACTCCTTCCCCAGGCAGTGTGTCCAGGGCTGAACTAACTCCTTCACCAGGCAGTGTGTCCAGGGCTGAACTAACTCCTTCACCAGGCAGTGTGTCCAGGGCTGAACTAACTCCTTCACCAGGCAGTGTGTCCAGGGCTGAACTAACTCCTTCACCAGGCAGTGTGTCCAGGGCTGAACTAACTCCTTCACCAGGCAGTGTGTCCAGGGCTGAACTAACTCCTTCACCAGGCAGTGTGTCCAGGGCTGAACTAACTCCTTCACCAGGCAGTGTGTCCAGGGCTGAACTAACTCCTTCACCAGGCTGTTGTGTTCTAGTTAGTTAACCTAGCAATTGGAATGCTTGAAACTTGTTCTGGTGACTGCTTTAAGTATTAACAGCAATGAAGTGCTTCTGACACATATACTGATTGTAAGTCGCTTTGGAGAAAAGCGTCTGCTAAATGCCCTAAATGTAAAGGTCTTCTGGGTTGTAATAGTTATGTTTAAAGAGTTGTTGCTCTTACTGCCGTAACTCACAGCATATTTAGTAAGTTAACTCGTTGGTTGAGGTTCATTTGGAATAATCTTTTTGTTTATTTGTGGCCTTGGATTCATGCATGTTTTGGTTAATTGTTTTTGAGTACTTGTCAGTACTTTGAATATATTCTTACTATCTTTACACAAGATTGTAAACATCCACACATGGAAACACACTGAGCCCAGCACATACAATACCACCCAGAAATTAAGGTAGAAACTTTATACAGAAACATGAATCATTCTTTATAAGCAAAATAGCATTCCTTCATCTGTCTAAAACAGTTGTAATGTTACCCTTATTTGGCAGATTACTATTGTTTTATTAGCAATAGATATTAAAATGGCACAATTTCTATATATGAGTGAAAATGTAAAAGCTCCATGTAAACAACTGGAGGAGTCTCTGATGAGGTCCTGGCAGCTTCATCAGTGCAACATATTACAAGTTACAACATCAGGTCTAGCAGAAGAATGAAACGGCATCCAGCAGAGCTGTGAGATCCACCAAACCTGGAGAAGACCTACAGCTTGGTTCTACTGAAGGTTCTACTTCACCCACCTCCTGCTCCTCCTATCTTCTCCACCTTCGAACCTCTCCCTGTGGGCAGCCATCTCTTCCTCAACTCTTTCTCCCTATATTTGTCCCTCTCTCCTGTTCATCCTCAGTCCAGCTGGAGCAGCAGGTCTTGCAGGGCCTCCAGTCCAACAGCCGTGGTCCCCAGCTGGGTGGGCAGGAGGTGGAGGTGTCTGTCCTGGGTCATAGAGCCCAGCGACAGCTCCTCATAGAGTTCAGACACACCCAGAGCACCGGCCTGGTCCTGGGACAGACAGACATCCCTCTTACCTGGACAGCTCCTGTATCACCACACACTCTATGCTACACTGTTCTATACTACACAATACGATGCTATGCTGGCTCTGCTACTCTATTCTATGCTGTGCTATGTTATACCATTCTAGAATAATATACTATACTGTACTATACTAATAAGTGTACTATAGTATATAGTATACTAACTATATGTTAGTATACTGTACTATTCTATAATGCACTATACTAATATAGTACCGTATTCTATATTAATACTAGACTAATAAAGCATACAAGATTCATACCTTACAAATAGTATTGCATAGTAGTATAGTTTACTTTATTCATACTATGTACTATAGTACTAGTATACTATATAGCAGAAGTGTGGACTCCAGTGACATCACTTAAGACATGACATGACTCAAGTTAGACTCGAGTAATGACTTTGGACTCGACTTACGTAACGTAAATAGACTTGCAACTTGACTTGGACTTTAACATCAGTAACTCGTGACTTCACTTGGACTTAAGCCTTTTGACTTGAAAGACTTGCTACTTTCTCCAAATCCCTAAGTTTAAAAAGTATGTTGACATGGGCCGCTCTATCTCTCTCTGTGTATATGTGTGCATCTGTGTGTGTGTGCTGTCAGCACAACATCCAATCAAATTAGATCCATGTTGTTTTGATCCAACAGCATCCATCCAATCAAATTGCAGGACAACCAATGAAGAAGTGTCAGGCCGCACGCCAGTTAGCAATAATTATACCAAAGATAGTTCTGTTTGGGTATAACTAGGACTCCAAAGGACTCAAAATTCAAACTGTAGGACTTGACTCAGGACTTGCCTGTCTTGTCTTGGGACTTCACTCGAGACTTGAGGGCAAATACTTGAGACTTACTTGTGACTTGCAAAACAATGACTTGGTCCCACCTCTGCTATATAGTATACTAGATTGATACTATGCAATCTAGTATACTATATAGTATACTAGATTCATACTATATAATCTAGTGTACTCTATAGTGTACTAGATTGATACTTCACCCACCTGTTTGTTAGCCAGCACCACCACTGGTAGCAGTTGCTCTGTCTGCAGCAGCAGCTGTAGTTCCTGTCTGGCCAGCGGGAGGCGCTGGTGGTCGGATGAGTCCACGACATACACCAGGATGTCTGTCTTCCTCAGGTACTCCCACCAATAGCTCCGCAGCTCCTCATCACCCCCGACTACAACACAGACACTCAGCATGTTTCCTCTTCATCATGTTCACCTCATCTGATGTTAGCCTGGCCAGGCTAGGGGCCTAGCACAGACACTCAGCATGTTTCCTCTTCATCATGTTCACCTCATCTGATGTTAGCCTGGCCAGGCTAGGGGCCTAGCACAGACACTCAGCATGTTTCCTCTTCATCATGTTCACCTCATCTGATGTTAGCCTGGCCAGGCTAGGGGCCTAGCACAGACACTCAGCATGTTTCCCCTTCATCATGTTCACCTCATCTGATGTTAGCCTGGCCAGGCTAGGGGCCTAGCACAGACACTCAGCATGTTTCCTCTTCATCATGTTCACCTCATCTGATGTTAGCCTGGCCAGGCTAGGGGCCTAGCACAGACACTCAGCATGTTTCCCCTTCATCATGTTCATGTGCTCTGACGTCCAGTGCTCTGAGTGGACTTTACAACATGGATGGTTTCCGATGACTGAGATGTTTACGTGGAATAAACTTCATGGAGATCTGAGGAACCCCAGAGGGCTGCTGGAGATATCAACACTACTTATTCATCCATATGCTGAACTAATGGCTCCCAAAAGAAAGTAGAAAAGCCTGTCCTCTTGCCTCTGTAGAATCGCTGAACTTATTTCAGGTTCTTCTGGTTCCAGTTTTATAATCTGATGTAATACAGAGTCTAATCTAATCAATAATCAAATTCATAGCCTTATCTAATGTAATCCATAATCTAATGTAGTCAATACATAGATCTATTGTCTGATATAAGGTCTACCCTCCACTGGTCTGACCTGCCGTACTCCACACTGACTCCACTGGTCTAGATGTCTTCAAAGGAACACTCATGCGTCAGAACCTGGCATCTCCATGGAGGCGGTTGCTAGGTAACAGCAGTGGGATGGAGGGCAGGTAAACAGTCTAATAATGTGTTTGCTGGGTAATGTCTGTCTGTCGTCCTGCTCGCCACCGGATCTCCTGTGGTTTACGTGCCGACAGAAACAGTAGAATACCGGGCCACGTAAATCCCCTAACCTAATTTAACCTTACCCTAACATAACCCAACCCTAATCTTAACCCTAACATAACCTAACCCTAACCCAACTCTTACCTAACCCAACCTTAACTAACATAACCTAACTCAACTTTAACCGAACCTAACCCTCACCCAACTTAACCCTAACCCAACCCAAACCTAACCCAACTTAACCCTAACCTAACCCAACCCTAACTAACCAAACTTAAGCCTTACCCAACTTAACCCTAACCCAACCTAACCCTAACCCAACTTAACCATAACCCAACTTAACCATAACCCAACTTAACCCTAACCTAACTCAACTTCACCCTAACCCAAATTAACCCTAACCTAACCCAATTTAACCCTTACCCAACCTAATCCAATTTAACCTTAACCTAACCCTAACCCAACCTAACCCCACTACAAACCAAGGCAGCAATAGTTTCTAGAATCGCAAGTTGCAGTTATAAAGGAGGAGGATGTAGTTCTACAAGTCATCTTACTTTCCAGGAAGTCCAGCTGGTAGGTGGAACCACGCAGGCTCATAAAGTTGAAGCCTCTGGTTGGACGGCAGTGCCCTGGCCTGGCCACGCCCCCTGGACGCCCCGCCCCTAAGGTGAGGCGCTGCAAGAGGCTGCTCTTCCCAGCGCCGCCCAATCCCAGGACCAGGACCTGCTGCTTCCTGTCTCGCACCTGGGACTCCTGGAGGTCGGAGGTCAGGGTCATTCAGAGCAAGATTTACAAAGCTCTACCTTCTCCTCAATGACATGGATGATGTTAGCAGTGAGACAGGAGGAGAGACTGGAGACAGTGATGCGAGCAGTGAGACAGGAGACAGTGATGTGAGACAGTGAGTCAGGGGCACTGCTCTATTCAGCAGTACAGCCTCGCTTCGGCACACATGTTCACCTAATCAGGCCTTCACACCATATATTTATATAAGTCCATATAACCATATAAGTCGCTTTGGACAAAAGCGTCTGCTAAATGCCCCTTTTTTGTTTGTTGGCAGTAAGTTGTATACTAGCAATGGTTAATCTAACAATTGGAATGTTTGAAACTTGTTCTGGTGACTTTCTTACTGCATTAACAGCAATGAAGTGTTTCACCTTCTTCTGACAAATGTACTTATTGTAAGTCGCTTTGGATAAATGTATCTGCTAAATGCCCTAAATGTAAATGTAAATACATTCATACGAGATATTCATACCAGATAATCAGCCATTCACAGCAGATATTATAGTTACACCCATTCTTCACCAATTCATAAAAGATATTCAGCCATTCAAAAATCTATTAATCTCCTCTGTTCAATTCTGTCCTCTGATTGGATAACACCAGCTAGGGTCAAGTCACTGTGTCCTATATTGTGTGTGTGCGTGTGTATGTGTGCGTGTGTGTGCACGCGACTTTACTGGATATAAAAAAGGTGTGTATCTATAAAAACGCACATCTATAAAACACACGTACACCGGCGCACACACACACACACACACACACACACACACACACACCTTGATAACGTTTGAGTTCAGGTGATTCTGTTGTCATATATTCACACAAAGTTCCAGAAAGATCCAGAAAGTACGTATCTACATGTCGTTTTGAAACGACCCGTTTCGTCCTGAGGCGCGTATCTTATCTGTGACGTCAGAAGGCCGGAGGGATCACTTTATCTCCACTAAACCAACACCGCTGATTGAATCTCCTGACGGGTTGAACTAACACGGAACCATTTGGGCTGACTAGGCCGTTCAGACTCTGGTGTTCCCATAATGAATAGACCATAACTGTAGAGCAAGGCAGTAATCGATCCCCACTGACAGTTACTCCCTTACGGTGAGTGTGGGTTAGAAAGCCCACAGTGACAAGCAGGCCAATTCATGTTTTCATATTCGTGTATTCATATGCGAGTATTTCTATTAATTACATCATATTTATTGAAGTGTCGTTCCGGTTTACAAACAGCAGCAGCGACAGCTGTAGGACCTGCGGACGGTTCGGGTGGTTCTCACCTCGGGCAGCATGCTGTACTCGGCCTGGGGGGTCCTCAGCCTCCTCTGGTACAGCAAGTTGAAGGCGAGGAAAAGAGCGGAGCCCAGAGCAGCCGCTGCGGCCGACAGAGCGATAGACACATGGCGGAGGAAAACCATAAGAGACACCGGACTGGACGCCTACCGACGGCTCTGTCCTGACACGCTGGTGGCTGTCACAGAGTGGTGGGCGACAGCAGCTCTGGGAGCCGGTGTTGGTGGGTTTATTCCGAGAGGGAGCCCACATGGAGCGGACACTGTTGGTGTGGAGGAGGTCGGGGGTAGGAACCTGCAGGAGGACCCTCCTCTGTCAGGGCAGGGCTTAAAGTCAACTGATAGCAGGCTGGAGAGGCAGGAGGGGGCTGCTCGCTCATCTTAAGACCCGGACGGACAGTCCACTGCATCCCGGGTCCGCGGACTAGTACCGGGCACGCGGTGCCATTCATACGACAGTCGAGGATCTGCGTCGGTCTGTTCCACGCAGTCCCGAACCACACCCGATGCAGCAGGGAGGAGAAGCAACGCAGCACCTCCTGAGGCCTCAGCTCCATGAAGCCTCCTCACGGTAACGGTTCCCTGTGAAGGAACCGTGGGGCCACAGCTGGAGTCAACAGGACGGCGTGAAGGCATACTGCTGCTTTGAGTTGCTGCTTCATGTGGGTTACCAACGGTATCAAGGCTGATTCATTGTTCTTTACACCATTAAAATGTGTTACTATTATGTGTTTCAGTGCAAAGGATCTCTCGAAAACTGGTTGCAGTGGGAGTGTATCACTGCTGGTCCCTCTGGACCATCGCTCTGTTCAACTGCGGTCAAGCCAGCCGTCTCTCGTTTTCGCGTGGTCAAGCCAGCCGCTTCAACATTTTCAAGTGCGCCCTTATTGCCGACTTTATGGCAATTACTTAAAAAAACAACAACTGGGAAAGTCAGGAGTGGAGCCCCAAGTACAAACGGCAGCGGCCTTGCGGTACCTTCGGGGGGCGGGGCTTGACGTCCAGCCGGTCAAGCCCCGCCCACACGGAATCACCGTGAAAGTTAAGTCCACCCCTTGCCACCTTCCCTTTGGGCAAAATATCGGAATAGGAGTTGGAAAGTGATGTCGGTGAGTGAAATTACGTTGCTACAATAAATGAAAAAACGTTATTCACATCTCACGGCGCTTTTGTTGGTGTATATATATTATTGTATAACGTTTGTGTATTTGGGCAGTTTAATGGCCAGCATTCAGCATGTGTGATAACATTCTACACTACGGTAGCGTTAGCATTAGCGTTGTTGTAATTTTAATTTAGCTCTCTCTCTCTGTGTGTGTGTGTGTGTGTGTGTGTGTGTGTGTGTGTGTGTGTGTGTGTGTGTGTGTGTGTGTGTGTGTGTGTGTCCGCGTCCGCGTCCGCGTGTGTGTGTGTGTGTGTGTGTGTGTAACATTATATCGAAAGTGACGAATGTGACAGTGTGATGAGATAGCAAAGTTAATAGAAAAAGTTATATTGTTGTAACGTTTGGGCATTTTGGCAGTTTAATGGTCAGCATTCAGCATGTGTGATAAAATCCTACACTAAAACCCTACTGTGTGTGTGTGTGTGTGTGTGTGTGTGTGTGTGTGTGTGTGTGTGCGTGCGCGCGTGTGTGCGCGTAACGTTATATCGAGAATGACAAACGTGACATAGTCTTATGAGATAGCAAAATAATAGAAAGTTGTATAACGTTGAAATGTTGAATGAATTAACATGAATGATGTAAAATAACTGCAAAGCAGATCATTCAGGGAACAAATAACCAAGACAGAGCCTGATGCCAAACCTGCTGCAGCTATGCTCAAGGATACCTGTTCTGTGCTTCTGCTTGCAATGCTCATACCCCATCCTGCTGCAACCATGCTCAATAATATGCTAACTATGTCAAATTGAATAACATGTTATGCTTTCCTTTCAGGAGTGACAGAGAAGTCCTCTGATGATTAATGTTATCTTCAACTGAATAAGAGGTCAACGTTCCAGATTAATGTTCTCTTGAGTTTAATAAATGAAAGAATTGTTGAAAAAAAAGTCCCTGAGTTATTTCTCTGTAGCCATCTGTAGTAAGATGCCGCAGATAATTTATCAGTCTGAGGTAGCAAGTTGTCGTTTTTTCCAGTCTGCTGGCGAGGTATCGTCACACACAAAGATGCAAGGCAGCTGGGTAAATGACTTGGTGGTGGAGAGATGTACACTGAAGATGTGACAGGCCGTTCAGAACAACCACCAGGATCATCCTGCACTGCAGGATGTAAAGATAATAATTGTACTTTTTTTGCAGGGGAATGGCTTGGTCTGCATTACATAGTTTGATCAAAAGAGTCTGTTCATTGTTGCTAAATAATAGAAACTTTTCTTTTGGTAATGATTTTCATTATTTGCTTTCACTGGCTTTATTCAATCATTATGATATTTCATGGAAGGGGTTACACTTGTTTTGTACCACTGCCCTTGATTACCTGGACAAGTCCCAAAATACACTCCACACAAACCTGCACATACAGTACCAAAGGCTATGACACATCAATACATAGGACATGACGCAGTATGGGTGAGAAAATAGGTCAGGTATAATAATAAAAATAAGATGACAAAAAGATGAAAGTACAAAAGATGGTGGTGTAATGGATGCCCTCTATAGAAATGTAATATTTTAGAGAGGGCTGATCAGGAGGTAGGCCTAAAACTGGCTGGCAAAGGTAACTATTTGAGTAAATAAAATAGTCAGTATGAATACAACTAAACAGAGAGGTTAACAGATTAAGGTCTTTGACTGATTGTTGTACAATGGTGAATGATGAAGCCTCACTTCTCCACTCCTTAAGATTGTATTATTCTTCTAACGGGTTTCTGTTAGTGACATAAACGATGACAAACCTTTTTATTAATAGCAAAAACACGTCTATGCGAAACTTTTTTTTATGTTCACTTAATTTTTATTAAAAATTTAAATGAATCAAAAATATAAATACAAATAAAAAATACAAATACAAATAGCAATCGTCAGTCAAATAGTCATATAGTAGACAATAGGCTACATTGTTGCTATAGTGGAATAATGTGTCCTCACATC
Organism: Urophycis tenuis; assembly: GCA_036785325.1. Classification (NCBI taxonomy): domain Eukaryota; kingdom Metazoa; phylum Chordata; class Actinopteri; order Gadiformes; family Phycidae; genus Urophycis; species Urophycis tenuis. The sequence continues at coordinate 2,436,202 of JAXIVH010000012.1, read as the reverse complement.
AATAATCATTTCAAGTAATTAAATATTTCCATTTATCTTGAAACGTTCGTTTAGTAAACGTTTATGTAGTAGCTAGGGAAGAACAACATGAAATCCGACATCCAGGCAAATCCAGGCGCTGCTTCGACCGAGTTTCTGAAATCCCGACTGTCCCTGAACAAACCACGATAACGTAGCAGGGCTTGGCGTGTGACGTCGTGACATGGGCGGGGCTTGACCGGCTGGACATCAAGCCCCGCCTCGCAGACAGGTTGCAGCGAGCGGCTTCATGGTGCATTCAAGTGCACCTCGTAAATTCAGAAATCTATCGAAGTTGCTTATTCTTATTTTTATTTGTTGAAATACATCTGTCATACGTTGCTGTTGTTGTTGTTGTTGTTGTTGTTGTTGTTGTTGTTGTTGTTTTACTACATAAAACAAAAATATAAAATTATTTAAGCACCACCAATCGCCCTTCCAGATTCAATTCTGCATAAACAGATTATAAAAAAAATCATAAACAACACAAATCAAATCAAATCAAATACACATTCTATGGCTAGCAAGTACTTTTTTAAAAAATAATTGAAAAAAAAAATCAAATTGTTTTCAGAAAACTCCACTGCATTCTTGTTCTACGTCTCCCGAGGTACCTCTGTAGACATTTTGAAGTCCTTTGACTGTACAATTTTCTAATAATCCCATGCTAAAGTCATACCTAGTACACATGTATGGCGAGACAAGCAGTTTTTAAAAAATAATTAAAAACATTTCTGAAAACAATTTTGATTTTTTTTTAAATTAATTTTTAAAAACTGCATACGTAGTCATACAATGTGTATTGGGTATGACTTTAGCATGGGATTATTAGAGAATGGTACAGTCAAAGGACTTCATAATGTATACAGAGGTATCCGAGGAGATGTAGAACAAGAATGGATGGATGGATGGATGGATGATTTTGTATATTCTGACTATTCAGAATTGAATCTGGATGGGCGATTGGTTCTGCTTCAATATAATTGTATATTTTTCTTTTGATCATTAAAAGGTATGTAGTAAAACAACAACAACAATGACAGACAGATGTAATGACAGATGTTTGTATTTCAACAAATGAAAATAAGAATTAGCAACTTCGATAGATTTCTGAATTTACGAGGTGCAGTTGAATACACCATGACGCCGCTCACGCGCTTTACCGTACAAGAGATGTAGACTGGCACTCGGGTTTCGAAACGTAGATAGCGTGACCGCAGTCTTCTTGTCCAGATAAACTACAACACGCGAACGGTGTGTAAAAGTATGTCGAGCTTTGCTGAACCACAAGAAAAACACTAAATACATTCCAGAGAAGTGTATTTAGATACAAGAGTATTATCGAGTCGGCCTTCATATGATTTTATTGTCCCGAAACGACGTAAGACCAGAAAGTACCGACCAGGCAGAACCCTGACCAGTCTTGTGTCCACCAGGGGGCGCTGGAGGACCGGATCTTAAACACAACACAACAACTTATTATTGAGGATTATTATTAATTTATTAAGTATTACTGCTTTGAATTAGTATTATTGTAGATTACTGTATAGTAAAAGCAATACATTTACTATTATTATCAATACGAATCCATCCATCGTCTCCTAACAAGTCAAAAACCTAGTAAACTAGTAAAGTATAGACACACAGACAGACGTGTAAAGAGCAGTATATATATATATATATATATATATATATATATATATATATATATATATATATATATATATATATATATATATATATATATATATATATATATATATTCATGTAGAGAGAGGAGCAGGTCACCTGTGCGGGCGGTGACGTCACCGCTCCATCGAGTTCTCGTCAGACCAGAGACCCGCCGAGTCCACGACCTGCTTCGTCTTGTCCCCAGGAAACAGGACCTGAACCCGCCCGGACTCATAGGAACTCGGAGGACAGGACCCCACGGTACTGGGATACACCGCAGAGCCGTCGGGACATGCAGGGACCACAGACCAGGTCTGTTTAGTGACGGGCTGCTCGCTAGCCTCCGCTAGGCTAACCAACATGGAGGCGAACCATGGACCTCTTGGTCCACATTAGTCCTGGTCCACCCGAGTCCTGGTCTACCCTCGTGCTGCTCTAAACTAGTTCTGGTCTGGGTCGAAACCGGTCCTGGTTCTGGTCTAAACACGTCCGGGTCTAAGTGAGTCCGGGTTCCGGATACATAACTCCAGATGGTCCTAACTGTATGGAGTTAAGTGCACACCGGTTCTATTCAGTATTAGTGGAGTGATACGGGTTCTACTCTGTGTCCTGGACGGGGGTCCAAAGAAGCGAGGTGGTCCGGGGACACGTTTACGCGCGCGCGCGTGTCTGTCTGTGTGTGTGTGTCTGTGCTTCAAACAAAGAGTGAGACTGGTCCAAACTAAGAGTGAGACTGGTTCCTACTGGATTCATAAATTGCTGCCAATCCGAATCAACGTTTCCACATCTCCGACCAGTGAGCGGTGTGTAGAAGTAGAACCGTCCTGTGTGACCCACCTGGGACTTCTCCGTGGGTCAGCAGCTCTTAGGTTCATACTGTGTGAACGGGACCATGTGGAGGACCTCCTAATCCGGACCCGAACCGGCCGGGAACCTGACGGATCTCCACCATGAAGAAGAGCCCCGAACCAACGTCCCGGACGGGGGAGGCAGTCAGCACGGGGCCGGGCTGGACAGTCCTGGGTTAGTAGTTCTTGGGGTGGTGTTGGATGGAGACTCTGAGATGCCCAGGAAGGAGCAGCCACTGCCCCAGGGCTGGGAGGAAGCCCGAGACTTTGACGGGAAGGTTTACTACATTGATCACATCAACCAGGCCACCAGCTGGGTCGACCCCAGAGACAGGTGAGTCTCTCTCTCTCTCTCTCTCTCTCTCTCTCTCTCTCTCTCTCTCTCTCTCTCTCTCTCTCTCTCTCTCTCTCTCTCTCTCTCTCTCTCTCTCTCTCTCTCTCTCTCTCTCTCTCTCTCTCTCTCTCTCTCTCTCTCTCTCTCTCTCTCTCTCTCTCTCTCTCTCTCTCTCTCTCTCTCTCTCTCTCTCTCTCTCTCTCTCTCTCTCTCTCTCTCTCTCTCTCTCTCTCTCTCTCTCTCTCTCTCTCTCTCTCTCTCTCTCTCTCTCTCTCGCTCTCTCGCTCTCTCTCTCGCTCTCTCTCTCTCAGATGGGCTGGGATGGGTCCAGTGGTTCCCTCCCAGGATCCAGCATGATGCCCCCTGCTCCTTAATGACCTGTCTCTGTACTGTCTAACCCCTACCTGCTCCTTAATGACCTGTCTCTGTACTGTCTAACCCCTACCTGCTCCTTAATGACCTGTCTCTGTACTGTCTAACCCCTACCTGCTCCTTAACGACCTGTCTCTGTACTGCCTAACCCCTACCTGCTCCTTAACGACCTGTCTCTCTACTGTCTAACACCTACCTGCTCCTTAATGACCTGTCTCTGTACTGTCTAACCCCTACCTGCTCCTTAATGACCTGTCTCTGTACTGTCTAACCCCTACCTGCTCCTTAATGTCCTGTCTATGTACTGTCTAACCCCTACCTCCTCCTTAATGACCTGTCTCTGTACTGTCTAACCCCTACCTCCTCCTTAATGACCTGTCTCTGTACTGTCTAACCCCTACCTGCTCTTTAATGACCTGTCTCTGTACTGCCTAACCCCTCTTTGCTCTTCAATGACCTGCCTACTGTCTAGCCCTTACCTGCTCTTTGATGACGTGAATCTAAATATAATGCTGTGGAACCAAACGTATGATAAGTAGTAGTGGTCTTCGACCCAGCATGTGTTTGATCATGCTGGGATAAGAAGGGCTTGATTCAGATTCAACATCACAACGTCTCAGCCCAAACCAGGAGGAGCGTTCCAGGTGTCCAGCAATATAACATAATCCAGTTGAAGAAACCAGGAATGAACAAATTGATGGTAGCCTATTAGCAGTTAGCCTAGCAGCTAATTTAACACTGGAAACTGAATGGTTGCTGGTTCAGTCTTTGCCCTCACCACTAAATGTGGATGTCTCCTTGGATGATGATTCTCTGTGTGGACTAGGCTCAGTTGGTGTGTGGTTGTATTGACTTGGAACCCACTGTCTGGAGGTAGTGCAGTATCCACCCACTAAAGCTCTAGGTCTGTCTGGAATACATGAGCAGTACCCTTACCCCCTGGTAACAGGAGGAGTGTCATGTGGTGGGACAGGAAGGTTCGTATTTCACAGTGATCTGGTGGGTCTGTAGCCAGCCCCCACCCTACAGAAGCACTACGTGAACAAAAGCAACATTGTGACCACCAATCAGAAAAAAACATGTAGAGCATGCAGGTGTAGAGCATGCAGGTGTAGAGCATGTAGGGTAGAGCATGCAGTGTAATAGGCTTAACATACATGCCTAGCGGGGTCAGGAAACTGCACTCCACAGAGCACTGGTTACACAAGGCTCCTTGTGGGTTTCTAAAGACCCCCAGACTCTGATACCAAACCCTTTAATGGCCCTGAATTCCTCCAGGCTTACAGCCAGCTTTGCTTCTTTGCTGGGCCTACTGAGGGCATGGCTCAGAAAAGAACTAGTAACCCCCTAAAGGAATAGTAGAGCACTAAACAAATCATAGAAATGCATATGGAACTATTACTTTTGGTGTACTGCTTGTTCTGAGTGGAGGCCAGTAGCTCCATGTTGAGTTCAGGTGATGGTGGATCATGACACTGAGCTGGGCCCTGACATGGAGCATCTGTTAGAGTATGGGTCAGTGTTCTATAAAGGACTATGGGTCAGTGTTCTATAAAGGACTATGGGTCAGTGTTCTATAAGGGACTATGGGTCAGTGTTCTATAAAGGACTATGGGTCAGTGTTCTATAAAGGACTATGGGTCAGTGTTCTATAAAGGACTATGGATCAGTGTTCTATAAAGGACTATGGGTCAGTGTTCTATAAAGGACTATGGGTCAGTGTTCTATAAAGGACTATGGGTCAGTGTTCTATAAAGGACTATGGGTCAGTGTTCTATAAAGGACTATGGGTCAGTGTTCTATAAAGGACTATGGGTCAGTGTTCTATAAAGGACTATGGGTCAGTGTTCTATAAAGGACTATGGATCAGTGTTCTATAAAGGACTATGGATCAGTGTTCTATAAAGGACTATGGGTCAGTGTTCTATAAAGGACTATGGATCAGTGTTCTATAAAGGACTATGGATCAGTGTTCTATAAAGGACTATGGGTCAGTGTTCTATAAAGGACTATGGATCAGTGTTCTATAAAGGACTATGGATCAGTGTTCTATAAAGGACTATGGGTCAGTGTTCTATAAAGGACTATGGATCAGTGTTCTATAAAGGACTATGGGTCAGTGTTCTATAAAGGACTATGGGTCAGTGTTCTATAAAGTTCAGTCTGTCATCTATAAAGAGTTACGTGCTCATACAGTATATTTGTACTCTTTCCCAGCGACTGACAGGATGGCCATTGGCCATTTGATTTAGAAGAAATCAATAGCTACAATGAGCTACAGGGCTCTCTGGTAGGACTATTTCCTGGGCTACAGGCCTACTGTTTGTGATGACAAGGTTTCATCTGGTATTCAACAGCAGACCACAGTCTGATCCAGGACATTAAGTCACCTGCTTTGCTGTTGGAAACTATTACACATGCATGAATACTTTGCACTCATGCCTAGGTCATTACTACTGCTCTTCATCAAGACTGGCGGCTGGCCCTCATGGGCCACCACAACCCTCAGTAGGCCCTCAGACCAGCCAGCTAGAGGGGCCAGCGCTACCCGGTGGACACCAGGGAGAACTAGCATCTATCATCAGGTTGTTTCCACTGGTCTGAGGGAGTGGAACAGCCAGGTTCATAATGTCAGATTGGTAAGGTATTACAGGGACTAACTTGGCTCTGTAAACCAGAGCAAGGTCCGCACACTATAATGGGGCTCCTGGGAAGAAATCCCTTTAAAATTCTGCCTTAAAGCAACCAAAAGCAACCTGTTGCAGTAAGAATAAGAGCATGGAAACACATTTGGCAACTTTCCTACATGTGCTTGGTTTTCAACCTTACACTTGAAGAATAAAGGTCAGGCATTGGATGTACAGCAGGAGAATGTCACTGAACCTCTGTGTGCTCCTGGTTAGCCTGTTGTTTTTACATTCCTTAGTCGGCCATATTGTCCTTCCACCCCCTGTGGTGGCGCACCCAACACATCCTTAACTGAGTGGAGTGTTATCTGACAGGCACCCTGTTGGGGGGGGGGGGGGAGTGGGAGGTAGATGGTTTTTGTTTCATTCAATGCTCTTTTTTGTTCATATTATTCCTGTGAAGTTCACATCAATAAATCATCTGGGAGAGTGAGAGATGAACCTTGAACAGCTATGAAACATATTTCAGTGGCTGATGATAAACAAGGTGAGGAATGTATATTGCACTCTGACTCACTGTGTAGCTATGCTGCCGAGGGATCTATGCTACCTAGTGTGCTGCGCTATGTAGCTAGCTGCATGTTTGCTCGCCACCTCAAGCCTTGTCAGGTGGCATTACCGTGGTGGTGGAGCACCAAGCAGGGGGTGGTTTACTGGCATGCTTGTGGGCGCGTGCGTGAAGCTAAAATGTTCACATTCTTTCCCAGCCAGTAGGACTGGATTAACCAGTCGCGCGGCTAGCTCACGGATGGCTATGTGAGTGTGCTTGGCTCTGCTAAGTCAACAAGCAGCCCAGGGTCTTGTAGCTACAGAGACCAGGCACACGGGGTCTTGTAGCTACAGAGACCAGGCACACAGGGTCTTGTAGCTACAGAGACCAGGCACACGGGGTCTTGTAGCTACAGAGACCAGGCACACGGGGTCTTGTAGCTACAGAGACCAGGCACACAGGGTCTTGTAGCTACAGAGACCAGGCACACGGGGTCTTGTAGCTACAGAGACCAGGCACACGGGGTCTTGTAGCTACAGAGACCAGGCACACGGGGTCTTGTAGCTACAGAGACCAGGCACACGGGGTCTTGTAGCTACAGAGACCAGGCACACGGGGTCTTGTAGCTACAGAGACCAGGCACACGGGGTCTTGTAGCTACAGAGACCAGGCACACATGGTCTTGTAGCTACAGAGACCAGGCACACAGGGTCTTGTAGCTACAGAGACCAGGCTAACAGGGTCTTGTAGCTACAGAGACCAGGCACACTGCCGAGCTGGGCACAAGCCCCAACCCCGACCAGTCTCCAACCATCAGTACAGTACTGGGATCTCTCTCTCTCTCTCTCTCTCTCTCTCTCTCTCTCTCTCTCTCTCTCTCCCTCTCCCTCTCTCTCTCTCTCTCTCTCTCTCTCTCTCTCTCTCTCTCTCTCTCTCTCTCTCTCTGTGTCTCTCTCTGTGTCTCTCTGTCTCTCTGTCTCTCTGTCTCTCTCTCTCTCTCTCTCTCTCTCTCTCTCTGTGTCTCTCTGTCTCTCTCTCTGAGTCTCTTTAATTATTTAGCAGTAAAGGATCCAATTTGCTTAACGTTGCTGTGTTTTGTGTGGTGTGTATGTGGTGATATATGTGTTTGGTGATGTTTAGTCAGTTTTGTTAAGATGACTAAACCATTCAGAATATTTGAAATGTTGAGTGTTTAGCAGAGCAGCAGATGAGTCACAACAAGGACTGCTGGACCAGTTCTGCCCCCTGCTGGGCAGGCACAGCAGCTCCGCAGCCACGTGTGCTAAAGGATGGCCCTCATTAGTTATTGATACCGATATCAATACCGCTTATCCCCACTGATACCTATTGACAGTCTTATTGATACTACTCTCCATAATTTGGTGTCAAAAATAAAGAAATGACGTGAAATATTCTGTTTATTCTCACTTTTTTGCTTGAATAATAACATCATCCTGTACAGAAGAATTAAAGGATAACTGGACAGTAAGGGTTTATCTTGGCACTCATTTGTTTCGGAAAGGGCAGCCAGCTCTCTCTTGGGTCTTTGGTGGGTTGGGGTCCAACACTCTGTCAGGAGGGCCCATGTTCTGGACCCTGTAGTGTTCCACTGAGAGTAGGAAGATGTCAGAACTCCTCTGGCCTGACAGAGGACTTCCGGTGGTGTTGAACCTAATGGCTGCTTGAAAATCTCGCTCCCACCCGGTATGATATAATGCCCTTAGAAAAACGTCACTGATATAAAAAAAGTATTGATATTTAACATGGAAGGTTAGAAGCAAAAAAAGACTTAAACCAAACCAAGCTCAAAACGTGAAAAAGCGGTGACAGCCGATGAAACATGAAGGAGAGGAAGGCAACGTGGACAATCGCGGCACTGATAAAGAAGTAGCTAACCCCGACATGCAGGCCATCTACAACGAGATTCGGGCACTCAGGTCAGATCTGAAAAGTGAAATGAGTGAATCCTGACTTTCATTTCGTAATGACATGAAGAATGAAGTTTAGAGGAGAAATCAACCAGAAACTTGAAGAAGCTACGAGTGAGCTACAGGCTACTGTAACCAGAGTTGCGGGGGCAGAACAACGTATATCCGACATTGAAGAATGGGATGAAGCCGCGAACGAGGCTCTCATCCAGGCGGTAGAGACCCAAGAGGCTTTGCAGGCTAAAATAACTGAATTAGAAGCACGCTCACATCGAAACAATCTCCGGATACACCGGAGTACCGGAGGAGTCAGAGGGGTCCAATTTGCGTTTGTGACTAAGCTAATAAAACCAGAAGTCGGCCCGCTGTTAGCGGACATGGACCTCGGCATACAGCACTGCCACCGGGCACTCGCCCCAAAGACTCCCCGAGGCGCACTGCCAAGATCGCTGGTGATTTGCTAGCTCGAGTTCAGAGTGAAAGAGCAGGTGCTGCACACAGTGTGGAAGAAAAAAGTCGTCCGATATGAGGGAAAGGCGATGCAAGTCGTTCCAGACGGGAGGTGGATCGCGGACGTCTCAGGGTAAACTACTAAGACACTGACTATCGTTTTTCTCAGAGCTGGCCAGAATTTTATCTTTTCACCGGTTATGTGGGAGCTGCTTTGAATGTTATCAGTGCAGAGTACCTTCTCTGACACAGAGGAGAGGCCTTTGATGGACACGAGGATTTCCTCTCATTTTTAAGTTTTATTTGAACTTCGGACTTGGCAGTCTTTGATTTTGTTTTTTCTAGTTAAGTGTTCACTGTTAATTGTTTTTGATGTCATGGGTAATGTTACACAAGTTCATACAGTTTGGAAAAAGATATGCATCGTCAGGAGTATAAAGTTACATTAAACGTCAATGGGCTACATAATCCGATAAAAAGGAGTAAAATTATTGCTAAAATGAAGCAGGTGATTTATTGGCAGGAGACCCATCTCTCTTCTTCTGAACATGAAAAATTAAAAAAGCTAGGATTTCAAAATACCTATTATTCATTTAATAAATCAGGTCGGAGGCGGGGTGTGGCCATACTGATCCCCAATGCAGTAAATTTTGAGTTTATTTCTCAGGTGAAAGATAATGAAGGGAGATTTGTCTTGGTAAAAGGTAAACTAGATAATGAAGCAGTAACATTTAATGTGTACGCCCCCCCCAGGGAGTAACAAATCATTTTTTAAGAAAATATGTCAATTGATAGTAAAGGCAACACAGGGAACCCTAATTCTTGGTGGTGACTTCAATATCCAACTTCAACCTAAATTAGATACATCTAACCAATGCCAAAAGATTGATGTGTGGAAGGAGTCCCATCCCGCAGAAAAACAATTTGCGTATTACTCACCTTGCCACTCTGTTTACACGGATTGATTATTTATGTATAAATCAGACTGGCATAGGGTCAGGGATTGTAAAATAGGGATTAGAGACTTATCTGATCATTCAGGTGTATATTTAACCCTATACTTAAACAACCAACAGAAAAATACACTTTGGAGACTTAACACAAGCATTTTAAATGACAAAGCAGGGCAGAAACAGATCCAGCAGGTATTTGAAACATACTTAATAATAATAATAATAATAATAATAATAATACATTGGACTCATGGTGCCTTTCAAAACACCCAAGGTCACCTTAAGATAAAGAAATAGAAGAAAAATAAAATGGTTGAATACTTGAATGATAACGATAATGGAGAAGTGTCTCCAAATATTTTGTGGAATGCTGCAAAGGCAGTAATTCATGGTAAAATAATTGCCCTTACGGCCTTGCGGAAAAAAAGAAAAACAGAAAAGACTTATTGAATTACAAAAGGAAATTAAGTCATTAGAGATTAGACATGCAGAAAAAAAGACCCTCAAATTTTGATTAGAATAAATAAAATTATACAAGATATAAATGGTATATATGATGAGGAAATTGAAAAACAACTTAAATTTACCAAACAAAAGTACTATGAGACAGGATCGAGGGCAATGAAACTCCTTTACTGGAGGAGACGAAAACAACAGAATACAATATATAAAATTAAGAACCCTATGACTAATTTAGAAGACATTCAACAGTCGTTTGAACTATACTATAAGGACCTGTATACTCAACCAACCAGAGCCGATTACAATAATAGAGAAGTTTCTAAGTTCACTAGACCTACCATCCATGAGAAAAACAGAATAAAGAAATTATGGCTGAGATAAAGATAGAAGAACTAAATATAGCCATCTCAAGATTGAAAGCTAATAAAGCTCCAGGCGCAGATGGATATTCGTCCGAATGGTACAAAACATTTGGACCTCAAGTAACACCCATGCTGCTTAATTGCTTTAATCATACATTAAGAACAGGAGAATCCCCGTAGCCATGGAAGGAAGCAGTCATCTCTGTCATCCCAAAAGAAGGTAAAGACAAAAAGGAGTGCAGCTCATATAGACCAATATCGGTTCTCAATGTAGACTATAAATTATTTGCTTCAGTCCTATCTAAAAGGCTGGAAAGTATTATCCCGGAGCTAATAGATTTGGACCAAATAGACAGACACAGGGATAATTTAAGGAGAACATTAGAAGTGATGAGCCATATTACTTCAGCCAATATTGGTGCAATGTTGGTCAGCCTAGATGCTGAAAAGGCTTTCGATTCAGTAGGTTGGGAATATTTGTTTAGGGTGCTTGCAATATTTGGTTCTAAAGACTGCTTCATTACATGTATTAAAGCGTTATACTCCTCTCCAACAGCCAGGATTAGGATAAATGGACACCTGTCAAAAACTATTAATTTAGAAAGAGGGACACACCAGGGATGTCCCCTGAGTCCCACCTGGTTTGCTTTATTCATTGAACCCTTGGCCCATAAGCTCTGATTCAAGCATCCCCAGATTGATGTCTCTATTAAAAACATACTATTCATACTCTGGATATAAGCTAAATACTCAAAAAACTCAAACCCTTGCATTTAATTATACTCCCCATCCAGATATAAAAATGAAGTACAACTTTAAATGGGACTCTCCCACAATAAAATATCTAGGAATAAATCTAACAAAAGATATATCTACGTTTTTTAAATTAATTATGGCCCCATCAACAAAGAGGTCAAATCAGACATCTCTAGATGGACGATGCTCCCGCTGGATAGTAAAGTAGAGTAAAGAATAGAAATAATTAAAATGAATGTGTTACAATGGTATCTTTATCTCTTCCAGTCATTGCCTCTGGAGATTCCACCCAAACAATTTGATGAATGGAACAGCTGGATTTCAAGGTATATTTGGAATGGTAAAAGACCTAGGGTACAGTTCAAGACACGGCAATTGAAAAAGGAGATAGGAGGGATAGCTCTACCATGCTTACAGGACAATTATGCTGCACAATCTTTAGTATACTAGTGCACACCAAATTATGAATCTAAATGGAAGTCTTTGGAAATTACACAGACAGAAATTCCAATACAATCAATATTAGGAAGCAAAAGCCAAACTGAAAAGAATTATAACAGCTTGAATCAATGGACCCCATTCACTGTTAAACTGTGGTTTAAGGTGTTGAGGAAAATGCAGCTGGAGAAACAGGCCAGGGCCTTGAATTGGGTAGCATATGATTGAGAATTTGAACCTGCAAGACTGGACTGGAGCTTTAAACAGTGGGTTAGGAGAGGCATCACATATTTTTATTCACTCACTTCAAATGGTAAATTTCAGAGTTATAAGGCAATTTCTGACACATATGTCTGGAAAAACAGGACTTTTATAGATACCTACAAGCCAGAGACTACTTTAATAAAATATCACAAACCAAAACGGGAAAAGAATATAATTTGATCTCTATATTCCATGTAGCTTATGAAAAAAACAACAATAAAAAGCTGTTTTTTCACCTTAGTATTTTTATTCTTTTTTTTTATACTTATATTTTTATATATTTATATTTATATTGCATGCTGTCTTGCACCAGGGATTGAGGGAAACGGCATTTCGGTTCTTGTGTATGGCCTGTACATTCATGAAAACTGACAATAAAGTTTACTTGAATCTTGAATCTTGAATCTGGTCTCCCAAATATATGGAAGTTTGCTAACCTCTAAAAATCACTCTACGATATACATCAAACAAAAATGGGAAAAGGAGTCTGGTATACAAATATCAGATGAGACTTGGATGGAGATATGTGAGACACAAGCAACCACTGCAAACTCAAGATCATTAAGAGAGTTTGGAAGAATGTTGTGAGGTTTTTTATCACTCCCAAAATAACAGCATTGCAAACAGGATCTCAGAGTCTGTGTCTTTTGGAGGTAATGTGGAACCACTATGGCCAATCATTTTCATACCTTTTGGGCATGTCCTAAAATTCAGCCATATTGGAGGGAAGTAACTAATGAAATATGTAAGATAATAGGAGTGAAATTAGACTACTACCCTGTACCTGGGTAAAATACCAGTCCCACACAAACACAAATACCTGCTAAAGATTATTTTGGCAGTAGGAAGGCTATAACCCGAAGATGGCTTAAAACTGATCCCCCAACGTTGCACCAGTGGTGTGGGATTGTGAAAGAAAACTATTGTATGGAGAGATTGACTTTTATTTTAAGACTTGCATTGGAGAAATGTGTGGAATGTTGGGAAAGATGGAGTTTGTATGCAGTGTGCCTGGAATAGTATGACACTGTACCTGGATGTATGGAGAAGAATAAGCTGTGACCTTGTACTGTTACACCCAATATGTTGTATGTTATGTTCTTTTCTTTTTTCAAAAACTTGTATTAAAAAAGTATTTAAAAAAAAAAGCCCTCCTGTCCTGAGGAGGACTCCCAGCCGGTCCCCTGGACTGAAGTGGTCCTCCCACTGGTGCAGGATGGACTGAAGTGGTCCTCCCACTGGTGCAGGATGGACTGAAGTGGTCCTCCCACTGGTGCAGGATGGACTGAAGTGGTCCTCCCACTGGTGCAGGATGGACTGAAGTGGTCCTCCCACTGGTGCAGGATGGACTGAAGTGGTCCTCCCACTGGTGCAGGATGGACTGAAGTGGTCCTCCCACTGGTGCAGGATGGACTGAAGTGGTCCTCCCACTGGTGCAGGATGGACTGAAGTGGTCCTCCCACTGGTGCAGGATGGACTGAAGTGGTCCTCCCACTGGTGCAGGATGGACTGAAGTGGTCCTCCCACTGGTGCAGGATGGACTGAAGTGGTCCTCCCACTGGTGCAGGATGGACTGAAGTGGTCCTCCCACTGGTGCAGGATGGACTGAAGTGGTCCTCCCACTGGTGCAGGATGGACTGAAGTGGTCCTCCCACTGGTGCAGGATGGACTGAAGTGGTCCTCCCACTGGTGCAGGATGGACTGAAGTGGTCCTCCCACTGGTGCAGGATGGACTGAAGTGGTCCTCCCACTGGTGCAGGATGGACTGAAGTGGTCCTCCCACTGGTGCAGGATGGACTGAAGTGGTCCTCCCACTGGTGCAGGATGGACTGAAGTGGTCCTCCCACTGGTGCAGGATGGACTGAAGTGGTCCTCCCACTGGTGCAGGATGGACTGAAGTGGTCCTCCCACTGGTGCAGGATGGACTGAAGTGGTCCTCCCACTGGTGCAGGATGGACTGAAGTGGTCCTCCCACTGGTGCAGGATGGACTGAAGTGGTCCTCCCACTGGTGCAGGATGGACTGAAGTGGTCCTCCCACTGGTGCAGGATGGACTGAAGTGGTCCTCCCACTGGTGCAGGATGGACTGAAGTGGTCCTCCCACTGGTGCAGGATGGACTGAAGTGGTCCTCCCACTGGTGCAGGATGGACTGAAGTGGTCCTCCCACTGGTGCAGGATGGGCAGAGGTGGTCCTCCCACTGGTGCAGGATGGACTGAAGTGGTCCTCCCACTGGTGCAGGATGGACTGAAGTGGTCCTCCCACTGGTGCAGGATGGACTGAAGTGGTCCTCCCACTGGTGCAGGATGGGCAGAGGTGGTCCTCCCACTGGTGCAGGATGGACTGAAGTGGTCCTCCCACTGGTGCAGGATGGACTGAAGTGGTCCTCCCACTGGTGCAGGATGGACTGAAGTGGTCCTCCCACTGGTGCAGGATGGACTGAAGTGGTCCTCCCACTGGTGCAGGATGGACTGAAGTGGTCCTCCCACTGGTGCAGGATGGACTGAAGTGGTCCTCCCACTGGTGCAGGATGGACTGAAGTGGTCCTCCCACTGGTGCAGGATGGACTGAAGTGGTCCTCCCACTGGTGCAGGATGGACTGAAGTGGTCCTCCCACTGGTGCAGGATGGGCAGAGGTGGTCCTCCCACTGGTGCAGGATGGGCAGAGGTGGTCCGACAGAGCAGTGTCCTGGTGCGCTCCTCAGCTCCTGGAGTCCTCGCCTTGGAAGTCTGAGATGAAACCTGGAATATAGTCGTTTTTATCATGACCTCAATGTTGTCATGCTGACATGGACAAACGTTTTTAAGTCCTGCATTATTATGTTTGCTTTGATTATTAATATGTGTTCATACATGCCCTGGTGAGATGTGTCAGGGTCTGAGAAGGTTGGTACTGCTCCACATCTTCCCACCAGGAGAAAAAGGGTCCCATCGTGTCCTCACAGGGACAACAGAGTGGACAGGCAGGCCTGAAACATAAAGGACCCATTGAAATCTGTTTCGTCCTGGCTGAGTGATACTGAGAAGCCTAGTTTCTTATCCAGGATACACTGCTTCTCCTGGAACAGTCTTTGGAGCGTTATCTGCTGTTATTGCTCCAGCCTTCCGTCTTCTGGACCTCTTCTATGTCTTCAGCAACACCACGAGCACAAGGACCTTCTACTTCAGTTGATGGACCTTCTGTCTCAACGAGTTGTACACTTCCAGCTTCTATCTATAAATGCAGAGCTATATATCTAGATCTATATACCTGTAGATGTAGAGCTACATATATAGATCTGCGTAGATGTAGAGCTATCTATCTAGATCTATATAGATGTAGAGCTATATATCTAGATCTATATAGATGTAGAGCCATATATCTAGATCTGCATAGATGTAGAGCTATCTATCTAGATCTATATAGATCAACTGTATGGATGTAGAGCTGTATATTTAGTTTGATAAATCCTATCAGGAGCTTTGAGGCTGAGGTTGTGGATGATTCAGACTGTTGTATTCGTAAGTGTTCGTGAGGTTGCGAATTTTGTTTCCTAACTTCCTTTTTACACATGAATGTAAACATGCAGTCAGGCAGTGCCAGACAGACTGATGACGTCATCTGTAGGGGGCGATCAAGAGCTCTTCTGCTGGTTGAGGATTAGCATGACAGCACTTCATTCAAATATACTTAATCTGTGTGTGTGTGATGGGAGAGGGTAATGTGTGGTTGTGGATGTTTGTGTGTGCAGTGGGTTGTGTGTACGCAGTGGGTTGTGTGTGTGTGATGGAATGCAGTCTGTTGGGGGGTTGTGGCATTTCATTCTTGGTACTGATGAATCACCGTGGCAACCCTGTGTCTGTGGGGGAGGACGGGGGGGGGATGTTCTTCAGACAGATAGCATGACCTCACTACACATGAATGAAATCTCTCCAGAACAGACACACAAACACACATTTCAAGCTCCCATCAGTAATAACCCTGGAGGCAGTATTAGTAATATTCATGTGTGTTCTCCAGGCAGACAAAGCCCCTGTCCTTCGCTGACTGTATTGGAGATGAACTTCCCATCGGCTGGGAGGAGGCGTATGACCCTGTGGTCGGAGCCTACTATGTGGACCACAACACCAGTAAGTACATCTTCCCATGACGACCACAATACCAGGAAGTACATGTTACTATGATGACCACAAGACCTCCTCCCCATCCTCTTCCCTCTCCCCAATCTCCTCCCACTCTCCTCCTCCAGAGAGCACCCAGCTGGAGGACCCCCGGGCCCAGTGGCAGCAGGAGCAGGAGGTGATGCTGAGGGAGTACCTGGAGGTGGCACACCATGCACTCAGTGCTCAGGAAGAGATCTACCAGGTGAAGGAACAGAGACTCCTCCTCGCACAGCAGGAGTATCAGATCCTTCACGACACATGGAGGAACAAGAGCACCTCGCAGACCAGCCGTGAGGAGACGCACCTTTCTATTGTCTCTCTACTGAACCAAGTCTTTCTATTGTCTCTGTAGTGAACCAAGTCTTTATATTGTCTCTCTAGTGAACTAAGGCTTTCTATTGTCTCTCTCTCTCTGTAGTGAACCAAGTCTTTATATTGTCTCTCTGTAGTGAACTAAGGCTTTATATTGTCTCTGTAGTGAACCAAGTCTTTCTATTGTCTCTGTAGTGAACTAAGGCTTTCTATTGTCTCTCTAGTGAACCAAGTCTTTATATTGTCTCTCTAGTGAACTATTGTCTCTCTAGTGAACCAAGTCTTTATATTGTCTCTCTAGTGAACTATTGTCTCTCTAGTGAACCAAGTCTTTCTATTGTCTCTCTAGTGAACCAAGTATTTCTATTGTCTCTGTAGTGAACTAAGGCTTTCTACTGTTTCTCTAGTGAACCAAGTCTTTCTATTGTCTCTCTAGTGAACTAAGACTTTCTATTGTCTCTAGTGACCTAAGGCTTTCTATAGTCTCTCTAGTGAACTGAGGCTTTCTATTGTCTCTTTAGTGAACCAAGTCTTTCTATTATCTCTCTAGTGAACCAAGTATTTCTATTGTCTCTGTAGTGAACCAAGACTTTCTATTGTCTCTCTAGTGAACCAAGTCTTTCTATTGTCTCTCTAGTGAACCAAGTCTTTCTATTTTATCTCTGGTGAACCAAGGCTTTCTATTGTCTCTCTAGTGAACCAAGTCTTTCTATTGTCTCTCTAGTGAACTAAGACTTTCTATTGTCTCTCTAGTGAACTAAGGCTTTCTATTGTCTTTCTAGTGAACCAAGTCTTTCTGTTGTCTCTCTCTCTCTGTGGTGAACCAAGTCTTTATATTGTCTCTCTAGTGAACTAAGGCTTTCTATTGTCTCTCTAGTGAACCAAGTCTTTCTATTGTCTCTCTAGTGAACTAAGACTTTCTATTGTCTCTCTAGTGAACTAAGTCTTTCTATTGTCTCTCTGTAGTGAACTAAGGCTTTCTATTGTCTCTAGTGAACAAAGTCTTTCTATTGTCTCTGTAGTGAACCAAGTCTTTCTATTGTCTCTCTCTCTCTCTGTAGTGAACCAAGACTTTCTATTGTCTCTCTAGTGAACCAAGTCTTTCTATTGTCTCTCTAGTGAACCAAGTCTTTCTATTGTATCTCTGGTGAACCAAGGCTTTCTATGGTCTCTCTAGTGAACCAAGTCTTTATATTGTCTCTCTAGTGAACTAAGACTTTCTATTGTCTCTCTAGTGAACTAAGGCTTTCTATAGTCTCTCTAGTGAACTAAGGCTTTCTATTGTCTTTCTAGTGAACCAAGTCTTTCTGTTGTCTCTCTCTCTCTGTGGTGAACCAAGTCTTTATATTGTCTCTCTAGTGAACTAAGGCTTTCTATTGTCTCTCTAGTGAACCAAGTCTTTCTATTGTCTCTCTAGTGAACTAAGACTTTCTATTGTCTCTCTAGTGAACCAAGTATTTCTATTGTCTCTGTAGTGAACCAAGACTTTCTATTGTCTCTCTAGTGAACCAAGTCTTTCTATTGTCTCTCTAGTGAACCAAGTCTTTCTATTTTATCTCTGGTGAACCAAGGCTTTCTATTGTCTCTCTAGTGAACCAAGTCTTTCTATTGTCTCTCTAGTGAACTAAGACTTTCTATTGTCTCTCTAGTGAACTAAGGCTTTCTATTGTCTTTCTAGTGAACCAAGTCTTTCTGTTGTCTCTCTCTCTCTGTGGTGAACCAAGTCTTTCTATTGTCTCTCTAGTGAACTAAGGCTTTCTATTGTCTCTCTAGTGAACCAAGTCTTTCTATTGTCTCTCTAGTGAACTAAGACTTTCTATTGTCTCTCTAGTGAACTAAGTCTTTCTATTGTCTCTCTGTAGTGAACTAAGGCTTTCTATTGTCTCTAGTGAACAAAGTCTTTCTATTGTCTCTGTAGTGAACCAAGTCTTTCTATTGTCTCTCTCTCTCTCTGTAGTGAACCAAGACTTTCTATTGTCTCTCTAGTGAACCAAGTCTTTCTATTGTCTCTCTAGTGAACCAAGTCTTTCTATTGTATCTCTGGTGAACCAAGGCTTTCTATGGTCTCTCTAGTGAACCAAGTCTTTATATTGTCTCTCTAGTGAACTAAGACTTTCTATTGTCTCTCTAGTGAACTAAGGCTTTCTATAGTCTCTCTAGTGAACTAAGTCTTTCTATTATCTCTCTAGTGAACCAAGTATTTCTATTGTCTCTGTAGTGAACCAAGACTTTCTATTGTCTCTCTAGTGAACCAAGTCTTTCTATTGTCTCTCTAGTGAACCAAGTCTTTCTATTTTATCTCTGGTGAACCAAGGCTTTCTATTGTCTCTCTAGTGAACCAAGTCTTTCTATTGTCTCTCTAGTGAACTAAGACTTTCTATTGTCTCTCTAGTGAACTAAGGCTTTCTATTGTCTTTCTAGTGAACCAAGTCTTTCTGTTGTCTCTCTCTCTCTGTGGTGAACCAAGTCTTTCTATTGTCTCTCTAGTGAACTAAGGCTTTCTATTGTCTCTCTAGTGAACCAAGTCTTTCTATTGTCTCTCTAGTGAACTAAGACTTTCTATTGTCTCTCTAGTGAACTAAGTCTTTCTATTGTCTCTCTGTAGTGAACTAAGGCTTTCTATTGTCTCTAGTGAACAAAGTCTTTCTATTGTCTCTGTAGTGAACCAAGTCTTTCTATTGTCTCTCTCTCTCTCTGTAGTGAACCAAGACTTTCTATTGTCTCTCTAGTGAACCAAGTCTTTCTATTGTCTCTCTAGTGAACCAAGTCTTTCTATTGTATCTCTGGTGAACCAAGGCTTTCTATGGTCTCTCTAGTGAACCAAGTCTTTATATTGTCTCTCTAGTGAACTAAGACTTTCTATTGTCTCTCTAGTGAACTAAGGCTTTCTATAGTCTCTCTAGTGAACTAAGGCTTTCTATTGTCTTTCTAGTGAACCAAGTCTTTCTGTTGTCTCTCTCTCTCTGTGGTGAACCAAGTCTTTATATTGTCTCTCTAGTGAACTAAGGCTTTCTATTGTCTCTCTAGTGAACCAAGTCTTTCTATTGTCTCTCTAGTGAACTAAGACTTTCTATTGTCTCTCTAGTGAACTAAGTCTTTCTATTGTCTCTCTGTAGTGAACTAAGGCTTTCTATTGTCTCTAGTGAACAAAGTCTTTCTATTGTCTCTGTAGTGAACCAAGTCTTTCTAATGTCTCTCTCTCTCTCTGTAGTGAACCAAGTCTTTATATTGTCTCTCTAGTGAACTAAGGCTTTCTATTGTCTCTCTAGTGAACCAAGTCTTTCTATTGTCTCTCTTGTCTAGTGAACTAAGACTTTCTATTGTCTCTAGTGAACTAAAGCTTTCTATAGTCTCTCTAGTGAACTAAGGCTTTCTATTGTCTCTCTAGTGAGCCAAGTCTTTCTATTGTCTCTCTAGTGAACAAAGGCATTCTATAGTCTTTCTAGTGAACTAAGACTTTCTATAGTCTTTCTAGTGAACTAAGGCTTTCTATAGTCTCTAGTGAACTAAGGCTTTCTATTGTCTCTCTAGTGAACCAAGTATTTCTATTTTCTCTCTGTAGTGAACTAAGACTCTCTATTGTCTCTCTAGTGAACTAAGTCTTTCTGTTGTCTCTCTCTCTGTAGTGAACTAAGGCTTTCTATTGTCTCTCTAGGGAACCAAGTCTTTCTATTGTCTCTCTAGTGAACTAAGACTTTCTATTGTCTCTCTAGTAAACCAAGTCTTTCTATTTTCTCTCTAGTGAACTAAGGCTTTCTATAGTCTCTAGTGAACTAAGGCTTTCTATTCTCTCTCTAGTGAATCAAGTATTTCTATTGTCTCTCTGTAGTGAACTAAGACTTTCTTTTGTCACTATAGTGAAGTAAGGCTTTTTATTGTCTCTCTAGTGAACCAATTCTTTCTATTGTCTCTCTGTAGTGAACTAAGGCTTTCTATTGTCTCTCTAGTGAACCATGTCTTTCTATTGTCTCTCTAGTAAACCAAGTCTTTCTATTATCTCTCCAGTGAACTAAGACTTTATATTGTCTCTCTAGTAGACTAAGACTTTCTATTGTCTCTCTGGTGAACTAAGGCTTTCAATTGTCTCTCTAGTAAACCAAGTCTTTCTATTGTCTCTCTAGTGAACCAAGTCTTTCTATTGTCTCTCTAGTGAACTAAGACTTTCTATTGTCTCTCTAGTAAACTAAGGCTTTTTATTGTCTCTAGTGAACTGAGAATTTCTATTGTCTCTCTGGTGAACTAAGGCTTCTATTGTCTCTCTAGTGAAGCAATTATTTCTATTGTCTCTCTAGTGAACTAAGACTTTCTTTTGTCTCTCTTGTGAACTAAGACCTTATATTGTCTCTCTAGTGAACTAAGTATTTCTATTGTCTCTCTAGTGAACTAAGACTTTCTATTGTCTCTCTAGTGAACCAAGTCTTTCTATTGTCTCTAGTGAACCAAGTCTTTCTATTGTCTCTTGTGAACTAAGTCTTTCTGTTTTCTGTAGTGAACTAAGACTTTCTATTGTCTCTTTGTAGTGAACTAAGGATTTCTATTGTCTCTCTAGTGAACTAAGGATTTCTGTTGTCTCTCTAGTGAACTAAGGATTTCTATTGTCTGTCTAGTGAACTAAGGATTTCTGTTGTCTCTCTAGTGAACTAAGGCTTTCTATTGTCTCTCGAGTGAACAAAGACTTTCTATTGTCTCTTTCTCGAGTCTCTGTAGTGAACTAAGCCTTTCTATTGTCCCTCTCTGTAGTGAATTCTCGCTCATCCTCCTCCAGCCGTTACGACCCAGAGATCTTGAAGGCTGAGATCATCACAGCTAAGAGCCGGGTGAGAGATGATCAAATTCTCAGTAAGAACCAGTAACCACTTCTGGATGAATATGCACACCATGGTAACCCTCCGTCTGTCTGTCTGACAGGTGAACCGGCTGAAGAGAGACCTGTCATCTATGAAGCAGGAGCTGCAGTATAAACAGCAGGGCTTCGAGACTCTGAAAGAGTATGTTTGGTGGTCATCCTCAGGGTTAGCAGTTAGTAGCGTAGTACTAGTAGCAGACTAGTAATGTGCTTCTCCTCCAGGATCGACCAGAAGGTGTCGAGCTGTCCTCAGGGTTACCAGCCCCAGGAAGCCCAGGCCATCATGAAGGAGGTACACTCCCTGAGGGACGCCATCTCCTCTGGAGAGAAGGAGAAACAAGCCCTCATACAGGTCAGCAACACATTTACCTCTCTGTCCCTCTCTCTACCTATCTGTACCTCTGTGTACATCGCTCTACCTCTCTCTACCTGTCTCTACCTCTCTCTACCTCTCTCTACCTCTCTGTCCCTCTCTCTACCTATCTGTACCTCTGTGTACATCGCTCTACCTGTCTCTGCCTCTTTATATCTGTTTCTACCTCTCTGTACCTGTCTCTACCTCTCTACCTCTCTCTACCTCTCTCTACCTCTCTCTACCTGTCTCTACCTGTCTCTACCTCTCTCTACCTCTCTGTACCTGTCTCTACCTCTCTCTACCTCTCTCTACCTCTCTATACCTCTCTGTACCTGTCTCTATCTCTCTCTACCTCTCTCTACCTGTCTCTACCTCTCTGTACCTGTCTCTACCTCTCTCTACCTCTCTCTACCTATCTCTACCTGTCTCTACCTCTCTCTACCTCTCTCTACCTCTCTCTACCTCTCTGTACCTCTCTGTACCTCTCTCTACCTGTCTGTACCTGTCTCTACCTCTCTCTACCTCTCTGTCCCTCTCTCTACCTATCTGTACCTCTGTGTACATCGTTCTACCTGTCTCTGCCTCTTTATATCTGTTTCTACCTCTCTGTACCTGTCTCTACCTCTCTCTACCTCTCTCTACCTCTCTGTACCTGTCTCTACCTCTCTCTACCTCTCTGTACCTCTCTGTACCTGTCTCTACCTCTCTCTACCTGTCTCTACCTCTCTCTACCTCTCTGTACCTCTCTCTACCTCTCTCTACCTCTCTCTACCTGTCTCTACCTCTCTCTACCTCTCTCTACCCCTCTCTACCTGTCTCTACCTCTCTTTACCTGTCTCTACCTCTCTGTACCTGTCTCTACCTCTCTCTACCTCTCTCTACCTCTCTCTACCCCTCTCTACCTGTCTCTACCTCTCTTTACCTGTCTCTACCTCTCTGTACCTGTCTCTACCTCTCTCTACATCTCTCTACCTGTCTCTACCTCTCTCTACCTCTCTGTACCTGTCTCTACCTCTCTCTACCTCTCTGTACCTCTCTCTACCTGTCTACCTCTCTCTACCTCTCTGTACCTGTCTCTTCCTCTCTCTAACGGGCGTCTCCTCTCTAGAAACTAGCCGTGCTGAAAGATGGCTTCCCGCTGGACTCTGGCTCAGAGCAGGAGCTGTGGGGCAGCAGTCTGTCCCTGGATCCCTCAGAGCGCTCTCTCCCTCGCCACTACTCTGACGCAGGCTCCCAGACCGACATCCCTGACGAGGTCAGCACATCAGAACCGTAATCCCAGATCATCCCGGAGGGCCGTAATCTGATAATGTGTTGCTGGGGTATTTTGATATGTTTTAGTCTAATGTGTTGCGAAGGTGTGCGGTCTGGTTACTCTCTTGAGCACCCATGTATGTATGTATGTATGTATGTATGTATGTATGGTATGTATGGTATGTATGGTATGTATGGTATGTATGTACAGTATGTACTGTATGTATGTATGTACAGTATGTATGTATGTATGTATGTATGGTATGTATGGTATGTATGTATGTACTGTATGTATGTACTGTATGTATGTATGTATGTATGTACAGTATGTATGTATGTATGTATGTATGTATGTATGTATGTACTGTATGTATGTATGTATGTATGTATGTATGTATGTATGGTATGTATGGTATGTATGGTATGTATGTATGTATGTATGTATGTACAGTATGTATGTAATGTATGTAATGTACGTAATGTATGTAATGTATGTACAGTATGTATGTATGTACTGTATGTATGGTATGTATGGTATGTATGTATGTATGTATGTACAGTATGTATGTATGTATGTATGTATGGTATGTATGTATGTATGTATGTATGTACTGTATGTACTGTATGTATGTATGTATGTATATACTGTATGTATGTATGTATGTACTGTATGTACTTATGTATGTATGTACTGTATGGTATGTATGTATGTAATGTATGTAATGTATGTACAGTATGTACAGTATGTACTGTATGTACTGTATGTATGTATGGTATGTCTGTATGTACTGTATGTACAGTATGTATGTACTGTATGTATGTATGTATGTATGTATGTATGTATGTATGTATGTATGTACAGTATGTATGTATGTATGTACAGTATGTATGTATGTACAGTATGTATGTATGTATGTATGTATGTATGTATGTATGTACAGTATGTACAGTATGTATGTATGTATGTATGTACAGTATGTATGTATGTATGTATGTATGTATGTACAGTATGTATGTATGTATGTACTGTATGTATGTATGTATGTATGTATGTATGTATGTACTGTATGTATGTATGTATGTATGTATGTATGTATGTATGTATGTATGTATGTATGTATGTATGTATGTATGTATGTATGTATGTATGTATGTATGTATGTATGTAGCTCAGTGGGTCGAGAGGGTGGTCAGAGTGTGTCGTCCACTAACCGTAGGGTCGGCACTTCGGCAGTATGTGTGAAACGGGATTGTGTGTGTGTGTGTGTGTGTGTGCGTGCGTGTGTGTGTGTGTGTGTGCTCCAGGTCAGCAGCAGCAGTAACAACCAACTGGCTGAGAAGGTTCGCCTGAGTCTCAAATATGAGGAGGCCAAGAGGAGGTAAATGCACCTCCTCATTTAGTCATTTGCCTCCTTACTCGCCTGCTCGTCGTTCACCTCCCTATTCTCCTCATTCACATCCTTATTCATCACCTCCTTATTGACCACCTCATTCACCACCTGCTTTACTAGCACCATTAAACACAGCTGTGGTCCAGTGTGCAATCAACCCCTGGTCACCAGGCTGTGGTACAGGAGGAGGAGCCTGTGTAATGAGACTCCTCCTGGTCACCAGGCTGTGGTACAGGAGGAGGAGCCTGTGTAATGAGACTCCTCCTGGTCACCAGGCTGTGGTACAGGAGGAGGAGCCTGTGTAATGAGACTCCTCCTGGTCACCAGGCTGTGGTACAGGAGGAGGAGCCTGTGTAATGAGACTCCTCCTGGTCACCAGGCTGTGGTACAGGAGGAGGAGCCTGTGTAATGAGACTCCTCCTGGTCACCAGGCTGTGGTACAGGAGGAGGAGCCTGTGTAATGAGACTCCTCCTGGTCACCAGGCTGTGGTACAGGAGGAGGAGCCTGTGTAATGAGACTCCTCCTGGTCACCAGGCTGTGGTACAGGAGGAGGAGCCTGTGTAATGAGACTCCTCCTGGTCACCAGGCTGTGGTACAGGAGGAGGAGCCTGTGTAATGAGACTCCTCCTGGTCACCAGGCTGTGGTACAGGAGGAGGAGCCTGTGTAATGAGACTCCTCCTTCAGGATCTCCAGCATCGAGGTGCAGATCGCGCGGCTGGACAGCGAGGCGTGGCCCGGCCTGCTGGACCCTGAGCGAGACCGTCTCATCCTCATCAACGAGAAGGAGGAGCTGCTGAAGGAGCTGAGCTACGCCCGCCCTCCGCACCGCCTGCAGCCCAGCGATGCCCAGCGTATTGAGACCCAGAAGAAACGTCTGGAGACGGACCTGCAGGCCGCACGCCACACCCAGAGCAAGGCTCTGACTGAGAGGTAGGACCCCCATCACCACCCCAACACACCCAGAGCAAGGCTCTGACTGAGAGGTAGGACCCCCATCACCCTAACACACCCAGAGCAAGGCTCTGACTGAGAGGTAGGACCCCCATCACCCTAACACACCCAGAGCAAGGCTCTGACTGAGAGGTAGGACCCCCATCACCACCCTAACACACCCAGAGCAAGGCTCTGACTGAGAGGTAGGACCCCCATCACCACCCCAACACACCCAGAGCAAGGCTCTGACTGAGAGGTAGGACCCCCACCACCAGCCCAACACACCCAGAGCAAGGCTCTGACTGAGAGGTAGGACCCCCATCACCACCCTAACACACCCAGAGCAAGGCTCTGACTGAGAGGTAGGACCCCCATCACCACCCTAACACACCCAGAGCAAGGCTCTGGGAGTGTTAAGAGCTGGGACGATGGTGAGTTAAGAGCTCACTATCACCCCGTTAAGAGCTGGGACGATGGTGAGTTAAGAGCTCACTATCACCCCGTTAAGAGCTGGGACGATGGTGAGTTAAGAGCTCACTATCACCCTAGCACCACTGTCTCTAGGCCTCCTCCCCCAGCAGCATCATGGCGTCATGGTCCTCATGTTGTGTGTGCAGGCTGCGGCTTCACTGTAAGAGAAACAAGCTGGTCAGAGACCTGGAGGCCTCTGTGCGCCTGGCTGCTTCTCTACACTCTCAGCTAAAGAGGTACACACACACACACACACACACACACACACACACACACACACACACACACACACACACACACACACACACACACTGTGTGTGTGTGATTATTTGTGAGACCAGTTAGTC
This sequence comes from Urophycis tenuis, assembly GCA_036785325.1. NCBI lineage: Eukaryota > Metazoa > Chordata > Actinopteri > Gadiformes > Phycidae > Urophycis > Urophycis tenuis. The sequence continues at coordinate 2,410,117 of JAXIVH010000012.1, read as the reverse complement.
TTAGCTAGTCTTCGTTAGTTAGTTCTTAAAGATGCAGTCATGGCGAAGGTTTAGTTGACATATGATGGTAATGATTATCTCAATAGGTGGTACTGTTGTCATACACAAGTAAAGCTGTTTGACTATTGAACTGACCTCCAGCCTGTCGCCTAACATCTGACCTCTGACCTCCAGCCTGTCACCTAACATCTGACCTCTGACCTCCAGCCCGTCTCCTAACATCTGACCTCTGACCTCCAGCCTGTCTCCTAACATCTGACCTCTGACCTCCAGCCTGTCTCCTAACATCTGACCTCTGGCCTCCAGCCTGTCTTCCTAACATCTGACCTCCAGCCTGTCTCCTAACATCTGACCTCTGACCTCCAGCCTGTCTCCTAACATCTGACCTCTGGCCTCCAGCCTGTCTCCTAACATCTGACCTCTGGCCTCCAGCCTGTCTCCTAACATCTGACCTCCAGCCTGTCTCCTAACATCTGACCTCTGACCTCCAGCCTGTCTCCTAACATCTGACCTCTGGCCTCCAGCCTGTCTCCTAACATCTGACCTCTGACCTCCAGCCTGTCGGCCAGCACGCTGTCCTGTTCCTCGGGCAGCAGCCGCGGTTCCCTGGCCACCACGTCGTCCTTGGGCTCCTCCTCGTCCCTGAGCTACAGCGACCTGTACCTGGAGCGCTCGGTGGACGCCGACCCCGACCTGCAGAACCAGCTGGAGCTGCTGCTGGGGGCGTCGCGGGCCTCCGGGGCCTGCGGGGCCTCCGGGGCCTCCGGGGCCTGCGGGGCCATCCCCACCATCCACGAGCATGAGGCGCTGGGCGGGGGGGGGGCCTCCCTGGAGGCAGAGACATCACGCTTTCAGGCGCTGAGGCTGACGGAGCCGCCTCTGTCGGTCAGCTCCCTGTCTCCCCGCTCCTCCCTCTCCTCCCTCTCCCCCCCCTGCTCCCCGCTGGCAGCGGCCTCCTTCCTCACCCCGGGGGAGGAGGAGGTGGGACCTCAGGAGCACAGAGGAGGTGCTGGAGGTGAGGAAGAGGACCTTGGGGAGTCCACCATGCAGGGAGGAGAACTAAGAGGTAGAAGACCCCCGATCCAACTCAAACCTGCCTGCCCACCCGCCTGTCTGTCTGTCTATCTGTCTGCCTGTCTGCCTGTCTGTCTGTCTGTCTGTCTGTCTATCTGTCTGCCTGTCTATCTGTCTGTCTGTCTGTCTGTCTATCTGTCTGCCTGTCTATCTGTCTGCCTGTCTATCTGTCTGCCTGTCTGTCTGTCTGTCTATCTGTCTGCCTGTCTGTCTGCCTGCCTGTCTGTCTGTCCGCCCCTTTGTCTGCTCCAGCTCTACCTGTAGCCCCCCTCCGTGTCTGTACTACTGAGTGTTGCAGGGTGAGCAGTACGGCTGCACAAACCTTTCCTTCAGCACAGGGGAGGGGCCGTCTTCTACAGCAGAGTTTAGAACTCATGACAACTCTGTCACCTGATGTCCAGTGGACAGTGCACACCCTATATCACCTTGTGTAAGTGTGGATATAAACTATGATTCAGTTTGAAGGTCTATAATGGCCCTCTCCCCCTCTCCCAGGCTCAGACTCCGCCCCTCCACTCAGGGTCTCGGGGGCAGGCTCTAATAATGTGGGCGTGTCCTCTGCCGTGTCTGACGAATCAGTGGCCGGGGACAGTGGAGTGTATGAACCATCAGAATGCAGGTACTGTGTGTGTGTGTGTGCGTGCGTGCACAGCAGTAGACTTTCCCAAGCAACCAGTTAGAAACGTTTGATTTATTCTTCCACTAGTGAGATTGGACTGACTGAGCGTGTGCTCCTCCAGGCCCAGGCAGCATGCGTCCAGCAGGCTGCCCCACCCCGAGGCCTCGTCGCTGGGCTGTGCTCGGGTCCAGCTGGGCCTGCTCTACCAGGACCAGCGCTTCAGTGTGGCGGTGCTGCAGCTGGCCAACTGCAGCGCCCTCTGTCTGCCGGAGGAGCAGCACATGTAGGAACACTGTCCCGACAGGACACCCTTGTTTTGTTGTCATTCCGATTTTAGTATAATCTTTTTGGAATTCCCATTAGTCTTCTACTTTCCTGTCTGTGATTAATATTGTACATGAATGTAATTATATATAGAATAGACATCTACTAATTAACAGCAGCTGTTCATGACTAACCAAGGAGGATCTAGAACCAGCCCAGACAGGTAGTTCTGATCAAAACCACCTGCCTGGGCTGTCATCAGAACCACACCCTGGTTAGCCAACCCCTTAACGAGGCGCTGGTTCCCAGGTACATCCGCGTCGTGGTTCTGCCGTGCTCGGAGAACGCTCGCTGTTTGTTCAGAACGCGGGCCTTCCCCCCCCAGCCCTGCCTGGAGGTCAACGAGGTCTTCGGCCTCAGCCTGTCCCATAATGCACTTCGGCAGAAGACTCTGCGCGTGGATCTCTGCCACACCAGCAGGTCGGGTCGGGAGAACTGCCTGGTAGGTTCTGACCACTTCCTGCTCTGCTCTGACAACACTGTCGATAGCAACAACAATTATTTTCAATTTCCTCACAGCCTCTACTCTCCTTGTTCATTGTCTACCATCTCCTTCTCATCCCTCCTGTCATCATCACATCATCTTCTCCTCATCCCTCCTGTCATCATCACATCATCTTCTCCTCATCCCTCCTGCTCTATTGTCATCATCACATCATCTTCTCCTCATCCCTCCTGCTCTATTGTCATCATCACATCATCTCCTCCTCATCCCTCCTGCTCTCCTGTCATCATCACATCATCTCCTCCTCATCCTTCCTGCTCTCCTGTCATCACATCATCTCCTCATCCCTCCTGCTCTATTGTCATCATCACATCATCTCCTCATCTCTCCTGCTCTCCTGTCATCACATCATCTCCTCATCCTTCCTGCTCTCCTGTCATCACATCATCTCCTCATCCCTCCTGCTCTATTGTCATCATCACATCATCTCCTCCTCATCTCTCCTGCTCCTGCTCCTGCAGGCGGGGGCCCAGGTCAGTCTAGCAGAGGAGAAGTGCAGTGAGAAGAAGAGCAGCAGGTGGTTCAACCTCCTGAGCCACGCTGATGTGAGGGAGCTGGGCCCTCAGGTACGCACTCTCCAGAGGTGTGACACTCATGAACAGCATGAGAGAGGTGTGACACTCATGAACAGCATGAGAGAGGTGTGACACTCATGAACAGCATGAGAGAGGTGTGTAGTATCAATGAAGTTGTTGACTGTGTTCCAGGTGGAGAATCCTCCTGCACCAGAAAAAGCTGACGCAGAAGAAGCTGATTGGTCAGTTATTAGCTCTTTGTCAGATCCCTCACATTTCGCCCAGTGTAGAAGGTTCTGTGTAAACTGCAACCTGACCCTAACTAACCTCTCTGGGTTTGTCTGTGTAGTAGTACAGTCCTTGGTTCTGGCTTGGTTCTGACGTGTTGTACATGTACAGGCTCGGTGGGCAGCAGGCAGCCATGTTTGACATTTCCTGTGGCAACAGCATAGGGGCGGGGCCTCAGGAGGAAGAGGTGGAGTTACACCAGAGCAGCCAATGGGCTGCAGAGGAAGACGTGCATGATGAAAATCAACAGGGGCCGAGAACCACCACCACTCCCATCAGAGAGAGGGTAAGCACTACCAGTTCAATACCAGAACCATACCACCACACCAGGACCATATCAGTATCACGCTAGAACCACGCCAGAACCACACCAAAGCCATACCAGTATCATAGCAGTACCCGTTGTCCTAAATGTCTGTTTAGTGATGGAGGTGTATTTAGTGATACAGGTGTGTTTCATGATACAGGTGTGGTTATTATATATTTACATTTAAGGCATTTAGCAGACGCTTTTATCAAAGCGACTTACAAAGAGTACATTTGTCATAAGAAGGTGAAACATTTCATTGCTGCTAATAGAGTAAGAATGTCACCAGAAGAAGTTTCAAGCATTTCAATTGCTAGATTAACCATTGCTAGTATACAACATCTCTGACCAAGTGCCAAATTACAAAGAGCGATCAAACTGCCAAATTACAAAGAGCGATCAAACTGCCAAATTACTAAGAGTGATTAAAGTGCCAAGACGTACAACAAACAAGAGCATGAAGGTAGGGTTATGCAGGGTTCAGATGAACTCTGAACAAGTGGGTCTTGAGTCTCTTCCGGAAGATGGGGAGTGACTCTGCAGTCCTGACATTGGCAGGGAGCTCGTTCCACCACTGCGCTGACAAAACGGAGAAGAGTTGAGATTTCGCCATCCAACCTTTTCCTACTTTAGTGATGGAGGTACCAGTCGACCAGCTGAGGTAGTTGAACGGAGTGCTCAAGCAGGGGTGTGATGTTTCACTAATGTTTGGAGGTAGGTAGGGACAGTTCCATTGACGGCTTTGCAGTCCACTACCATCCTCTTGAATTTGATGCCAGCCACTACAGGGAGCCAGTAGAGGTCTTGGAAGAGGGGGGTCACGTGGGAGAATTTGTTTTGGATGAACACGAGGCGTGATGCAGTGTTCTGGATCCACTGCAAAGGTTTAATCGCGGTTGCAGGGAGTCCAGCTAAGAGCGAGATATACAGTTAACACAGGTGTGTTTAATGATACAGGTGTGTTTAATGACACAGGTGTGTTTAATGATACAGGTGTGTTTATTATACAGATGACAGGTGTGTTTAATGATACAGGTTACACAGATGTGTTTAATGATACAGGTGTGTTTAATGACACAGGTGTGTTTAATGATACAGGTGTGTTTATTATACAGATGACAGGTGTGTTTAATGATACAGGTTACACAGGTGTGTTTCAAAGGTTCAAAGTTCAAAGGTTTTTATTGTCATATGCTCAACAGATACAGCGTACATGTTGGCAATGAAAATCTTAAATCCCAGGCACCCCAAACAACTCAATACGTAAGTGTCAGAAATAAGAGAAAGAAAACTAGTGCAATAAAAAGTACAAAACTAGAGCAATAAAAATACAACATGATAATAACAACATAAACATTAAAACATTGTAAGGTGTAAAAGTGTTATATTTACATGTGCAGTTTGGATTAGCAGCAGTTATGGGGAGGTATGAACAGAATATGGGGAGGTATGAACAGACATGAATAATGTAATATAAAAATAAAAATAAATATGAAAATAAATATGTTCCTATAAACAGATGTATTGACCTTCACAGAGCTCAGGAGTTCAACAGTCTTATAGCCTGTGGGATGAAACTGTCCCTGAGTCTGGTGGTCCTGGTCCGGATGCTGCGGTACCGTCTGCCAGACGGCAGCAGACAGAACAGTTTGTTGCTGGGGTGATGGGGGTCTTTTAGAATCCTGTAGGCCTTCTTCCTACACCGCTGGGTGTAGAGGTCCTCCATGGATGGCAGCTCCGTCCTGGTGATGTGCTGAGCAGTTTTCACCACCCTCTGTAGAGTCTTACGGTTGAGGGCGGTGCAGCTGCCATACCAGGCCGTGATGCGGCTGGTCAGGATACTCTCGATGGTGCACCTGTAGAAGTTACAGAGTATCCTGGAGTCCATGTTGAACCTCCGCAGCCTGCGGAGGAAGAAGAGCCTCTGACGGGCTGTCTTGGTGATGATGTTGGTGTGATGAGTCCATGTCAGGTCCTCAGTGATGTGAACCCCGAGGAACCTGAAGCTGCTGACTCTCTCCACAGGAGTCCCGTCGATGGTGATGGGGGCGTGTCCACCTCTCTGTTTCTTCCTGTAATCCACAATCAGCTCCTTGGTTTTGCTGATGTTGAGAAGGAGGTTGTTGTCCTGGCACCAAGATGTCAGGGCTCTGACCTCCTCTCTGTACGCCGTCTCGTTGCCGTCGGTGATCAGGCCGATGACGGTCGTGTCATCAGCAAACTTAATGATGGAGTTGGAGCTGTGTGTGGCCACGCAGTCGTGCGTGAACAGGGAGTAGAGGAGAGGGCTGAGCACGCAACCCTGGGGGGCACCGGTGTTGAGGGTCCGGCTGGAGGATGTGATGTTACCAATCCGCACTGCCTGGCGTCTGCCCGTCAGGAAGTTCAGGATCCAGTCACAGAGGGCGCTGTTAAGCCCGAGGTCCCTGAGCTTGATGACGAGCTTGGAAGGCACAATGGTGTTGAATGCTGAACTGTAATCAATGAACAGCATTCTCACATACGTGTTCCTCTGGTCCAGGTGGGAGAGGGCAGTGTGGAGGGTGAGGGTGATGGCATCGGCTGTGGACCTGTTCTCCCTGTAAGCAAACTGCAGGGGGTCCAGAGAGTCGGGGAGGGAGGAGGTGATGAACTGTTTGACTAACCGCTCAAAGCACTTCATGATGATGGGGGTCAGTGCAACTGGGCGGTAGTCATTAAGGCAGATGGTTTTAGTCTTTTTAGGGACAGGAATGATGGTTGACTCCTTGAAACGTGTGGGGACTATAGACTGGAGCAGTGATTTATTGAAGATGTCTGTGAACACCTCTGCCAGCTGAACTGCACACACCTTGAGAGCACGACCAGGGATGCCGTCAGGCCCAGGAGCCCTATGTGTGTTGATCCTTTTTAGGGATCTGCACACATCTGCACTGGTTAAAACCAGGGGGCAGGGGCAGGGATCCTGAGCCTTCTGTACCTCCACAGCTGGGGGTCTCTCAAAGCGTGCATAAAACGTGTTCAGTTCATCTGGGAGAGATGCACACACCCCCTCAGCACCACCTACCGATCTTTTGTAGTCTGATATAGTTTTTAGACCAGACCACATGTTTCTAGCATTTGAGCCCTTGTAGTCAGACTCCACTTTGTTCTTATAATGTCTTTTGGCACTGCTAATAGCTCTCTGGAGCGCATACCTGGAATTCCTGTATTCGTCCAAATCACCGGCGCTGTGCGCGACAGCCCAAGCTTTAATTTTAGCTCGGACCTCGCTATTTATCCAGGGCTTTAGATTTGGGAATGTTCGTACAGTAATCCGCGGTACGACGTCATCGATGCATTTACTGATGTAGCAAATGACCGCGTCTGTGTGTGTGTTTATGTCCTCATCCTCAAACACACACCACTCCGTAGTGCTGAAGCAGTGTTGGAGAGCAGAGTCTGACTGCTCGGTCCAACGCTGGACTGTCCGTGTCACAGGTCGGTCTCTTTTCAGTCTCTGCCGGTAAACGGGGAGCAGGAGAAGAGATACGTGGTCCGACTTGCCAAAGGGGGGGCGGGGGAGGGCTTTGTATCCGTTGCGAAAGGGAGAGTAAACATGGTCCAGTGTATTTCCACCGCGCGTGGGGCAGCTGACGTGCTGATGGTATTTCGGCAGGACTTTCTTCATGCTGGCGCTGTTAAAATCCCCGGCCACAATAAATGCAGCCTCCGGCCTTGAAGTCTCTGTCCTGTCGATAACTCCGTACAGCTCCTCCAGCGCTGTGTTGTTGTCAGCGTGCGGCGGCACATACACTGCTGTTAAAACAACAGATGTAAACTCCCTCGGCAGGTAAAAAGGACGGCATCTGATCATGATGTGCTCTAAGCTGGGAGAACAGTCCGAAGAAATTATCTCCACATCTGAGCACCAGTTGTTGTTGATCATAAAGCAGACACCCCCTCCCTTACTCTTCCCTGAGTTTATTGTCCGGAATGACACATGTGTGTTATACAGGTGACACAGGTGTGTTTAATGATACAGGTGTGTTTATTATACAGGTGTGTTTATTATACAGGTGACACAGGTGTGTTTAATGACACGTGTGTTTAATGATACAGGTGCGTTTAATGACACAGGTGCGTTTAATGATACAGGTGTGTGTATTATACAGATGACAGGTTTGTTTATTATACAGGTGACACAGGTGTGTTTAATGACACATGTGTGTTATACAGGTGACACAGGTGTGTTTAATGATACAGGTGCGTTTAATGTTACAGGTGTGTTTAATGATACAGGTGTGTGTATTATACAGATGACAGGTGTGTTTATTATACAGGTGACACAGGTGTGTTTAATGATACAGGTGTGTGTATTATACAGATGACAGGTGTGTTTATTATACAGGTGACACAGGTGTGTTTAATGATACAGGTGTGTTTATTATACAGATGACAGGTGTGTTTATTATACAGGTGACACAGGTGTGTTTAATGATACAGGTGTGTTTATTATACAGATGACAGGTGTGTTTATTATACAGGTGACACAGGTGTGTTTAATGATACAGGTGTGTGTATTATACAGATGACAGGTGTGTTTATTATACAGGTGACACAGGTGTGTTTAATGATACAGGTGTGTTTATTATACAGATGACAGGTGTGTTTATTATACAGGTGACACAGGTGTGTTTAATGATACAGGTGTGTTTATTATACAGATGACAGGTGTGTTTATTATACAGGTGACACAGGTGTGTTTAATGATACAGGTGTGTTTATTATACAGATGACAGGTGTGTTTATTATACAGGTGACACAGGTGTGTTTAATGATACAGGTGTGTTTATTATACAGATGACAGGTGTGTTTATTATACAGGTGACACAGGTGTGTTTAATGATACAGGTGTGTTTATTATACAGATGACAGGTGTGTTTATTATACAGGTGACACAGGTGTGTTTAATGATACAGGTGTGTTTATTATACAGATGACAGGTGTGTTTATTATACAGGTGACACAGGTGTGTTTAATGATACAGGTGTGTTTATTATACAGATGACAGGTGTGTTTATTATACAGGTGACACAGGTGTGTTTAATGATACAGGTGTGTTTATTATACAGATGACAGGTGTGTTTATTATACAGGTGACACAGGTGTGTTTAATGATACAGGTGAACAAGGAGACTAGTACCGGGGGGGTGGCAGTCCGTCCCAAGCAGCGCCCTCGGGACCCCGGTCTAGCTGGTGGTCACATGGTCCAACAGGCCTTCATCAGAGGGAACACTGTCATCAGGTCCAAGACCTTTTCCCCTGGACCCCAGAGTCACTACATCTGCAGGGTAACACACACACTGAATATATACAATGTATACACACACTATATTCAATATATACACACACACTATACAATATATACAGACAATATGTGTTATCTCTACATGATTCTGGATGTCCTCCAACTCCAGGTCAACCGCAGTGACAGTGACAGCTCCACACTCTCCAGGAAGTCTCCCTTCGTCAGAAATGCTTCTGAGCGTAGGAGCATGAGGATGAAGAAGGTCTGTCTCTCTGTCTGTCCTTCCCGCTGTCTGTCTGTCTGTCTGTCGGAAAGGACAGAGTGACAAGACACTTTGAGCATGAGTAGAGTAGAGAAGGGAAAGGGAGAGACATATTTCCTTTAGAGAAAGCGTTTGTTAATATTTCATGAGCTGCTGAGTGTTTGAGGAGCAGAGACATGTTTTTTAAATTTTTTTATTTATTTGTTGGCTTTCCATAAGGAAACCATGCTCCATGCCCTCGCACACCTTGTCCTGTTGACTACAGCAGCTAACCCAGGAGTAACATCTGGTAGTGTGACAGCAGCTAACCCAGTAGTAACATCTGGTAGAGTGACAGCAGCTAACCCAGTAGTAACATCTGGTAGAGTGACAGCAGCTAACCCAGTAGTAACATCTGGTAGAGTGACAGCAGCTAACCCAGTAGTAACATCTGGTAGTGTGACGGCAGCTAACCCAGTAGTAACATCTGGTAGAGTGACAGCAGCTAACCCAGTAGTAACATCTGGTAGAGTGACAGCAGCTAACCCAGTAGTAACATCTGGTAGTGTAACGGCAGCTAACCCAGTAGTAACATCTGGTAGAGTGACAGCAGCTAACCCAGTAGTAACATCTGGTAGTGTGACAGCAGCTAACCCAGTAGTAACATCTGGTAGAGTGACAGCAGCTAACCCAGTAGTAACATCTGGTAGTGTGACAGCAGCTAACCCAGTAGTAACATCTGGTAGTGTAACGGCAGCTAACCCAGTAGTAACATCTGGTAGAGTGACAGCAGCTAACCCAGTAGTAACATCTGGTAGAGTGACAGCAGCTAACCCAGTAGTAACATCTGGTAGAGTGACAGCAGCTAACCCAGTAGTAACATCTGGTAGAGTGACAGCAGCTAACCCAGTAGTAACATCTGGTAGTGTAACGGCAGCTAACCCAGTAGTAACATCTGGTAGAGTGACAGCAGCTAACCCAGTAGTAACATCTGGTAGAGTGACAGCAGCTAACCCAGTAGTAACATCTGGTAGTGTAACGGCAGCTAACCCAGTAGTAACATCTGGTAGTGTGACGGCAGCTAACCCAGTAGTAACATCTGGTAGTGTAACGGCAGCTAACCCAGTAGTAACATCTGGTAGAGTGACAGCAGCTAACCCAGTAGTAACATCTGGTAGTGTAACGGCAGCTAACCCAGTAGTAACATCTGGTAGAGTGACAGCAGCTAACCCAGTAGTAACATCTGGTAGAGTGACAGCAGCTAACCCAGTAGTAACATCTAGTAGTGTAACGGCAGCTAACCCAGTAGTAACATCTGGTAGAGTGACAGCAGCTAACCCAGTAGTAACATCTGGTAGAGTGACAGCAGCTAACCCAGTAGTAACATCTGGTAGAGTGACAGCAGCTAACCCAGTAGTAACATCTGGTAGTGTAACGGCAGCTAACCCAGTAGTAACATCTGGTAGAGTGACAGCAGCTAACCCAGTAGTAACATCTGGTAGAGTGACAGCAGCTCACAGTGCTCAGTAGGTTCATCACATCTGTCCCCCAGCCTCTGGTGGCTGCTAAGACCCTGGATGGACTGCTGCAGACCTCCTTGGACCTGGAGATGGACCTGCAGGTGTCTCGGACCCGACAGGCCCGGCTGGACCAGGAGCTGCTGGTTCTAAGGGAGCTGAAAGAGCAGATGGAGAAGGCCCGGCAGGAGGGCCGCAGGGAGCTTCCCCTCTGGGTCCAGCAGGATCAGAGGTTCAGACTGCTGCTTCGACGGGCTGAGAGGCAGGTCAGTACCTCCAGACACAGTCAGTGGATCCATGACAGTGAGGACAACCAGACACAGTCAGTGGATCCATGACAGTGAGGACAACCAGACACAGTCAGTGGATCCATGACAGTGAGGACAACCAGACACAGTCAGTGGATCCATGACAGTGAGGTCAACCAGACACAGTCAGTGGATCCATGACAGTGAGGACAACCAGACACAGTCAGTGGATCCATGACAGTGAGGACAACCAGACACAGTCAGTGGATCCATGACAGTGAGGACAACCAGACACAGTCAGTGGATCCATGACAGTGAGGACAACCAGACACAGTTAGTCGATCCATGACAGTGAGGACAACCAGACACAGTTAGTCGATCCGTGACAGTGAGGACAACCAGACACAGTCAGTGGATCCATGACAGTGAGGACAACCAGACACAGTCAGTGGATCCATGACAGTGAGGACAACCAGACACAGTCAGTGGATCCATGACAGTGAGGACAACCAGACACAGTCAGTGGATCCATGACAGTGAGGACAACCAGACACAGTTAGTCGATCCATGACAGTGAGGACAACCAGACACAGTTAGTCGATCCATGACAGTGAGGACAACCAGACACAGTCAGTGGATCCGTGACAGTGAGGACAACCAGACACAGTCAGTGGATCCATGACAGTGAGGTCAACCAGACACAGTCAGTGGATCCGTGACAGTGAGGACAACCAGACACAGTCAGTGGATCCGTGACAGTGAGGTCAACCAGACAGAAGGGCAATCAAGTCATCATCATCAGTGAATACACAAATCAGTTAATGAACACATTGCTCTTCCTTCTGGCTCCTCACACCTCCTCCCTCCTCCTCCTCTTCCTCTCTCCTAACCACCTCCTCCTCTCCTCCTAGACTCAGGAGGAGCAACAGCAGGAGCAGAGGGTAGATCAAATGATGAGGGCAGCAGCTAAAGACGTCCACAAGATGAGGACTCGTCAGGCGGTCCCTGAGGTCCAGAACTTCAGGTAGGACCTGCTCCCTGCTGTTGAGGACCTGATTGAGACCTGGTAGAGATCAGGAAGTTCCTCCTGTTTAGGACCTGATAGAGACCAGTAGGTCCCTCCTGTTGAGGACCTGATAGAGACCTGGTAAAGACCATGAGGTCCCTGAGGTCCAGAACTTCAGGTATGACCTGCTCCCTGCTGCTGAGGACATGATGGAGACCTGGTAGAGACCAGTAGGTCCCTCATGTTGAGGACCTGCTAGAGACCAGTAGGTACAGAGCAGGAGGTCCTTAAAATTCATAGTTGGACAGATGTTTGGATGTGTAGATTTACTGGTGTTTTCCTGGTGGTTTTCAACATGGTAGTCTGTTCACCAAGACGTCCCAGTTAGGGTGAGGCTCTGCTGTGTAGCCCCAGTGTGTGCTGCATTTCAGACACAACATTCTCACTAGAACACACAACCACGGTGTGGTTGGAACCATGGGGAGAACATGCCCCTGCATCCTACAACTCTCAACAAACACCTTTTTTGTAGTGGTCAAAGGGTTAGGTGATTAGAAGGTGAGATGATTAAAAGGTTTCTGACGGGTGTTCTCTCCTCAGAGAAAAGATGGCATTCCTCACCAGAGCAAGGAGCTCCATCCCTGACCTCCCCTCCCATGATGTGTGAAGAACCTGACCAGGAGAACCAGGCACGAGCAGGCCCGCGCCTCGAAGCAACCCCAACTCAAGACGTCGTCGACAGGAAGTCTCTGACGATGGCCTTGTTCTAGTTTGAATTAGTCCAGTTCTAGCGTTAGGTTGGACCAGAAGATGGACCTTTAGAGCTGCTTCACACATCTTTTATTATCATTCCAGCTGGAACAGGACTTTAAGCACACACGGTGGAGGCTCCTCCTGAAGGAACATATCCATGACAACTGGACCTCCTGCGCAGCACAGACATACAGACAGCACAACCAAGAGTGGCTGGGCCTGAAACACATAGTGGTTCTTCTCTTCAGAATGGAGCCTGTTGGAACTCAGAAACACCAGCAATACGCTTTAGAGCAAGGACAACTGGATCTCTTCTGGATCAGGTCTGGATGAGGACTGAATCTGGTCTGGATGGGGTCTAGATTAGGTCTGAAATTAGGAATGATTAGGATGCTGGCAGACCCCAGCCACTTACATGAAGGTGACGTCCTCTGGTTCTCATGATCCAGATCCCAGCATTCCATCTAACTAGTACTGTACTGGTACTCTACTACACTAGTACTGTACTGGTACTCTACTACACTAGTACTGTACTTTTGAAAGAAAATCTCTTCAGATTCTACAGAAATATATCAAATGTGATAACATAAGGTGCTGAAGATTATCATTCACAATCACAGCTGCTCATGAAAGTTACACACACACACACACACACACACACACACACACACACAAAAGAGACCTTAGTTGAGGGAAGCAGTGTTTGTTGTCTTTTGGACAAATGAAGGAAAATATCTTCAAGCCAGTTTACTGCTTGACAGAGCTCCATGTATGAATGGCACCTCTTGTGTTGGGCTCTCGGTGTGGTGGAGAACGTCCTCACCTCTTGTGTTGGGTTCTCCTCAGCATGGTGGAGAACATCCTCACCTCTTGTGTTGGGTTCTCCTCAGCGTGGTGGAGAACGTCCAATCCTCTTGTGTTGGGTTCTCCTCAGCGTGGTGGAGAACGTCCTCACCTCTTGTGTTGGGCTCTCGGTGTGGTGGAGAACGTCCTCACCTCTTGTGTTGGGTTCTCCTCAGCGTGGTGGAGAACATCCTCACCTCTTGTGTTGGGCTCTCGGTGTGGTGGAGAACGTCCTCACCTCTTGTGTTGGGTTCTCCTCAGCGTGGTGGAGAACATCCTCACCTCTTGTGTTGGGTTCTCCTCAGCGTGGTGGAGAACCTCTTGTGTTGGGTTCTCCTCAGCGTGGTGGAGAACGTCCTCACCTCTTGTGTTGGGTTCTCCTCAGCGTGGTGGAGAACATCCTCACCTCTTGTGTTGGGTTCTCCTCAGCGTGGTGGAGAACATCCTCACCTCTTGTGTTGGGTTCTCCTCAGCGTGGTGGAGAATATCCTCACCTCTTGTGTTGGGTTCTCCTCAGCGTGGTGGAGAACATCCTCACCTCTTGTGTTGGGTTCTCCTCAGCATGGTGGAGAACGTCCTCACCTCTTATGTTGGGTTCTCCTCAGCGTGGTGGAGAACGTCCTCACCTCTTATGTTGGGTTCTCCCCAGCGTGGTGGAGAACATCCTCACCTCATGTGTTGGGCTCTCCTCGGCGTGGTGGAGAACGTCCTCAGGTCGGTATCTACTGCTCTTCCAGAAGACTGTGATTGACAGAGAATGTCGAGGTCTGGTCTCCCTCCGTCAGCCAGCTGTTAAAAAATGTATTGATGTATTTTTTATTTTTGGTAACAACAAGAAGAAAGAAAGAAAGAAAGAAAGAAAACCCAAATTGTCTCCCTCATGGTGACATCATGTTGCAGACTGGATGAGGAGCTGGAGGAGCCTACAGGGTATACCTGGAGATCAAATCCCAGGCTGGGAGTTACAGAGCAGAACCCTCAGTCTTCAGGAGGTTCTAGCCAGGAGGTTCTAGCCTTCCAGTATAACTCTGCTTGGCCCCGGGTGGTCCTGACGTCCCCTGGGTCCTTCAGATGAACAGTCTCCATGGCAACAGTGACCCCATCTGGAGAGCGAGGTTTATGATGTCACTTCCTGTCTCAGACCCTGTTACATCTGGTCCAAGAAGGGGGTGTGCCTGGCAGGAGCAGGAAACACTGAAGACAGACAGACAGACAGACAGACAGACAGACAGACAGACAGAGAGAGAGAGAGAGAGAGAGAGAGAGAGAGAGAGAGAGAGAGAGAGAGAGAGAGAGAGAGAGAGAGAGAGAGAGAGAGAGAGAGAGAGAGAGAGAGAGAGAGAGAGAGAGAGAGAGAGAGAGAGAGAGAGAGAGAGAGAGAGAGAGAGAGAGAGAGAGAGAGAGAGAGAGAGAGAGAGACATGATCAGAGCTCTTAAGAACTCTTCTGAAGAAGCTCACCTTCCTTGAGTTCTTAGGGTTTACTTCTCCATATTGTTCTTCTGTTGTAGTGTAACGTAGACTTGATTTCATCCCCCCCCTCATCAGCAGTAGGAGCCACCTTCCATCTATGAAATGTCTTGATTGACGGAATGTTCGATCTCAAATGAATGTAGGCCATCGAATATCTTATGTTTTTGTTTGTAAAACCACTGACATGGTGTTTAGTGGCGTTCTGTGTTGCCCTTCAGGGAGGAGGTCTGGTGAACCTCCTCCTGGGGTCTCTACCGCGCTGGCCTTCAGGGAGGAGGTCTGGTGAACCTCCTCCTGGGGTCTCTACCGCGCTGGCCACTAGGTGGCCCAGACACCCAGCAGGTATTTATTGCACTTTGTGATTCGGGTGTTGCTTTAAATGTTGTCCTCTCCTTAACTCTCTCCCCCCCCCCCCCCCCAAAGCTGTGAATTTTAATCTCAGACACTGTACTGTCCACCAGAGTTGTAATAATTGATCAGTACTGTCCACCAGAGTTGTAATAATTGATCAGTACTGTCCACCAGAGTTGTACATATTTCACCAGCACCAAGAAAAAGACTCAACTATGTTTTATAGCGTCACAACAAATAAAAAAATAAAATATTCTCTCCTATTTTACCACCTGATGGTCTTGTTTTATTTGATGGTCTGGACTAAAATGGACGT
Organism: Urophycis tenuis; assembly: GCA_036785325.1. Lineage (NCBI taxonomy): Eukaryota > Metazoa > Chordata > Actinopteri > Gadiformes > Phycidae > Urophycis > Urophycis tenuis. The sequence continues at coordinate 2,394,470 of JAXIVH010000012.1, read as the reverse complement.
GATTTAATGGATATTGCTATACATGTATACATGTCTATTGTATTATTTACGAATCAGTAATTGATTAGTTTCACTTTGTTTGGGTGTTAAGTCACCTGAATATGAAGCACAAACGAGTCATGTTTTTGGGTCCAAAACATTCCCATTCATTATTTAGGATAAGAATCATCAGTCATCAGCCTCTTCTCTCCCCGACGTGTTGTAACTTCGTGAAAGGTACTCTGAACACAGGAGCTGATGTCAGGGTGAAGCCTGTCCTGACTCTTCCGGCCGCTGGGGGCGCTGCTCCGGTCGCTGGGGGCCCTGCTCTGGCCACGCCTCTTCCGGTCGCTCTTGTTTCCGCTCTTCGAGTCCAACGAAACAGGGAACTTTTCCGCAGATTTGTGCACTTTTCGAAGCAGCGATGACAGACCCAGTGGCGCACTGCACCTCCCGCCTCCAGGAACAGGTTGGTTACGATAAGATATATATATGAAATACATAAGATATAAAGATATGTTGTGTGTGACATCATTGTGCAGCGTGGACATGAGGGTCCAGTGATGTCACCGGTGGTCTTTAGGGTCTTCTTTAAAACCCGCTGTGCTCAAACACATGGACGACTCGTTAGTTTGGGCGTCGCGTGAGGGGACAGGGGTTCGAGTAGACAGGGTGCTCTGGTTTATTTATTTTATTTATTTAATGTTTATTTAACAGGGACGATACTGTAAAAGCAATTTCCTAGTTCAGCCTTAGGATGACGCGCTTCAAGCACTAGGTCAATAGTCGGATGGTTTGTGGTTGAAAACAAGTTATTTATTGTAGCGAAGATGAACAATGGATTGTGTACCTTGATTTAGGATGGTTCAAGCTACCTGGAGATGCGAAATGGTGGTGGATCGAACGGGTTCCAATGTTTCCAAAACGTAGCGCTTGCTACGGTCAAAAAACCTTTTGGCTGCATGCCTTGCCAGTTGTCTAATGAATGACGCCCGTAGACAGCTTTAATTAGCTTTAATTGGTCAGGTGCTGCAGTCACCTGTCAAAGTAGGGTGTGCCCAATGCAAGTTCGCACCTCCATATTGCTTCACAATACACAAATCAAATCTAAATAACAAAATATTATTAAATTAAATTATGATAAATGCAAATCCTAAATGTAATTGTTTATCTTTTAATTTCATAACTATAACTAATAACAATAAGCATAACTCATTCTGGCTCCAACAGATACATACAACATTGCCACACAGAGAAATGCGAACTGAGACTGAGGAAACCGGAACTAGACATGTGTGAGGTGGAGCCACTGGACCAGCAGGGTCTGGTCCACCGGTGGTCCACCTCCCTCCCGTGAAACCACCGTCCTAGTCGGGTCTGTGTGTTTTACAGGAGAGGCAGATCAGGACACTGTCGGCAGAGATCGATGGTTTGAAGAACCCGCGGGGTCTCCAACCTTCTCCACACCTCGCTGATTTGATGGAGGAGAATGCGAGACTTCAGTACCGCCTGAACATCCTCAAGAGAGTGAGTACCAGTCCGGTCTAAACACCGTTATACCAGGTACTAGTCTGGTCCAAACACCTGGTCACACCAGGTCAAACACCTTTGTGGTGGATTTATGTTGTGGTTCTAACAGTGTGTTGTGGGTTCTCCAGAGCCTCGAGGATAACACACCTCAGTGTTCCAACGCCATGGTGAACATCAAGCAGCGCCTACAGCATGTGTTTGGGGAGGCCATCCGCAGAGCCTGGCCCCAGGTGGAGGACCCCCCCCTGGCCGTCACCCCAAACCAGCAGGCCAAGTTGGGAGACTACCAGTGTAACAGCGCCATGGCTCTGGCCCAGGTGGCTCTCAACACTTCATATGATGGAGATGATCAATAACTAAACTTTGGACTGAAAACAACAATTTAAAAGTAACAAAGCTAAACCACTGGACAAGGTACGAAACACAAGTGTAGTCATTTAAAACATTATGTGTGTGTGTGTGTGTGTGTGTGTGTGTGTGTGTGTGTGTGTGTGCGCGTGTGCGCGTAGATGCTGAAGACCAGTGGTATGAAAGTGACTCCTCGTGAGATTGCCCAGAAGATCCTGGAGAACCTTCCTGACAACGAGCTCATCCAGAAAACTGAGATTGCTGGACCAGGTGCAGGGAGTTCACTTCCTTTTTGCTATTCAGAGATTCCTCTCTGAGATGGAGGAAGAACGTGAAGCCTGAGCTGGAGAAGATGGGACTCTTCAGAATGAGACCTTATGGGAGATACACTTAACACTTACACTTTGAAGATGTGTCCCAGGGGACGCTGGTACACATCTTTAAAGAAGAGAGTGAATGCTGAAATCCATCTTTATGCACCGTAGAAGGTGTCAAAATAACAGTAAATATTATGGGTTGTTTTATTAAGTCTGCCACATAACCGATACTGTCAGCTCTAAAACTGGCTCCCCATTGGGTCACTGCTGCCCCACCTCCTGTCTGGTGAACCAATCAGCCGTCTGTCTCCTCAGGCTTCATCAACATCCACCTGAAGAAGTCCTTTGTCTCCAAGCTGCTCAGTAGCTTGTTGCTCAATGGAGTGCAGCCTCCTCCGCCCCCCGCCAGGAAGAAGGTAACGGACCTGAAGCCCTTCACAATAAAGTGTCCCTGAAGCCCTTCACAATAAAGTGTCCCTGAAGCTGGTTAGAGCCCACAGGAGGAGTAATGGTGGGGGGCGGGGTCTTAATGTTAGACCTCATGTCTCCTGATGAGGTCACGTGATGTCATCAGGGGCGGGGTCTTAATGTTAGACCTCATGTCTCCTCGCGGGATGAGGTCACGTGATGTCATCAGGGGCGGGGTCTTAATGTTAGACCTCATGTCTCCTCGCGGGATGAGGTCACGTGATGTCATCAGGGGCGGGGTCTTAATGTTAGACCTCATGTCTCCTCGCGGGATGAGGTCACGTGATGTCATCAGGGGCGGGGTCTTAATGTTAGACCTCATGTCTCCTCGCGGGATGAGGTCACGTGATGTCATCAGGGGCGGGGTCTTAATGTTAGACCTCATGTCTCCTCGCGGGATGAGGTCACATGATGTCATCAGGGGCGGGGTCTTAATGTTGGACCTCATGTCTCCTCGCGGGATAAGGTCACGTGATGTCATCAGGGGCGGGGTCTTAATGTTAGACCTCATGTCTCCTCGCGGGATGAGGTCACGTGATGTCATCAGGGGCGGGGTCTTAATGTTAGACCTCATGTCTCCTCGCGGGATGAGGTCACGTGATGTCATCAGGGGCGGGGTCTTAATGTTAGACCTCATGTCTCCTCGCGGGATAAGGTCACGTGATGTCATCAGGGGCGGGGTCTTAATGTTAGACCTCATGTCTCCTCGCGGGATGAGGTCACATGATGTCATCAGGGGCGGGGTCTTAATGTTAGACCTCATGTCTCCTCGCGGGATAAGGTCACGTGATGTCATCAGGGGCGGGGTCTTAATGTTAGACCTCATGTCTCCTCGCGGGATAAGGTCACGTGATGTCATCAGGGGCGGGGTCTGTCTTTGGCCGACAGGTGGTGGTGGACTTCTCGTCTCCCAACATCGCCAAGGAGATGCACGTGGGCCACCTGCGCTCCACCATCATCGGGGACAGCATGTGTCGGCTGCTGGAGTTCCTGGGCTACGAGGTGGTCCGGCTGAACCACGTGGGAGACTGGGGGACACAGTTCGGGATGCTGATCGCTCACCTGCAGGACAAGTTCCCTGACTACCTCACGTCCTCTCCGCCTATAGGAGACCTGCAGGCCTTCTACAAGGTGGGCTCTGTCTTTCCACTGTCTCTGCTAACAGAGGACAGACGGAGGACATGGAACAGCGCAGACACATGAGGTCGACTTAAGAGCTCAAACTCTGCCCCCCCAGGAGTCCAAGAAACGCTTTGACGAGGAGGAAGACTTCAAGAAGAGAGCGTACAGCTGTGTGGTGAGGCTGCAGAGCAAAGAACCAGCGTTCATCCAGGCCTGGGGCCTCATCTGTGATGTCTCCAGGGCAGGTACTACTACTGTCCTACTACTACCACTACTGTCCTACTGCTATATACCACTACTGTCCTACTGCTATATACTACTACTGTCCTACTGCTATATACCACTACTGTCATATACTACTACTGTCCTACTACTACCACTACTGTCCTTCTGCTATATACCACTACTGTCCTACTGCTATATACCACTACTGTCCTACTGCTATATACCACTACTGTCCTACTGCTATATACCACTACTGTCATATACTACTACTGTCCTACTACTGTCCTACTACTACCACTACTGTCATATACCACTACTGTCCTGCTACTACCACTACTGTCATATACTACTACTGTCCTACTACAACCACTACTGTCCTTCTGCTATATACCACTACTGTCCTACTACACAACTACTAGAGACTATATTCTACTACTACTACTATATATTACTCCTACTGTACTACTACTATAGACTATATTCTACTACTACCCCATCCGGGATGTCTCCTGGACATGTAATATGCAGTACTATACTACTGTAGTACTGGCGTAGTAGGATGAGTGATACCAACAGGTATGGTCAGCAGAGACACAGGCAAGGCCCTTTCATTCTTATAGCGCATTTCATACACAATGGCAACTCAATGTGCTTTACATAAAACAAACATTTAACAGTAAGATTAGGGAACATAAAAACATGCAATTTGAGAAATAAAAATAAGACCCAATACATACAATTACCCCCCCCCCCCACACACACACACACTAATAATAAAAACAAAGTACAGAGAAAGAGAGAGAAACTAGATAAAAGATTGCAGCATAAAATAATGATTTGCTTTAAAATCATTGAAAGGACATAGAGTGCAAATGAAAGATTAAAATGTAAAGTGCTTTAAAAGAGCTCAATCATAAGCATAGGAGAAGAGAAGTGTTTTCAACCTGGATTTAAAAATGACAGTTGGGGCTTATTTCAGTTCTGCTGGTAGTTCCAGAATGTACAGGTGTGTGTGTGTGTGTGTGTGTGTGTGTGTTTGTGTGTGTGTGTGTGTGTGTGTGTGTGTGTGTGTGTGTGTGTGTGTGTGTGTGTGTGTGTGTGTGTGTGTGTGTGTGTGTGTGTGTGTGTGTGTGTGTGTGTGTGTGTGTGTGTGTGTGTGTGTGTGCGCAGAGTTCCAGAGAGTGTACGACTGTCTGCAGGTGAGGCTGATAGAGAGAGGAGAGTCCTTCTACCAGGAGATGATGAAGAATGTGGTGCAGGAACTCAAGGAGAAGGGTGAGTATGAAGGGAAGATGATGGCGAAGACTTGATGAAACCAGGACTAGAGAGAGACCAGGGCCTGAGTAAGACCAGGACTAGAGTGAGACCAGGGCCTAAGTAAGACCAGGATTAGAGTGAGACCAGGGCCTGAGTAAGACCAGGACTAGAGTGAGACCGGGGCCTAAGTAAGACCAGGACTAGAGAGAGACCAGGGCCTGAGTAAGACCAGGACTAGAGAGAGACCAGGGCCTGAGTAAGACCAGGACTAGAGTGAGACCAGGGCCTGAGTAAGACCAGGACTAGAGTGAGACCGGGGCCTGAGTAAGACCAGGATTAGAGTGAGACCAGGGCCTGAGTAAGACCAGGACTAGAGTGAGACCGGGGCCTGAGTAAGACCAGGACTAGAGTGAGACCAGGGCCTGAGTAAGACCAGGATTAGAGTGAGACCGGGGCCTGAGTAAGACCAGGACTAGAGTGAGACCGGGGCCTGAGTAAGACCAGGACTAGAGTGAGACCAGGGCCTGAGTAAGACCAGGATTAGAGTGAGACCAGGGCCTGAGTAAGACCAGGACTAGAGTGAGACCGGGGCCTGAGTAAGACCAGGATTAGAGTGAGACCAGGACTAGAGTGAGACCGGGGCCTGAGTAAGACCAGGACTAGAGAGAGACCAGGGCCTGAGTAAGACCAGGACTAGAGTGAGACCAGGGCCTGAGTAAGACCAGGACTAGAGTGAGACCAGGGCCTGAGTAAGACCAGGACTAGAGAGAGACCAGGGCCTGAGTAAGACCAGGACTAGAGTGAGACCAGGGCCTGAGTAAGACCAGGACTAGAGTGAGACCAGGGCCTGAGTAAGACCAGGACTAGAGTGAGACCGGGGCCTAAGTAAGACCAGGACTAGAGAGAGACCAGGGCCTGAGTAAGACCAGGACTAGAGTGAGACCAGGGCCTGAGTAAGACCAGGACTAGAGTGAGACCGGGGCCTGAGTAAGACCAGGACTAGAGTGAGACCAGGGCCTGAGTGAATCTATCCCTGGCTAGAGGGGCCAGGCTGAGAAGGCTGCCTGGCCTCCACACAGAGGCTGTCTGAGCCACACTCCAGACAGTGTTAAAGTGTAAGTCCGGCGTAAATGGACCCCATAGTCTTTTTCACCATGAAAACACATCAAATAAGCCATCGAGACCATTTTTTCAGTGATCACCCATGCATCGAGAAAGACGCTAACAGCCCCATAGCGCTAACACTGATTAGATTGGGGCAACGCGCCTAACGCATCCACAACGGCATATTTTAAACACTAATATTGCTCAAAATAGCACCAAACCTCTTCAGTAGCATGATAAGGGTCCTTACACATAAAATGAAGCACCAACAACGTAGTTAGCGAACCCGGACTTTATTAAAAAATACTGTTGTACAAGTCTGTGCCTTACCAGTAGTTCCATGTTGACAGGTAGTCCATACAAGTCGATTACCGAATGCACTGGAGTTCAGTTCAATGAGGAAAGTCTTGGCATTTATAATTCCATGGAAAAAATCGTAGAAGTCATCATCGGTCTGATTGAAATCTTTAGACTTAGCCATTTCAGTTCCTGTGTGTATGTTCAATCTTGCCTTCGCTTGGACACTAACGCGACCCACTGACCCTATAGTGACCTAACGCTACCTGTAGCCCCTTCCGTCAATAGACGGCCACACCCCCCGAGATCTTGTGTGGCATTTCGGTGCTGCAGAGAAAGCTGCTGTCTGGGACTTTATCAAAGTTTTTTTACAAACGATTCCAAACCTTTTACCATCTATTATTAACTAATATTTCATAAAACTGCCACAAACCACAACGTTTACGTGTTTTGCTGGAACAAATCATCTCCTGTTGCATTGCATTTGATAATCGACTTGTACGGACTATACTACGAAAGTACCTGGAAATTGGGCTGTGAGTAAGTCTTTCAAAATAGTATTTTTTAATAAACTCCGAATTCGTTATCTACGTTGTTGGTACTTCATTTTATGTGTAAGGACCCTTATCATGCTACTGAAGAGGTTTGGTGCTATTTTGAGCAATATTAGTGGTTAAAATATGCCGTTGTGGATGCGTTAGGCGCGTCGCCCCAATCTAATCAGTGTTAGCGCTATGGGGCTGTTGGCGTCTTTCGAGGCTTTCTCGATGCATGGGTGATCACTGAAAAAATGGTCTCGATGGCTTATTTGATGTGTTTTTATGGCGAAAAAGACTATGGGGTCCATTTACGCCGGACTTACCCTTTAAAGGGACAGCCTGGTGCCAGTGTTAAAGCATGGTTAGTGTCAAAGTGGGGTCTGTGCCAAAAGGGTTATTCTGGCTGCAGTTCTTCTAGGTGGCCACATGGGCGCAGTGTTGTCGTGACCATGGATTAGTCTCCCTCAATACCTGATACACCGTCATGCTAACGAATCACCATGCTAATGAACCCTCATGCTAACAAACTCCCATGCTAATGAACCCTCATACTAACAAAGTCCCATGCTAATGAACCCTCATGCTAACGAGCCCTCATGCTGACGAACCCCCATGCTAACGAGCCCTCATGCTGACGAACCCCCCTGCTAATGAACCCCTATGCTAACGAGCCCTCATACTGACGAACCCCCATGCTAAGGAGCCCTCATGCTGATGAACCCCCATGCTAACGAGCCCTCATGCTGACGAACCCCCGTGCTAACGAGCCCTCATGCTGACGAACCCCCCTGCTAATGAACCCCCATGCTAACGAGCCCTCATACTGACGAACCCCCATGCTAAGGAGCCCTCATGCTGATGAACCCCCATGCTAACGAGCCCTCATGCTGACGAACCCCCATGCTAACGAGCCCTCATGCTGACGAACCCCCCTGCTAACGAGCCCTCATGCTGACGAACCTCCATGCTAATGAACCCCCATGCTAACGAGCCCTCATGCTAATGAACCCCCATGCTAACGAGCCCTCATGCTAATGAACCCCATGCTAACGAGCCCTCATGCTGACGAACCCCCATGCTAATGAACCCCCATGCTAACGAGCCCTCATGTTAATGAATCCCCATGCTAACGAGCCCTCATGCTGACGAACCCCCATGCTAATGAACCCCCATGCTAACGAGCCCTCATGCTAATGAACCCCCATGCTAACGAGCCCTCATGCTAATGAACCCCCATGCTAACGAGCCCTCATGCTGACAAACCCCCATGCTAATGAACCCCCATGCTAACGAGCCCTCATGCTAATGAACCCCCATGCTAACGAGCCCTCATGCTAATGAACCCTCATGCTAACGAGCCCTCATGCTGACGAACCCCCATGCTAACGAGCCCTCATGCTGACGAACCCCCATGCAAATGAACCCCCATGCTAACGAGCCCTCATGCTAATGAACCCCCATGCTAACGAGCCCTCATGCTGACGAACCCCCATGCTAATGAACCCCCATGCTAACGAGCCCTCATGCTAATGAACCCCCATGCTAACGAGCCCTCATGCTGACGAACCCCCATGCTAATGAACCCTCATGCTAATGAACCCCCATGCTAATGAACCCCCATGCTAACGAGCCCTCATGCTAATGAACCCCCATGCTAATGAACCCTCATGCTAATGAACCCCCATGCTAATGAACCCCCATGCTAATGAACCCCCATGCTAACGAGCCCTCATGCTAATGAACCCCCATGCTAACGAGCCCTCTTCCTCCTGCCCCCCAGGTGTGCTGGAGCTCGACGAGGGCCGTCAGATCATGTTCGTTCCAGGCCAGACCATTCCTCTGACCGTGGTCAAGTCGGACGGGGGCTTCACGTATGACACGTCGGACCTGGCCGCCATCCAGCAGCGCCTCTTCCAGGAGCGTGCTGACATCATCATCTATGTCACCGACAGCGGGCAGGTACACACTTCCTGTTAGCACATTAGGCGAGTTTCAGATGAGGCATGCGGCTTCGTTTGCCAGGCTTCAGAATGCATTCTGGGATGAAAACGTCAGAAATACCTCTGATGAACTTCCGATGCGACGATTCACCTGGCTTTCAAAACTCGCGTGGTTTCAGGAAAACAACTTCGGCCTGCTTTTCTGGGCATGTTCTCTCGAGCAAGTGCGGACATAAGACACTCCCCTCAACATCCCCTCAACTTTGCCCTGGTTGGTTGGAATACCGACATTAAATTATCCACGTCAGAAGTGACGTTACACCTTTTAGAGAGGCGTGTCTGGTGCCCTCTCCCAAACTATGCATATTAAAAAGATTAAAAAGAGACGATTTTGTGAACTTTCACTTCATCACTCATCATGCATTTTTTATTTTATTTATTTTATTTACACATTTATCCACATAGCCAAGCCATTGTGCATGCAGAAAATTCATCGCATTTGCTCCTCAGCCTGCATCAGTAAGGGGAGATCCAATGCCTCAACTCGTCTGCTACGAAGAACGGAAGTTGTTGACGAGAAGTTCATAGACATATGGAGAAGTTCACCTGTGTCCGCCTTGACGTGATGGGAACTTGACGTGATTATGACGAGTTCCGCCGGATCTTCTCAAGTCTCGTTGCAACAAATGCGCAAATGCAAACGATCTGAAACTCGCCTATTGACAGAACACCACTTCCTGTTGGCACACTGACAGTGTGTGTGTGTGTGTGTGTGTGTGTGTGTGTGTAGAGCACTCATTTCCAGCTGGTGTTTGCTGCGGCCCAGATGCTGGGCTGGTACGACCCCATGGTGACTCGTGTGGAACACGCTGGCTTTGGAGTGGTACTGGGAGAGGACAAGTAAAGTCATCATAGATACCATACAACATATTGACTATACCAACACACACTACTAACGCATGCTGAGACAGTACGTGTATATGGTGTTGGTCCTGAAGCTGAGCTGGCTTGATGTCCAGTTCTCGTGACTTACAAGGTGTTTGTTCTGTTGGATTGGTTTTGGGTTTCAGGAAGAAGTTCAAGACCAGGTCAGGTGACACAGTGAGGCTCATGGATCTGCTCGACGAAGGACTCAGGAGGTCCATGGACAAGCTGAAGGACAAGGAGAGAGACAAGGTTCATATTTATTTATTCATTTATTTAAAAACATTTTTTGGGGTCATCCAGGTGCTGAGCCCAGAGGAGCTATGCTAGGTTAGCTGTAGCTATGCTAACAGTGTGTCCCTGGTCCTCCAGGTGCTGGGCCCAAAGGAGCTATGCTAGGTTAGCTGTAGCTATGCTAACAGTGTGTCCCTGGTCCTCCAGGTGCTGAGCCCAGAGGAGCTATGCTAGGTTAGCTGTAGCTATGCTAACAGTGTGTCCCTGGTCCTCCAGGTGCTGAGCCCAAAGGAGCTATACTAGGTTAGCTGTAGCTATGCTAACAGTGTGTCCCTGGTCCTCCAGGTGCTGAGCCCAAAGGAGCTATGTTAGGTTAGCTGTAGCTATGCTAACAGTGTTTCCTTGGTCCTCCAGGTGCTGAGCCCAAAGGAGCTATGTTAGGTTAGCTGTAGCTATGCTAACAGTGTGTCCCTGGTCCTCCAGGTGCTGAGCCCAGAGGAGCTATGCTAGGTTAGCTGTAGCTATGCTAACAGTGTGTCCCTGGTCCTCCAGGTGCTGAGCCCAGAGGAGCTATGTTAGGTTAGCTGTAGCTATGCTAACAGTGTGTCCCTGGTCCTCCAGGTGCTGAGCCCAGAGGAGCTATGCTAGGTTAGCTGTAGCTATGCTAACAGTGTGTCCCTGGTCCTCCAGGTGCTGGGCCCAAAGGAGCTATGTTAGGTTAGCTGTAGCTATGCTAACAGTGTGTCCCTGGTCCTCCAGGTGCTGGGTCCAAAGGAGCTATGCTAGGTTAGCTGTAGCTATGCTAACAGTGTGTCCCTGGTCCTCCAGGTGCTGGGCCCAAAGGAGCTATGCTAGGTAAGCTGTAGCTATGCTAACAGTGTGTCCCTGGTCCTCCAGGTGCTGGGCCCGAAGGAGCTATGCTAGGTTAGCTGTAGCTATGCTAACAGTGTGTCCCTGGTCCTCCGGGTGCTGAGCCCAGAGGAGCTATGCTAGGTTAGCTGTAGCTATGCTAACAGTGTGTCCCTGGTCCTCCGGGTGCTGAGCCCAGAGGAGCTATGCTAGGTTAGCTGTAGCTATGCTAACAGTGTGTCCCTGGTCCTCCAGGTGCTGGGCCCAAAGGAGCTATGCTAGGTAAGCTGTAGCTATGCTAACAGTGTGTCCCTGGTCCTCCAGGTGCTGGGCCCGAAGGAGCTATGCTAGGTTAGCTGTAGCTATGCTAACAGTGTGTCCCTGGTCCTCCAGGTGCTGAGCCCAGAGGAGCTATGCTAGGTTAGCTGTAGCTATGCTAACAGTGTGTCCCTGGTCCTCCGGGTGCTGAGCCCAGAGGAGCTATGCTAGGTTAGCTGTAGCTATGCTAACAGTGTGTCCCTGGTCCTCCAGGTGCTGAGCCCAGAGGAGCTGACCCAGGCCCAGCGGGCCGTAGCGTTCGGCTGCATTAAGTACGCAGACCTCTCCCACAACCGCATCAACGACTACGTGTTCTCCTTCGACAAGATGCTGGACGACCGGGGCAACACGGCGGCCTACCTGCTGTACGCACTCACACGCATTCGGTGAGAGCGCTGCTTCCTCATATCCTGCTGCGACTTCACAGTAAAAGTCCTCTGGGAACAAGACCCCCATTCAGAGTAAACTTCCTCTATATAGAACACTCTTTCATAGTAAAAGTCCTCTGGTGAGCACATTCTTCAGAGTAAAAGTCCTGCCAAGGGAAGCGGTCCAGTGAAAGGCAAGGTGTTAACAGAGGTTCCCCCCCAGGTCCATCTCTCGGCTGGCCAGCCTGGAGGGGGGCGCCCTGGCTGTGGCAGCGGCCAACACAACCATCCTGCTGGACCACGACAAGGAGTGGAAGCTGGGGAAGTGTATCCTACGCTTCCCCGAGATCCTGAGCAAGGTCCTGGAAGACCTGCTCCTCCACACGCTGTGTGACTACCTGTATGAGCTGGCCACCACCTTCACTGAGTTCTATGACAGCTGCTACTGTGTGGAGAAGGACCGCCACACTGGTAACACCCACTGATACACCTGACTCCTCCCCTAATGCACATGTACTTCCTGTTCCTACCGGTTAGCCCCTTTAATCAACCATCCGTTTACCCTCTCTCTCTGTCTGTCTGTCTCTCTGTGTCTGTGGCTCTCTGTCTGTCTGTCTCTCTGTGTCTGTGTCTGTGTCTCTGTCTGTCTCTCTGTGTCTGTGGCTGTGTCTCTGTCTGTCTCTGGGTCTCCAGGTGAGGTGGTTCAGGTGAACATGTGGAGGCTGCTGCTGTGTGAAGCTACAGCCACCATCATGGAGAAGGGCTTCCACATCCTGGGCATTACGCCTGTCCACAGGATGTGATGTCATGTTCTCTCAGAGCTTCAATAAATGTTGAAAGCGTTGTTCTTTCTTTGCTGTCCTCTTTTTGGTCATTCAGTCCAGTGTTTTTACACTGTTGTATTTCTTATCATTGTCAGTGGCTTCCTGTCCCTCTGAGAAAAGCCTTCACAGTTGTGTGCTGTCTTCAGCTACAAACACAACCTTGGTTCTAGTGTCTGTGTGTGTTGACAAGGCGATGTGCTGGTGATGAGGAGGTGAGACAGGAAGCAGTCATCCAAGTTATCTGCAGGGTGCTGTCGCCCTCGTTTCATTCTTTACAGACGTGAAACCCACGGCCAGGTGTTTCTGACTCCTGTCCGGCAGACCTGTGGTTGGGGGTTCCTCTGAGAAGGTTGCAGCAGACTCCACTTTGGGTTGAAAGCCTGAAACAAAACGGCTACCCAACGTCCGGGGTGAAGCTGGGCTTGTGACTGGTCCGATCTGGTGGTGATGTCATGTGACGCTGATCATGTGTGCCTAGTCCTCCTAGAGACCAGTCGATGCCTCGTGTTGCCGTGGCAATACCTGTTGGGCTGACAGGACCTGCAGACACATGTTGCCATTCATTCTTCATTCGGTTCTTATTGCGTCAATGTTCAGCTTTTCCAAAGGGCCTCTCCTCTGATGATCAGATGTTGGTTGCTTTCCAATTGTCAGAAAACTTCCAGAATTAAGTAGTAATTGTTGAAAAATTTAATCAATCATTACTTTAAATAAGTTAAACAAATGTTACTGCATTAGGAAATGGATGAAAAAATGAATAGGAGAGGAAGAAGGAAGGAAACATACGAAGATGAGAAGATAGATTAGGTAAAAGATAAGGTATGCGAGAAGAAAAACTTTGGAACCGCCTCCAGCAACTCAAACGGTGAACTAGCTTTGAGAAGACAAGCTCTCCCTCCACTAGGCAACACATGGTGAATCATCACCAGCTCCTCACATCAGCAATATTCTCATTCAAAATTTGTGTTCATCATTGGACAACAATTAGTTTGAATCCTACAGGTCATGAAGGAAATCAGATGAACGATTTAGCTGAACCTCTGGCTTGGTTCAGGTCATCTCTCTCGGGCCGCACACAGTTTGTCCAACTCAAGACCCAGGGCTCTGTCCTCGGCCCCCTTCTGTTCATTATCTATCTTCTGCCTCTTGGCTACATTCTTAGGAAATTTCACATTCAATTCCACTGTTACGCTGAAGATACCCAGCTCTACCTTTCCACTAAGCCCACTGCCACTCTACCACCCAAAGCTCTGTCCGTCTGCCTACTGGAAGTGAAATTGGGGTTCTCACTCAACTTCCTCAAACTCAACAGTGACAAAACTGAGGTTCTCCTCATCGGCACCAAATCTACCTTAGCAACCCTCAACACTTTCTCCGTGTCGACAATGCCACTGTTGCCCCTTCCCCTCAGGTAAAGAGCCTGGGTGTCATCTTGGACAGCACTTTATCCTTCTAGACCCACATCAATAATGTTACTCGGTCTGCTTACTTCCATATACGCAACATCAATCGTCTTCGTCGCTCACTTACACCAACCTGCACTGCTATGTTTGTTTTATTGATTCTACTCCTTACTTTCAAGATCCTTCACAGCCTGGCACCAGTGTATCTAACTGAACTCTTCCACATCCACACACCTTCACGCCCTCTCCAATCCTCTTCTGCCATCCAGCTCTCAGCTCCATCTGCCAACCTATCCACCATGGGGTCAAGAGCTTTGAGCTGATCTGCTCCCCGCCTATGGAACTCTCTCCCACCAGACATTCACACTTCTGACTCTGTCTGCACCTTTTAATCACACCTAAAAACACTAATTCAGAGTGGCATACTCTGTCACACACTAACATGCCACTGTTACTTGTTACTTGTTTTTAACTTGTCTTGTAAGGTGTCCTTGAGTGCTTTGAAAGGTGCCTTTTAAATAAAATGCATTATTATTATTATTATTATTATTATTATTGCTGTTGTTGTTGTTGTTGTTATTATCGTCCTCCTGATTAACACATGTTGCCATATTGGGGGTTTCCTGGTTTCCAGATGAGTTGAATCAACTCCCTCTCAGCCCGGTTGTTGTTTCTTCATCCTCCGGGGGGGTATATAGGCCCTCTTGATGCTCCTCTGTTTCCTGTCCTCACATGGATGTGATGGAGGAGTGCTACACAACACTGCATTGGTTTTTATTACTACATTAGTTTATTTCAAGCCCCCAGTGGAATGTATTCACTGCCCTCTGGTGTTAGCTGTGCCTCTACTGTCTCACCGTATGGATGGAGCTCGTATGGAGCTCGTGGGCATGGGACCACCTAAAGGTTATTGTCTCGCATTCAAGATTTTGACTTTTGAAGCTATTTTCAAGATAGAAATATGGCAGCTACTGTCTCCCCTACTCAAGCCTGCATAGTAAACACAAAATATGGCTTAATCATGGTTTATAGGGACATTAAAAGCCCTCCCACAAGCCTGCTTGGGTCCTCTGCTGAACACCACAACAACCTGGGTGTCTTCTAAGAATGCCTTGCTGGAAATATCATCCAATCATGAAATGTAGATATAATTCATTTGATAATGTATGTGTCACAATGAACACATGTATGTGTTCCAGTGGGTAGAGCTCAGGGTTCCAGTGGATGCATTCACCCATCCACCAATAACCCTTGATGCACATTCATAACCCCCTGGTTAAAGTCATCAGACCAACAACAAAGCAGGTACGTGTGTGGCCTGAGGGGTCTTCAGAGACACTCCAGGACTGCTTCCTCATCACCGGCTGGAGCATGTTCAGACGGGCAGCCACCTACAACAACACCACAGACCTCCAGGAGTACACAGACACCGTCACTTCCTACATGCAGAAATGCATTGATGACATCACGGTCACCAAGAACATCCGCATTCGGGCCAACCAGAAGCCATGGCTGACAGGGGAAGTCTACAGACTCCTGAGGGCTCGGAGCACTGCCTTCAGAGCTGGAGAAGAGGTGGGCTTGAAGGCAGCCAGGGCCAACCTGGCACGCGGCATCAGGAAGGCCAAGAGACAGCAACAACAGCAGAGACACAACAGCAGAGACACCAGGAACCTGTGGCGAGGGATCCAAACCATAACGGACTACAAGCCCTCTCCACAGACCTGCGACAGCTCCACCCCTCTGCTGAATGAGCTGAACGACTTCTTTGCCCGCTTTGAGGCAGACAACAGCACCCCGGCACAGAAGACCCCACCCTCTCCCGGCGACCAGGTGTTGACGCTATCCCCAGATAGCGTGAGGCGATCCATCAGAGGGACGAACCCACAGAAAGCCTCTGGTCCCGACAACATTCCTGGTCGTGTACTGAGGGACTGTGCTGAGGAGCTCACAGATGTCTTCACAGACATCTTCAACACCTCAGTGAGCCAGGCTGTTGTCCCCACGTGCCTCAAAGCCACCACCATCAACCTGGTGCTGAAAAAATCTTCTCCCTCCTGCCACAATGACTACCGCCCAGTCGCACTCACTCCCATCCTCATTAAGTGCTTTGAGCACCTAGTCATGCTCCACATCAAATCTGCCCTCCACCCCACCCCGGACCCTTTCCAGTTCGCATATCGGTCCAACCATTCGACCGATGATGCCATCTCCTCTGCCCTCACCCACCTGGATACCAAAGCCTCATATGTCAGAATGCTGTTCATCGACTTCAGCTCAGCATTCAACACAATCATCCCCCAGCAGCTCATTCACAAACTGGACCAGCTGGGACTCAACACCCCCCTGTGCAACTGGCTGTTGGACTTCCTGACGGGGGGACCACAGACAGTTCGGGTCGGCAGCAGCACCTCCAGCACCATCACACTGAACACGGGGGCCCCCCAAGGATGTGTGCTTAGCCCCCTCCTCTTCACTCTGCTGACCCACGACTGCACACCAACATGACAAGACTGTGGTGGGTCTCATTAACAATGGCAATGAGACGATCTGCAGGAGTGAGGTGAACAGGCTGGCTACGTGGTGCAAGGACAACAATCTCCGTCTGAATGAGGAGAAGACGAAGGAGATTGTTGCGGACTTCAGGAGAATGCACACACAGCATGCTCCACTGATCATCAATGATGCCACAGTGGAGAGGGTGAGCAGCACCATGTTCCTGGGTGTGCACATCTCCGAAGACCTGTCCTGGAGCCACAACACTACATCACTGGCCAAAAAAGCCCAACAACGCCTGTACTTCCTCCGCAAACTGAAAAGAGCTGGGGCCTCATCCACCATCATGCAAACATTCTACAGAGGCACCATCGAGAGCCTCCTGACCAGCTGTATCACTGTGTGGTACGGTGCCTGCACAGTGTCCTGCCGCAAGACACTGCAGCGCATAGTGAGAGCAGCTGAGAGGTTCATCGGTGTCTCTCTCCCCTAGTGGACATTTACACCACCCACCTCACCAGCAAAGTCATCAGGATTGCTGGTGACCCCACCCACCCATCCCACAGTATCTTCAGCCTTCTGCCGTCGGGGAGGAGACTGCGGAGTCTCCGGGCCAGAACCAGCAGGCTCAAAGACAGCTTCTTTCACCAGGCTGTCCGGAGGCTCAACTCCCTCCCTGCTCTGCCCCTGGCCCTCCTCCCTCCTCTGCCCCCTGCCACAGACTCTAACCTCGCACCCATCAGCATCATCTGACCTCAGACCATCTCCTTCCCACCACCACTCACAAACTCTGATCTCCACGTTGTCACTTTAGATTGTCTTTTGACTGTCTTTTGAATATATTTTGCACTGTTCAACAACGCACTACCTCACTTTTTTTCATACATACTTTTCTGTATTTTGTGTTGTCTATACAATGTTTGTTTGTCTGTTTGTTGGTCTGATTGTCCATTTGTTCATTTTGCACCGCAGGTCTGAGAGGACTGCAATTTCATCTGTGCTATATGCCTGCCATGTAGCACACTTGACAATAAAGTTACTTGAATAATAATAACCTTGGCAGCTCTTCAACCTGGTCGACACTCCAGACCACCAAGCGCCCCTGAAATACACCGCAGTGCTTTGGTCAGAGCTTAGAATTGACAGAACAATGAACATGAAACCGCTCCCAGAAACTCCAGAGGGTTCTTGGTGGGACTCGAACCAACGAGACAGCTGCCATGCCAAGGTTGGAGGTCAAATGATCTCACAATTCCTATGAGATCATTATGTTGAAAAAAAAACCTTTACCATGGAGAAAGCACTCTGTGGGAATTGAACCAATGCTCCAGAACTAACAACCAACAGCCCTGTTAAATAGATAACAATGATGCTGTCTATGACATGAAAGGAGTTTAGAATTGACATAAAAATTCATCATCATTCATAAAATGTCAAAAGGCTTATGAGGAGTGTTTGTGGTAGGACTCCCCTGGAACAGAGACATACACTAGGTTCATTTTACACTCACTAGATCATTGGCAACACAATCAATTGTTAAAATGATTGTTAGAATTGACATGTGGGGATTGAACCCATGTCTCCAAAACTAAGAACCAACAACTCTCAAGACAAGACAAGACCAAGACACCAGAGGATCTCGTGGGAGGTTTGAATTCCAGCTCACAGACATGGTGATGTTCCAAAATGACCATAGGTTTGAGACCTCCAAGGAGTCCGAGATGATGACCACCTCTTGCCTCGCTCCACGGAAGATGCTGGTGATGAAGATCCTGGTTATTTGTGGAGCCGGAAGCCAGGTCTGCAGTCATGAAACATGGCAGCTCTCTGGACTGTGTGTGTGTGTATGTCTGTTTCCATTCATGTGCGTCTGTTTCTGCGTGTGTGTCTGTGTGTTTGTGCGTCTGTTTCCGTGTGTTTCTATTGATTTCATTGTAAGGCACAGGAAGTCAGAGAAACAGAGCATGACATGGGAATAAAAAGAGAGTGAGAGAAACAGAACAAGGAGAGACAAAGATGGAGAGAGAGGGGACTGCGAGAGAGCAACAAAGAGAGAGAGAGGCGAAGAGAGAGGGACAGAGAGAGAGAGTGTACGGTGATCCTGAAGATGAACATCAGTCTGATGTCATTCCACTCTGTGGAGGGGCATCAGTCCCCACACAGCAGAACCCTCAGACTCCTTAAACCACAGGACTGTCTGCTGTCAGAACGTCCACGGTCTGAGGGATGATGAACACGAGCCCTGCAGTGACTACAACCTACAGCAGGGGCACCAGAGACTCAGGGACACGTCAGAGTGGGACCAGGACCAGACCCCTGGACCCCCCACAGAACACAGCAGCCTGGTCGTAGAACACAGCAGCCTGGTAGTAGAACACAGCAGCCTGGTAATAGAACACAGCAGCCTGGTAATAGAACACAGCAGCCTGGTAGTAGAACACAGCAGCCTGGTAGTAGAACACAGCAGCCTGGTAATAGAACACAGCAGCCTGGTAGTAGAACACAGCAGCCTGGTAGTAGAACACAGCAGCCTGGTAATAGAACACAGCAGCCTGGTAGTAGAACACAGCAGCCTGGTAATAGAACACAGCAGCCTGGTAGTAGAACACAGCAGCCTGGGAGTAGAACACAGCAGCCTGGTAGTAGAACACAGCAGCCTGGGAGTAGAACACAGCAGCCTGGGAGTAGAACACAGCAGCCTGGTAATAGAACACAGCAGCCTGGTAGTAGAACACAGCAGCCTGGTAATAGAACACAGCAGCCTGGTCGTAGAACACAGCAGCCTGGGAGTAGAACACAGCAGCCTGGGAGTAGAACACAGCAGCCTGGGAGTAGAACACAGCAGCCTGGTAATAGAACACAGCAGCCTGGTAGTAGAACACAGCAGCCTGGTAATAGAACACAGCAGCCTGGTCGTAGAACACAGCAGCCTGGGAGTAGAACACAGCAGCCTGGTAGTAGAACACAGCAGCCTGGGAGTAGAACACAGCAGCCTGGTAATAGAACACAGCAGCCTGGTCATAGAACACAGCAGCCTGGTCGTAGAACACAGCAGCCTGGTAATAGAACACAGCAGCCTGGTCATAGAACACAGCAGCCTGGTCGTAGAACACAGCAGCCTGGTAATAGAACACAGCAGCCTGGTCATAGAACACAGCAGCCTGGTCGTAGAACACAGCAGCCTGGTAATAGAACACAGCAGCCTGGTAATAGAACACAGCAGCCTGGTCATAGAACACAGCAGCCTGGTCGTAGAACACAGCAGCCTGGTCGTAGAACACAGCAGCCTGGTCGTAGAACACAGCAGCCTGGTCATAGAACACAGCAGCCTGGTCATAGAACACAGCAGCCTGGTCGTAGAACACAGCAGCCTGGTAATAGAACACAGCAGCCTGGTCGTAGAACACAGCAGCCTGGTAATAGAACACAGCAGCCTGGGAGTAGAAAAAAGCAACCTCCTTTAGTTAATGTTATAAATGATGACATTACATTTGACATTTAGTAGGAAGGTGTTATTACATGGTGGACAGGTTGAGGATCTGGGAGAAGCAATGCATCATGGGAACAACCACACATATCTACCGGCACTGAATAGTTTATGTCGGGTTGAGTTAGTGAGTGATGCTATGTTATGTTGAGTTAGTGAGTTGTGTTATGTTATGTTGGGTTGAGTTAGATTGAAGATTCAAGATTCAAGATTCGAGTCCTTTATTGTCAAATGTGCAGCATCACTTATAGTCATACTGTACAATGAAATGTATTGGATGAGGCCTGTTCCAATATGGAAGGTAAATCAAAGAAAACAGTTAAATTAAATTAAATACAAGAATAGTAGAGAAGAATGAGTACAGGATAACAGACAGAGCAGCAATGTAGAATGTAAGATGAAGAATGAGAATAAGCAGTAACAGAGAATGATTTGTAGCAGCTTTGTAGAAATATAAAGTGCATTACTGAAAACAATGTAAGTATTTATATCATACCTAAACTGGAGGGTTGTACCTTGGCTTTGATGGAAACAGTTGTAAAATATGACATGATACAGATGTGCAGGAGTAAAGTGCAAGTGCATATAAGTATTCTACAGTATTATCCAGTATCTTACATGGTCTTACAGTACATAGATTGTGGAGTTACATTATTTAATGTTCCTATGAAATAATGATGGCATATAAGTATTTACATGAGTGGCTATTGACAACGGGTTTATGGTAGCGCTATAGGAAGAGTTCAGCGGTTCAGAAGCCTGATGGCCTGCAGGTAAAAGGTGTCCTTCAGTCGCTAAGTATGTGACTGACCACTCCTGTAGCGTCTTCCAGACGGTAGCAGGGTGAACAGTGTGCTGGGTGGCTGACCACTCCTGTAGCGTCTTGCAGAAGGTAGCAGGGTGAACAGTGTGCTGGGTGACTGACCACTCCTGTAGTGTCTTCCAGACGGTAGCAGGGTGAACAGTGTGCTGGGTGGCTGACCACTCCTGTAGTGTCTTCCAGAAGGTAGCAGGGTGAACAGTGTGCTGGGTGACTGACCACTCCTGTAGTGTCTTCCAGAAGGTAGCAGGGTGAACAGTGTGCTGGGTGGCTGACCACTCCTGTAGCGTCTTCCAGACGGTAGCAGGGTGAACAGTGTGCTGGGTGGCTGACCACTCCTGTAGCGTCTTCCAGACGGTAGCAGGGTGAACAGTGTGCTGGGTGACTGACCACTCCTGTAGTGTCTTCCAGACGGTAGCAGGGTGAACAGTGTGCTGGGTGGCTGGGGTCCCTGGTGATGTTGTGTGCCTTCCTCAGGCAACGGGTGGGGTAGATATAGGCTGAATCTCAATTCTCTATCTTAGCCCTTCCCCTTACCCCTTCCCCTTGGTTTTGCGCGTTCACGTGAGACCAAGGGCTGTCTCAATTCTCTTTTCGACCGAGGGGAAGGGCTAAGGGGAAGGGGTATACACCCCTTGAAACCAAGTGAGATTGGGAGCTTACTTGAAACCAAGGGGTACCCATTACAATGCGCAACCGGCAACAATCGCGGCCAGATCTCAACGAGAGTCACATAAATGTAAGTATTTTCGGCTGAAATAATTGATTTAAAATTTAAGAAAGTGTTGTTTTGTGCTCTAAACAGTCCTGTACCTATATATTTGCAACCATATTCTTAATCGAAACTTTTTCGAAAATCGGTATGCGAACGTTACATTGCTGAGTGCACAAAGTTACATTTCTCTGACTAGCAATGAACTCCATGCATGTCTAGTTTACTAAACACAATTAGCAGCGAATTCCGTTTGATAACAGTGTAGACAATTAGAGACAAATCGATACGTGCTTTACATATATCGTCCTTTTTCACACAGGAACGCCGGAGGAAACCCGGCAGCTGATACGTATTCGACACGAAAACGAGCAGAAATGTCCGAAATCAAAATACGCTAAATCAAAATACGCTTCAAAGCAAATGTGGGAGTGAGTCATGCGTTCAATGTTGTAGCCATTCATAATTGTAAATAAAGACATGTTGGTTAACAAAGACATTGTTTCTGAACATCAATGAAATTCAAAACCGTATTAACTGAAAAAGATACAAAACACCATGCAGTGTGTACGCCTATAACAAATTGTCAATATTTTGTCGTCAATGTATGATGACGTAACCGTAACGAGTGTTGTCTCAATTCATAGGGGCATGTAGCCCTTACCCCTCTGTTTCAAGGGCCAAGGGGAAGGGGAAGGGGAAGGGCCAAGGGGAAGGGGAAGGGGTAAGATAGAGAATTGAGATTGGGCCATAGTCTAGGGTGGGCAGCACCCTGCCCATGATGGTCTGGGCGGTTTTCACCACCCTTTGTAGTGCCTTGTGGTCCTGGATGGAGCAGCTGCCGTACCAAGAGGTGATGCAGCCAGAGAGAATGCTCTCAATGGTGCATCTGTAGAAGTTTGTGAGGATGTCCGGCGACACACTAACCTTTTTCAGCCTCCTCAGGAAGAAGAGGCGTTGGTGGGCCTTGCTGTGGTGTCTGTGTGGTGAGTCCAGGTGAGGTCGTCAGATATACGAACACCAAGGAACTTAAAATGGCGGACTCTCTCCACTTCAGCTCCATTGATGATTATGGGTGAGTGTCTATGTGACCCCCGATGCACCTTCCTGTGGTCCACTATAAGCTCCTTGGTCTTGCCTACATTGAGAGAGGTTGTAGTCCTGGCACCACACTGCCAGGGCATTAACCCCTTCCCTGTAGGCGGTCTCACCGCCGTCTGTAATGACTCCCAGGATGGTGGTGTCATCAGCAAACTCGATGATGGCATTGGACCTGAAAGTGTAGATGCAGTTGTGCGTGTACAGAGAGTATAGGAGGGGACTGAGGATGCAGCCCTGAGGGGCACCAGTGCTCAGAGTGAGTGCAGAGGTAGTGAAGTTGCCCACTCTCACCACCTGAGGTCTGCCCACCAGGAAGTCCAGGACCCAGTTGCAGAGGGCGGGGCTCAGTCCTAGGTCCTTGAGCTTGGTGATGAGCTACCCAGGAACAATAGTGTTGAATGCTGAGCTGTAGTCAACAAACAGCATTCAGACATATGTGTTCCTCTTGTCCAGGTGGGAGAGGGCAGTGTGAAGTGCCATGGATATGGCATCATCAGTGGAGCGGTTTGGGTGGTATGCAAACTTAAGGGGGTCTAAGGTGGAAGGAAGGCTGGAGCAGATGTGGGTTTTGACTAGTTGCTCGAAGCACTTCATGGTGGTGGAGGTCAGTGCGACGGGGCAGTAGTCATTCAGGCTGGTGACTTGGTCTTTCTTGGGGACATGTACAATGGTGAAACATTGAAGCAGGTGGGGATCTCGGGACAGGTTCAGGGAGAGGTTGGAGTTGTCAGCAGACACCTCAGCTATATGGTCGGCATGAGCTCAGAGGACACGGCCTGGGATGCCGTCTGGTCCTGGAGCCTTGCTGGGGTTGACCTTCTTAAAGGATCTTAAAGGATCTGCTCGCATCGGCAGAGGGCTGAACAGCACCGTTACCTCTCCCTTTGTAGCCTGTCAGAGACCTCAAGCCACTGCACATCTGTCTGGGGTCAGAACCTTTGTAATGGGACTCCAGTTTGTCCTTGTAGTTCTGTTTGGCTGTTCTGATAGCCTTACAGAGGACATACCTGGACTGCCTGTATTCCTGGTCCTTCTCCTCAGAAATACATCCAATGGCTGTGTCATCGGAGAACTTCTGGATGTGGCAGCGGGTGGTGTTGTGGGTGAAGTCCGAGGTGTAGAGGGTGAAGAGGAAGGGGGAGAGCACCATAACCTGAGGGGCACCTGTGCTGCAGCGCACCACGTCAGACACACAGTGATGGAGCCTCACATAATGTGGTCTGTTGGTGAGGTAGTCAGTAGTCCATGAGGCCAGGTGTTGGTCCACTCCCACATTCTCCATCTTCACTCTGAGCAGTGGAGGCTGTATGGTGTTAAAAGCACTAGAAAAGTTAAAAAAAAAACATGACACATGTTTGACATGACAATTGACATGATCTACCTGTGCAGCAGGTAGATCACTGCGTCATCCACCCCGATCCCAGGCTGGTCAGCAAACTGCAGGGGGTCTAGCTGTGTGCCCACCAGGGTTCGCAGGTGTCTGAGGATGATCCTCTGCATGGTCTTCATCAGGTGAGAAGTCAAGGCAACAGGCCTGAAGTGCTCCTTGGGGCGTGGCGTCTTCGGGACCGGGACCACACAGGAGGTCTTCCACAGGGCTGGGACTTTCTCATGGCTCAGGCTCAGGTTCTACAAGTACCTGAGCAAACCACAGAGCTGGTCAGCGCAGTCCTTGAGCAGTCTTGGGCTGATGCTGTCCAGGCCCGGGGCCTTCTTAGCCTTGATCTTTTTCAGTTGCCTCCTCACCTGATCATCTGTTATGGAGAGGGGGGTGCAGGATGACTAGGGTAGGGATGTGGTGGTGGTGGGTGGTGAGAGGGGGGTGGTGAACTGGTGAGGGGGGGGGAGTGGTGGGCTGGTGGGGGTTAGTCGTTGAAGGTGGCAGACTGAGGGGTGGGGGAGCTGGCAGGGGGGCGTGAAGAGGGATAGGAGGCAGAATCAAATCTATTGAAAAACAGATTCAGTTAATCTGTCCAGTCCTTGTCCCCACTGGCCTGATTTCTCCCCACTCCTTTTCCGTGGCCTGTGATGTTCTGCAGCCCTCTCCAGACGTCCCTGGCGTTGGTGTCCTCCAGCCGCTTCTTAACATTCCACACATAATTGTGTTATGTTGAGTTGAGGTGAGTTATGTTATGTTGAGTTGAGGTGAGTTATGTTATGTTGAGTTAGTGAGTTATGTAATGTTGAGTTAGTGAGTTATGTTATGTTGAGTTGAGGTGAGTTATGTTATGTTGAGTTAGTGAGTTATGTTATGTTGAGTTAGTGAGTTATGTTATGTTGAGTTGAGGTGAGTTATGCTATGTTGAGTTAGTGAGTTATGTTATGTTGAGTTAGTGAGTTATGTTATATTGAGTTAGTGAGTTACGTTATGTTGAGTTAGTGAGTTATGTTATATTGGGTTAGTGAGTTATGTTATGTTGAGTTAGTGAGTTATGTTATGTTGAGTTAGTGAGTTATGTTATATTGGGTTAGTGAGTTATGTTATGTTGAGTTAGTGAGTTATGTTATGTTGAGTTGAGGTGAGCTATGTTATGTTGAGTTAGTGAGTTATGTTATGTTGAGTTAGTGAGTTATGTTATGTTATGTTCTGGGAGTCCACATCTCCGACAGTCTATCCTGGTCCCTCAACACCACTGCCCTAATCAAGAAGGCTCACCAGCGCCTCTTCTTCTTGAGGAGACTAAAAAAGGCCCACCTGTCTCCTCAGATCCTGGTGAACTTCTACCGTAGCACCATCGAGAGCATACTAACCAACTGTGTCACAGTGTGGTATGGTAACTGCTCCGCCTCGGACCGGAAAGCACTGCAGAGGGTGGTGAAAATCGCCCAACGCATCACCGGTTCCCCACTCCCCTCCATCGAGGCTGTTCAGAGGAAGCGGTGCCTGCGTAAGGCGCGCAGCATCGCAAAGGACAGCTCTCACCCCAACCACAGACTGTTCACCCTCCTCCCCTCTGGAAAGCGCTACAGGTCTCTGGGCACCCGAACCAGCAGGTTCAGGGGAAGCTTTTTCCCCCAGGCTGTCAGCCTCCTGAACTCCACACCCACATGAACATTGCCCCCCCCCCCAGGACATACACCCCTGCCCACCCATGACCTGGACCCATTTGACCCCATCCCCGGCCCCAAAGACACTCACCACTGCCCACCCAATACCTGGTCCCCCCCCCCCACCCCCCCAAGGACATACACCCCTGCCCACCAATGACCTGGACCCATTTGAACATTGACCCCGCCCCCCAAAGACACTCACCACTGCCCACCCAATACCTGGTCCCCCCCCCCACCCCCCCAAGGACATGCACCCCTGCACACCCAGCACCCCCACCCCTCACCCCCCCTGGACATACTACACATAATATAATTTATAGTAATGTTATTTATTGTATTTATTCTTAACTGCCATTGCACCCCCCACCCCCATATCCATACAATCCATATTCATCTGTTGTACCCGTTCTGTTATACTGCACTAGAGCACTACTGCACCACCTGTACACTTACTTATATTATATTGCTATTATTCGCACCAGAGAGATGGAATAAACAGAGTGGCGACACTCCCATAGACCTCCGTTGTAAAAAATGGCGGGGCTTTATCCCGCCTACTTCTGGGGTATGGAGCTCGGAATAGTTCCAAACACTGTCATTTGAGCGTTGGATCTCATTCACTTACATTGCTGCGCATCGATTAGTTCCAGAGGTAAGTTGCTGAAATATCGACCTCTTTTCAATTATCAACCGTCTATATTGTATCAGAGGCCCTTTGTGATGCTTATACTGGTCTTCATTTGTTTATGCACAGCGTAATTATCAATATTTTATCATGGTTGTTAGAACCAATTTTCAAGCATTGCCTGCTAGCTAGTTAGCTAGCGCGACTTCGCCAGCTGTGAAGGTAACTTAAGAGTTCGGTAATGAATCGCTAGCAACTTTTTTATTAATGATGTTGGGTAACTTACAAGCAGGATTTAAACGTATTATCAAAGGGTTTTCTTTTTTTTTTTTGTGTGTATTTTATCTGCTGAACCTGACCGTGTCAGCCATCGTTAGCCGGCTTTGTGTGTGATGTAAGACTAACGTTAGTTCCAGCTGCTAGCACTAGTAGAAATAAGCGGGCGTTTGTGATATTTGTAATATTTCATTTATTATTTTATTGAATTTTGGGATATACTTGTTCAGAAGGTCACCCAGTCGACTTATAAACTGCACCATACGACGTGCATGCGGTCCCCCACAGCAGCCTGGACCAATGAGCATTCGGCAATTAAGTGCCTTAATTGAAGAGACTTTTTTGCAGGCTCCCTTTTCTTTTCAGTTGCCGTTCAAGGAGACACTGCTGGCACTTCTTTTCGTTCTCAGCCAGATAGAAGAGACAGTATCAGATTAATCTAGCATATCTGACCTCACCTCTGCTTTCTGTCTCCCTCAGGGCACCAAGGTCCATCCAGCTTTTTGCCTCAGCATTATGTAAGTACAAAATAAGCTATTATTTCCCTTTACACCTAAACATTATTTAAACTATACCTTAACTGATCCCTGCTCTATTTCTTTCCTTTGTCTGTCTGTCTCTGCATCTATCTCTTTATCATTCTCTCTCATTCTCTCTCTGTTTTTCATACATTAAGGTGCCAGCTCATTATTTTACAAGGATATGGTCTCACTGTGGGCATAACTGTGCATTTGAATAAACAGTATATGTCATTAAACACTGAAAAAAAAGGGATCTCTAGCAGTGTTTATTTAACATCCACTTTTATTTCAAGATGGGAATGCTGTTGGTGGAAGGCTGGTGGAGGCTGGTGGTGGAGGCTGTTGGTGGAAGGCTGGTGGAGGCTGGTGGTGGTGGTGCCGGCAGCTTCTGCTGGTGGTGACTGGTGCTGGCGACAGCTGCAGGTGATGACTGCTGAAAGATGAGAAGGCTGGGAGCTGCTGACGGTGGACCGGGAATGGAGATGCCAAGTACATCCATGGTAACAAGTAAGGTGTTTGACAGCCTAGATTGGGTCTGTTGGGTCTTCTTTGCCTTCTTACTTTGACTCTTGCTCCCATGATACCCTTTATTTTTTTCCTTCCTCTCAGCCCTGAAACACTTGGAAGCAATCCTTAACCTCAGCCTGATGAGGAGGTTAAGGATTTTTTTCTTCAGGTCATGGCATGAGGGAAGCTTGCTGTCCAGTAACATGGCCTCTTGTTCCAGCTGTGCCACTGCATTTGAGGACATCATGAGGGAATCACTCGTCTTCATGCGGAACAGCTGCTCCACGTTCTGAACAAGAGTGAAAACCTCATCAGATGGACGGAAAAGTGCACCCCTTTTAAAATCTTCAAATTTCAGCAGAACAGCTCTCTCATCTTCATTGTTGACATTGTGTACTAGTGCACACTGGCATTTGTCACAAAGTGAGAAGCTGATCACTCTTTTCACAATGTATCCTGCCAGGTGGTAAAGCACACAGGACTCGGTTTTGCTGATGTCGGGTGGTGATGTCAGGTCTACCAGCTGCTCCACTCTCAGAACTTCAGGAGGACTGCAGGTGCTGTTCTGTGTGTCCAGGAAGTCTGCCAAGTGGTCCGATCCATCCTCCAGGTAACTGCCAGTATGCACTGGTGATAGGAACTGGCCCACGGTGACAGCCCGCAGTGCATATTGGAACTCCACAGGTGTTGGGACAGAGTTCCTCAGACGAATCGATGAAAATGTGTTCTCCAGGCAGTCCTGGGTGAAGCGGCTTGTAAGAACAAACTTGTGCCCTTGACTCAACAGGTCATGCTGGATCTCCAGGATTGTTGTTGTGGCCATCACTAGTCCTGTCTGGACTGGTTTCCAGCTGCCCTGGGGACCGATCTTCAGACCCCGAAACAGATGGATGGAGTCCTGGAGGAAGCTGATGGCCTTATCATACTCCTCCATCTTGAAATGACTTAGGGCAGTGACAACGTTGCGCGATGACATGAGGTCGAACCAGTGGTCAACCTTCTCCAAAAACCATGAAGTGGTAAGGTAGGACTCTGGTCTGTTCTCCTCCGCCACCATGTACTTCAGGGCAGCACTTGTTGACTTGCTAAAGACATGCATTGCTGAACTGACCTTCATCTTCTCAAAAAGACTAGGCTCCAGAACGCCTCTAGACAACTTAGGTGCCAGCTTCAGGGCCATGCCCACTTGGTATGATACCAGATCTTTCAGAGGGCCAACAGACACCTGACTGGACGGCAGCTTCTTCTTGTCCACCACATCTCGTGGTATGGTGATGACGTGACCATTGACCAAGGCACTCTTCAAGTTCTTTACTACGTGTGGCACATCAGCCACACGTAGTAAAGAACTTCCCTCCTCTCCCTTATCTTCCCTGCTTGCTTGCTCCTCTCGTCTTGTCTAGTCTACTGTCTATACTTTTGAAGAGACTCTCTCCGCACTGCTCTCCTAACTACAAATTATGGAATTGATTAACTGGTCTCTCAGCGCAATTGACACCATCTTCTCGACGAGAAGCCTGGGTTCGGGGGAACCAACCTGCCCTCCCGGAACGTTCGCAGCCGGCTACACGATGGACTCGTGGGAGAGGTGGAGGGTCGTGTGCCTGGTGGCTCTTTCCGTGGAGGACGTGGAAGACATCTACCTATTCGGATTTATGATGACGGGTCTTTTGCTGATTGGATCAGGCATTGGCCTGGTTTATCGACTACTCAAAGAAACGGGGACAGCTGTCAAAAGCCCCACGAAGCTGCCCGTCATGATTGAGGTGGTGGGCAGAGCTGTCTGCACTCAGACTGAGACTATGAGGCGCGACATGGATTACATCAAGGAGCAGCTTTCGGTTCTGCAAAGGAAATTGGAAAAATTGGATCGATTCGGAGACCAGTAAGGACAATATGAGTAGTTGAGTATATTGGAATGCAGCTACTCGCCCTAAAACAAAACAACCCAATCTTATCTGCTTTTGGCGCCCCCCAACCGGCACTGGCCTTGGCCAAGGCCGCTGCTGGAACAACTTCCCCTTGGAGAACGCTGCAGTGAGACGCTCTTTGTACCCTCACCCACTTCCCTCACAGACTCCTGTTGATTGTTGACTCTGTCTGGGACCCGATCAGGGTCGTCTCCATGGCAACTTGCTGTGTTATTGCTATGACATCATGCGGACTGAGGCTCCTTGATTGCGATGCCAGGCGAGACGAGTCTCCAGGCCTACACACACGAACTCATACAGATATACAGATATGCACCTCACCCCCTACCCCCATCACCACGCCTTTGCTGCTTTTACCCCCCGAACGCGGCAGGCGGGTCTGTGACGAGCGCCCTACGGCTGCGGAACCGGATGGCTGTTTGCCTGTGCTGGGCTACCCCTACCCCCGACCCCTACCCTGTTGCAAGTCCTGAGTCTCATGTTGTAAAGTGTTCTGATGTGTTCTTATGTTGCTGAGGTGTTTTTTTTAATGCACACACACTGTGCTCCCCGAGGAGCATAGTCTGAGGGGATGCCTTTTTTTTCTCGCCTCCCTCTCCTCATGTTGCTACTGTATTCTGTATTCTTTCTACATTCCTGTCTTCCTGTCCTGTCTACCCCCTTGTCATGTATTGTTGTATATGTACGGACGGGCTGACGGCTTAATTTCGCGGTGTCCTTGTGATCTGTGACAATAAAGTGCTACTACTACTACTAGAGGCGCTGGTGTGGCTCCACAGGATGTTCTATCCACGGCTTGGCATAGGTCACCCCAAAAGTCCACATTGCCCTATTGGGGCTCCCCATGTCAGTGGTGATGTTTACCACATGAAGCCCTATTGACGCCGCTGCTTCCAAGATGGCGAGTATTATGGGCCGGTACACTGCGCCATCAGTAGAATTGCCACTGTAGTGGTAAGCCACAACCTGTTTCCACCGTGTGGTAGCACCAGCCAGCATGAACACTAAGGCATGAGTGGCCTGGCCTTTGTGACCAGGTAGTGTTGTGTCCCCAAACAGCCTCCCTGATCCCAGATGCAGCTCAACGCTTGGGGTGATGGACATCTCATCTAAGGTGAGCACACATTTCTTCTCCATCTCGTTCATTCCATCTGCCTTCAGCCTCAGCATGCCAAACACCTCCCCCAACACTCCTGGCTCCAGTTTGACGTGCTGCATCCTCCTCTGAATGGTCCAGATGTCAGGCAGAGGCATATTCAGTGCTTGGAGGGTTTTATATCCTGTTGTGCCACAACTGAACCTAATCCCAATTGCCTTTTTTTTACAGTTTCTTTCCCCCACCGTATCCCCCCTTTTTTTGAATGCCCAAGTGCTCTAATTTGGTCTGTGTTGAAGATTGTTTTAAATTTTTGATTGATCAAATTGTGTTTTTTTCTTAATGCCAAATTAATCCTTTTCTGTTTTACCAGAGCCCTCTCTGCTCTCCTTCTGAGTAATTTCTCCATTCTGAGCTGCCTCATTAGACCCTCCACCTGAGCCCGGTCACAACTGGCCCTTGGCAGTCTGGTTCCTGGAGCACCTGACCCTGGCAAACTGGCCTCTTCAATGATGACCCCTGACTGACTGGTCCCTGGCAGTCTGCTGACATCTCTTTCACTCTCTCTGTCTGTTATGTCCCTTTCATTCTCTTGGATCTCCACCTCAATTTCTCCCTCAATCTCTGTAACAATAACAAGGTATTCTTGCTGTTATATGTGTATGCTGCCTTTAGATTTGCACCTATTGTAATTTAAGGGTACACTACACTCCTATAGTGACATTCATCTAAGTTAATCTATTGGCAATGGTAAAGTACAAATAAATCTGAAGATTATCTACATGTGGTATATGAATCTTGAGGAAATCCTTGAACTCTGGTTGTTTTTAAGCTGTATACTAATCTGAAGGTTGCATTAGGAGTGTAGTCTATCCTTGAATTATATAACATGGGAAACATTGTTATCTGCATATATCATACCAATGTTTGATGTGCCATAATAGGTGTGGTCATCATTCCTGCCATAAACCACTGGAGGCCTACTCCTTGATGTGGCTTTCCTCCTTTTTGGCTTAGTTTGATGGACAAATAACGTTGGCAAAGCATCTGGCCTCAACCTCAGATTTCCTCCAGATTTGCTGGCAATAAATTGGTCATCTTCAAAGTGTACCTGTAGGTAGGCTTGTAAAATCAGTTTCCACTGCACACTTCAAATGTCACTGAAGAGTCAAAATTCTCTACACTTTGAGATATGATGCCCTTTAAAATGTTTACAAGTCATGTCACTTCTGTGAACATTACTTACATGACAGAGTTTTCTGCTGTTGTTGTCCTCTGTCAGACAGGTTTTTTCTGTTGACCATTGCCATCCATCTCTTTCTTCGCTCAAGGTTCTTGGGGAAGCCATACATACGGAACCCCTTCTCAGACCGATTGGAGCATCCAAACGCTGCACATCCAACCATGGTATGACCACTGATCTATTAAAATGTTGGTTGTAAACAATAGCCATCAGAACTCAGACATCATTGAAAATCACAGAAAGCGGGCGACAACCACTAATGTCCCTCTGACTTGGATTAGGTAACAGGTCAGAGTACATGACCAAACCAGGATCCTCCTCTCTCACTCTTCATTGTGTTTTGTGTTCGCTCAGGGCTGGTAATGACACAATGTACGGTATGTTAGTGATGTTAGAATATGTTGTGATTGGGTTGTCGAAAGTATATAGCGCTACCTGCTGTGTTCTCTGTTGAGTCTGCTTTCAACTGTATTCTCTCCCCTTATTCACCACTGTCCCTATTCTTACTCTGCTTTTTAGGGCCCAGGAAATACTATGAGAAGGAGGATGTCCCTTTCACCAAGGAACCTTTGTTTTTTTTTCAAATTTTCACACAAGCAAGCACACATTCTTGTTGTCTGTTTATTGTTTAATAAAAAATATTTTATTTGAAAACCTTCATTTTTATCAGCGATCCTTACATTGATGTCTCAATAGCTGTAACAGGAGTTACAAGTGTTTTGTTATTTACATACTATACTATAAACAATAATCTATACAGCTATACAAGAAATAAACAATTCCTATGAATGTGCAATAACAGAACCAACATATACGTATGGATGTGAAATAGTAGTAATTAAATAATAGTTAATTGCTTAAGTTACTTGGGTTGAGTTAATGCTACCCTGACTCTTACTCTGTGCACTAACTATGCCATAGTGAAAAATCTTAATAGCTCTGCACTTATCTATAGACCCAAACATACACGCATAAATGAGTTTTTATTCTGTAATAGTTTTGATAATATGTGTATGGCTTAATCTTAAAATTATATTCTTAGTCTTAACATCATCATGTTCACGTTGTGGTCCTGGGGGTGGCAACTTTCATCAGAAGAAGTGAGCTAGCTGATGGGTGAATGCTGGACGGACCGCGGCAGACCTCTTAGCGCTACCACGAAGGTAAGCTAACGGCTGAATCGGAATTTATAAGCAAAATCACGGTAATAAATCATACAGCCCAGTCCAGCTAAAATGAAAAATCATGAGACGTCTGTCATCAGATGATTGATATGGAAAAGAAAAGTTAAACTGGAACTCTACGCTTTTCCCTCCAAAAATGTCAAACTTTATCTCAGTAATACACAGCTTTTCGTTGTCACCCTCCCTCTCCAAATGCAAAACTGACATTACCAAAAATGTAATAATGTAATAACAGCTGAAAAAGTACTTGGGTGTGTTTTTATTTTAATATTTACCGTTCAATAAGACAATCGCTGCTGTCTGTCCCATAGAAGAACATAGTGAAATAATAATGTGAAATTTGAGCAATGACGAGTACACTAGTATGTTGTCCGGTATGTTGCATAAAAAAAATAGTAAGCTCAATAGTTTCTGTTTAAAATAAGGTGTTTCATCCGTCCCGCATGTGTGTTTCAACCGTCCCGACTAGGCGGGGCGTTTGAAACAAATGTCAACTTACGTTCAAAGTTAAAAAACAGCTCGATCATCCAACATATGTATTAAATTACACATGTAACTAAGAGAGTACACATGTGAGTTGTTAATCACATGATCAAATTATTTGTATACGTAATGTCATCTTTGAAAAAGACGTTTAACTGAAAAGTGTTTCAAACGACCCGGCGCTCCCCTACGGGAAAATTGTTTCGGCGATCAAGAAGCTGCCGTCGGGGTGCAAGTCGCCCCTGCTGCGGCATGTGGTGTCGCACAGAAGGCAAGTGCAGATGATCCTGAACAACAAAGACAGCGAGCTAAGTTTGGTTTTCAACCTAAGGGTGGATGACTTTAACTACGCGGTGTTCGTAAATTCAGGAACTCTGAAGTGTTTTGCTTGCGGGAAGGAGGGGCATCTAGCGAGAGCTTGCCCGGAGAAAGTCCCCGAAAAACGGGCGGAGCCAGCTGACGTGCCGGTAGGCTCCTCCAAGGATGCTGACACGGCAGAGCAGGGGGTTGCAGTTGTGGAGAAACCCACCCAAAGTGCTACAAACATTGAGAGTACAAAAGAAAATACTGTAACTGGAAAACAGTGTGGGGAAAATCCACAAACTGCAAATCAAAGGGTTGTTGTAAATGTTGAAAATGTTGAAAATGTCGAAAATGTTAAACATCCTGAAAATACAAATAGGGGTATTGAATGTATGTTAAACGAAATTCAGGGTGAGAGTGTTGTTCAGGAGGAGGGGAACAATATAATCCCAGCACCAGCAGAGAGTGTGGAGGCTGTGTTATGGTTTGCAGACAAAGACCCAAATGCAGACCGGATGCAGTCAAAAACAAGGTTTTAATGGCTGATTCAAAACAGAAATTCAATAGCACAACATGGTGCAAAAAAGGAAAAATGTCCAAAAGAGAACTCACAGAAGATCCAGTCAGAAAGGTAAAAATATAACTCACAATGGATTCACAGAAAACAGAGTCCGAAAACAGGCAAAGAGGCACAGGCAAACTTCTCATCCGGAACTGAGCTACAAACTGACACAGAACACAAAACAGACAGTGCTTAAATAGTGGAAGGGGAACTAATTGAATCAACAGAAACCTAGGGGGGAAAATCAATTAACATAACGAGCAGGGCAGGTATGGCAAAAGAGGGGCGGAGTTTAAAATCAAACAGAGGCACATGGGAACAAACACAAAAGCACATGGTGTCCAAAACAAAAACACACACAATGCCACTCCCGTCCAGTAGGGCAACCAGGGAGTCAAAACTACTAACAATACCCCCTCTCTAACGGACGCCTCCTGGCGTCCCCTTGGGCGGGATAGGGTGTTGGCGATGAAAGTCCTTGAGCCCCGGGGCCAAGACGTCCCGAGCTGGAACCCAGCACCTCTCCTCAGGGCCATAGCCCTCCCAGCCTACGAGGTACTGGAGTCCACGGCCCCGGCGCCGGACGTCCAACAGCCGCCGGACGGTGTATACCTCAGAGCCATCAATGAGCCTAGGGGGAGGAGGAGGCTTAGGGGTGGGATGCAGGGGGCTACAAATGAATGGCTTGACTTTAGACACATGAAAGGTGGGGTGAATGCGGCGCAGGGGGGCAGGGAGCTTGAGGCGGACTGCTGTTGGGCTGATGACCTTGGCAATGGGGAAGGGTCCGATAAAACGGGGGGAAAGCTTACGGGACTCAGTTTTTAGGGGTAGGTCTTGGGTCGACAGCCACACACGCTGTCCCTGGCGATATCGAGGGGGTCGGGATCGATGCTTGTCAGCCTGGGTCTTCATTCTGACAGAAGAGCGGAGAAGGGCAGAGCGTGTGCGCCTCCATGTCCCACGGCAGCGACGAATGAAGGCCTCAGCAGAAGGGACACCAACCTCCCTCTCCTGGTCCGGGAACAGAGGTGGCTGGTAGCCCAAGGAGCACTCGAAGGGTGACCGGCCTGTGGAGGAGGAGATATGCGAGTTGATGGCATACTCTGCCCATGGAAGGCGTTGGCTCCAAGAGGTGGGATTCTGAGAGGCCAAGCAACGCAGCACTGTCTCCAGCTGTTGATTCGCCCTCTCGGTCTGGCCATTGCTCTGCGGATGAAACCCCAAAGACAAACAAACGGAGGCACCAAGCAATTTACAAAAGGCTTTCCAAAAGGCAGATGTGAATTGTGGACCCCTGTCCGACACCACCTCCACAGGTAAACCATGAATCCTGAATACATGTTGCACCATTACACTGGCCGTGTCCTTGGCTGAAGGAAGTTTAGGAAGAGGGATGAAATGCACAGACTTGGAGAAACGATCTACAACGGTAAGTATGGTGGTGTTACCGTCTGATGGTGGCATGCCTGTTACAAAGTCCAGCGATATATGTGACCATGGTCTTCGGGGTACAGACAGGGGTTGTAGCAGGCCAGCAGGGGGTCGAGTTGAGGTCTTGTTTCCCGCACAAACCAAGCATGATTGAACGAAGTCGTGAACGTCCCTCCTCATGGATGGCCACCAGAATCGTCTTCCAATAAAGGCCTGAGTTCGACTGGAACCAGGGTGGCAGGACAACTGGGAGGAGTGACCCCACTGCAAAACCTGTGGGCGGACAGAGTCAGGGACATACAGACGATTACTCGGACATTGACTGGGCCCTGCCTCACCAGCCTGAGCAGATATTACCGCTGATTCAATCTCAAATTGAACTCCCCCGAAGACACAGTGAGGAGGAAGAATTGTGTAGGATTCTAGAGGTCTCTCACGGGATGGAAACCTTCGCGAGAGCGCATCAGGCTTCACATTCTTGTGTCCAGGGCGGTAGGACAAGGTGAAGTCAAATCTGGAGAAGAAGAGAGACCAGCGTGCCTGGCGAGGATTGAGTCTCCTGGCAGTACGGATGTACTCAAGATTCTTATGGTCAGTCCAGACCAAGAATGGTAGCGAAGCACCCTCCAGCCAATGCCTCCATTCCTCCAGGGCCAACTTCACCGCTAGCAACTCCCTGTTCCCCACATCATAGTTTTGTTCAGCAGGAGTCAGGCGATGAGAAAGGAAGGCACATGGATGGACCTTGTTGTCCTTGGCGGAGCGTTGGGAGAGGACAGCACCAACACCAACCTCGGATGCATCGACCTCTACTATGAACTGCCGGTTGGGGTCAGGCTGGATCAGGATGGGAGCAGAGGTGAATCGTCGCTTCAGACCCTGAAATGCCTCTTCTGCTGCTGGGGACCAGATAAACCTCACCGCTGGGGAGGTCAGGGCAGTGAGGGGGGCTGCTAGCGCACTGAAATTTCTAATGAAACGTCGATAAAAGTTCGCAAATCCAAGGAAACTTTGTAGTTCCCGACGCGTTGAGGGGGCTGGCCACTCCAGAACGGCTTTGACCTTCTGTTGATCCATTTGGATGGCCCCAGGTGAGATCACATGGCCCAAAAATGCAACAGTGTGTTTGTGAAACTCACATTTCTCGGCCTTGACGAAAAGTTGGTTCTCCAGAAGGCGTTGCAGGACTCTACGGACATGGCTGACATGATCAAATAAAGATTTTGAAAAGATTAAAATATCATCTAAAAAGACAAAGACAAATTGATTAAGCATATCTCTAAGGACATCGTTTACTAAGGCTTGGAAAACAGAAGGGGCGTTGGTGAGTCCGAAGGGCATGACAAGGTACTCATAGTGGCCAGAGCTGGTGTTGAAGGCTGTTTTCCATTCATCGCCCTCACGAATGCGGACAAGGTGATAGGCGTTCCTGAGGTCAAGCTTAGTGAACACAGTGGCCCCCTGAAGGAGTTCAAATGCTGAGGACATAAGAGGGAGAGGGTACCGGTTCTTCGCCGTGACATCGTTGAGACCTCTATAGTCAATGCACGGACGTAACGAACCATCCTTCTTCCCAACAAAGAAAAATCTTGCTCCTGCAGGAGACGAGGATGGTCGGATGATGCCTGCAGCAAGGGACTCCTGGACGTACTTGTTCATCGCCTCCGTTTCAGGCCGAGACAGAGAATACAGACGACCTCTAGGAGGAGAGGTGCCCGGGAGGAGACCAATTGCACAATCATAGGGACGATGAGGAGGTAAAGAGGAGGCTTTGGACTTACTGAAGACGGGCTTGAGGTCCATGTAGTCTGGAGGAATGCCTGATAAATCTGGAAACTCCTCTGGGGATTCAGAAGCTGGGGACAGCACAGTCTGGGCATGACGGAGGCAGTTAGAGTGGCAGAAAGGGCTCCAGCCCATAATACACCTACCCACCCAGTCAATGTGGGGATTATGCTTAACAAGCCAGGGGTGACCAAGAACCACAGGAGCTTGTGGTGAATCAATAACATAAAAAATTGACTGTTCATGATGGTTGCCAGAGAGAGGTGCGGTGAGGTGCGGTGACTTTAGTGACGTTGGCCAACTTCAGCCCATTCAAGGCGTTGGCCACCAGGGGGTTCTTGAGTTCCACAGTGGGCAGTTCCCACTGAGCCACAAAGCCAGCATCAATGAAGCTCTCCTCGGCACCAGAGTCCACTAGCACCCCTATCTCCTGTTGTTGATTCCTCCACTTCAGGGTGGCTGGGAGGAGAGTGTGCTGTGCAGAGGAGGGTTGTAAGGGTGTCACGCTCACCAGTACCCCTCTTACTGGCGAGCGTTGGCTTTTACTGGACAGGAGGCCGCAAAGTGTCCTGGCTGGCCACAGTACAGGCAGGAACGGGAGTTAAACCTTCTCTGTCGTTCAGCTTGGGTAAGGTGGGTGCGGTCTACTTGCATGGGCTCTGGTCCAGGTGACTCAGTAGAGGGGGAGGGAGATTGTATGGCTGGACTGACAGAATATGTACCTGGAGAACGTTCAAAAGCTCTTGCCCGGTGGCGTTCTTGTAGCCTCATGTCAATGCGGATAGCCAGGTTAACCAGACCGTCACAGGTGCGGGGAAGCTCATGAGACACCAGCTCATCCTTGATGTTTTCAGACAGGCCATTCAAAAAGGTGTCAAACAGAGCATCAGCACCCCAGTGAGTGCGGGTAGCGAGAGTTTGAAAATCGATTGCATAGTCGGACACAGACCTGCGTCCCTGGCGCATATGAAGTAGCTTGCGTGCAGCCTCATGCCCGTGTTTGGAACGGTCAAAGACCCTCTTCATCTCGGATGAAAATCCCTGGAAATCAGCACAAGAAGGTGAGTCTGCCTCCCACATGGCAGTTCCCCATTCTCTGGCACGTCCAGACAGCTGAGTGATTACATATGCCACTTTAGCTCTACCAGAAGAAAAGGTGGTAGGTTGGAGCTCAAATATAAGGGAGCACTGGGACAGGAAGGAACGACAGGTACCGGGCTCACCGGAATACTTCTCAGGTGGAGGCAGTCTGGGCTCATTGACTGGTAGCAGGCTCGAGGCAGACGGAGTGGACGACTGAGCAAGTTGGAGTGGCTGGATCTGGGCTGTCAGGTCTCTGAGGCTTGCAATTACCGTATCCAGCTGAGTTTACTGACGCCCTAGGAGCGCGCCTTGTTGTTCGAGACTAGCCCTCATCTGATTCGGGTCTGCTGGGTCCATCTTGGTCAGTTTGTACTGTTATGGTTTGCAAACAAAGACCCAAATGCAGACCAGATGCAGTCAAAAAACAAGGTTTTAATGGCTGATTCAAAACAGAAATTCAATAGCACAACATAGTGCAAAAAAGGAAAAATGTCCAAAGGAGAACTCACAGAAGATCCAGTCAGAAAGGTAAAAATATAACTCACAATGGATTCACAGAAAACAGAGTCCGAAAACAGGCAAAGAGGCACAGGCAAACTTCTCATCCGGAACTGAGCTACAAACTGACACAGAACACAAAACAGACAGTGCTTAAATAGTGGAAGGGGAACTAATTGAATCAACAGAAACCTAGGGGGGGAAATCAATTAACATAACGAGCAGGGCAGGTATGGCAAAAGAGGGGCGGAGTTTAAAATCAAACAGAGGCACATGGGAACAAACACAAAAGCACATGGTGTCCAAAACAAAAACACACACAATGCCACTCCCGTCCAGTAGGGCAACCAGGGAGTCAAAACTACTAACAGGCTGGGCCCAGCTCTGCTGCAAGAGCGCAGAGTGACAGCGAGGATGGGGTGATGGAGGAGGAAGAGAGTTTTAAAGCTCCTCACCTTAAAAGAAAACAGGCAAGTGAAAAATGGGGCTCTAAGGCCAAAAAAACATCAGCTAGTGAGGAGCAGAGGGAACAGTCTAATGTTGAGGAGACAGAGTCAAGTGAGGAGGAGGAGATGGAGGATGGTGTAACAGACAGCCAGCCCCTCACTGACTCACCACTGTTTTCTGTCTCTCAACTGGGTGAAACCTACTCAGTAAATGATCTAAGGAATTTCCTGAAAAGGACAAAAAACATGAAAAATGTCCAGTACGATGAATACTTTGCAGACAAAAAAATACTGTTACGGTCTATAAAGTCTCAGATGAACATTAGAGGGGAGGGAGGGTTCACTGAGCAGGAATACTGGAGGTTAAAAAAGATTGTGCCGAAACTCACAATAGAGCCAAATGACGAAGACTCGGGAGAGTGTATATAGAGCAGTG
The DNA here is from genome assembly GCA_036785325.1 of Urophycis tenuis. Classification (NCBI taxonomy): domain Eukaryota; kingdom Metazoa; phylum Chordata; class Actinopteri; order Gadiformes; family Phycidae; genus Urophycis; species Urophycis tenuis. The sequence continues at coordinate 2,354,344 of JAXIVH010000012.1, read as the reverse complement.
TGCCTGCTGTCTCTGCTAGCCGTTGTGTCTCTCTTAACATCTGTTTTAAAAATGAGTCTTTTTAACCTTTCCACTCTCAACGTCAATGGAGCTAGAGATGTGAGGAAGAGGGCTTGCATTTTTGAAACTTTTAAGCTAAAAAAAATGAATGTCATGATGCTGCAAGAGACTCATAGTGATGTTTTTAATGAAACAGACTGGAGGAGGGAGTTTGACGGACAGGTCATTTTAAGCCATTTTAATAGCACAAGTGCAGGAGTGGCTCTCCTTTTTTCTAGAGATTTTAGCCCTGTATCTCATGTGGTGGAGGAGCATGTGAAAGGGAGACTTCTGGTAGTAAAAGCAAAGTATGAGTGTTTCAATATTGTATTTATTAATACAATGCCCCTAATTCAGGCCCTGGCAGAGTTCAGTTTTTAAACGAGCTCAGTTTGATTTTAAGTCAGTGTGTGCCAGAGGATTATTTATTCCTAGGAGGGGATTTTAACTGCACAGCAAATGACACATATGATAGAAACCATCCAGAGCCACACGCACCCTCTCAGAAGGCGATGCAATCAGTCATAAACACTCACTGTCTGAGTGATGTTTGGAGAAAGATTCACCACAATACCAAACAGTACACGTGGGTCCACAGCAGAGAACTGGTGCTATCTCTAGCGAGGTTAGACAGATTGTATTGTTTTACGCATCATTTTAGCATTTTTAAGAGGTGTAGCATTTGTCCAATGGGCTTCTCAGACCATTCAATGGTTTTATGTGAGGTTTTTATTAAAAATCTTAAGAGTAAGTCTGCCTATTGGCATTTTAACACCGCTTTGCTTTTAGATGCGCATTTTAGGCTTTTTATTTTATTTTATTTTATTTTTTTTGGAGAGGTTTTAGAGAGAAGAAGGGAGATTTCATTTAAAACAATGGTGGGACTATGGGAAAATACAGATAAAGCAGCTTTGTCAGCAGTACACTCTCAATGTTTCTCGTGACATCACCAAGTCTATGAAAGATCTGGAGATAGACATAGTGGAGCTGCAGAGTTCCTCACAGCCCACAGGAAATGGAGGTTGTATTGAAAGCCTCAAATCTAAAAAAGCCTTACTGGCAGACCTGCTGGGCACCAGAGCGCAGGGGGCGGTGGTCGGCTCTCGCTTCCAGAGCGCTGCTCTCATGGACTCTCCCTCCAAGTTTTTCTTCAGCCTGGAGCAGAAAAATGGACAGAGCCGACAGATCCACGCGCTGCGGTCAGAGGATGGACAGACGCTGACACACACTGCAGACATCAAGAGCAGAGCGGTGGACTTCTATGCGCAGCTCTACAGCAGTGACTATCAAGAGGACGATGATGCCTTCAACTCCTTCTGCCAGGACCTGCCCACAGTGTCAGCAGAGACTAACCGGGAGCTGGAGGGGCCGCTGACTGAGGCAGAGGTGTTTGCTGCTTTGCAGAGTGTGCAGGGGGGTAAGGCCCCCGGCATCGATGGTCTGCCCTCTGAGTTTTACAAAACTTTCTGGGCTGAGCTTAAAGAAGACATGCTGGGAGTGTTCTCTGAGAGTTTTGAAGATCTCTCTCTCCCCCAGAGCTGCAGGAGGGCGGTGCTGACACTGCTGCCTAAGAAGGGAGATCTTCAAGAAATAAAGAACTGGCGACCTGTCTCACTGCTGTGCTCCGACTACAAGCTGCTGTCAAAAACCCTGGCAAACCGGCTGAAGGTGGTTATGGAGCAGCTAATCCACCGGACTCAAACGTACTGTGTGCCTGGCAGGTCCATTGTTGACAATGTGTCATTAATTAGGGATATTTTGGAAGTCTCCGGTTCATTGGGCTTAGATGCTGGTCTGTTTTCTTTAGACCAGGAAAAGGCTTTTGATCGGGTTGAGCACCGCTACCTTTGGAAGGTCTTACAAAGGTACGGCCTCAGCCAGGGTCTGGTAGCCAAGATAAAGGTCCTGTACGAGAACATTGAGAGTGTGCTGAAGATAAATGGTGGTCTATGCAAACCTTTTTATGTAAAAAGAGGTATCAGACAGGGCTGTGCCCTGTCTGGTATGCTGTATTCACTGTCCATAGAACCCATGTTGCAAAATGTTCGTGCTTTTATTGATGGCCTGTTTTTACCAGACATTAGTAAGAATTTTATTTCATCAGCCTATGCAGACGACATCATCATTTTTATAAAAAACCAGCAAGATATTAACAAACTAATTAACATTGTTGAAACCTTTAAAAGAATCTCAGCTGCTAAAGTAAATTGGGCGAAGAGTGAGGCACTGGTAGTTGGGAAGTGGGCTGCTGGTCTGCCCCAGCTGCCAAGGGGGCTGAGCTGGAAGAGGGGAGGTTTCAGATATCTGGGGGTTCATCTGGGGGATGAACACAGGGAGAAGAAAAACTGGGAAGGTGTGCTAGAGAAGGTGGAGGGGAAGCTGGCTAAGTGGAGGTGGCTGCTTCCCCACATGTCGTACAGAGGGAGGGTCCTAATAATCAACAATCTAGTAGCATCCACCCTGTGGCACAGGCTAAAGTGCCTTGAACCCCTTGCTGGGCTACTGCAAAGAATTCAAACTGTGCTTTTAAATTTTTTCTGGGATAAGTTACATTGGGTCCCCCAGAGTGTAATATATCTGCCAAAAGAAGAGGGAGGGCAGGGCTTAGTACACCTGGGGAGCAGGGCAGCAGCTTTTAGAGTGCAGTTTGTACAGAGATATCTCTCATGCCATGATGGTGTCGTCTGGAGGCAGGTAACAGGCATCATTTTGAGGAGGATAGCGGGCCTCGCTTTAGATAAGTCTTTGTTTCTATTGAATTGTGATTTTTTATCGTGTGGGCAACTTGCCTCCTTTTTATCATGGTGTTTTTAAAGCATGGAGTCTTTTTAAATGGGACAGACAGGGGCCCGCAGCATCTCTCTTCTGGCTCCTGGAGGAGCCCCTGGTGTGCCGGGCCCGGCTGGACATACAAGACGCCAGCAGCCCTGGCCTCAGCCAGCGCCTGCGCTCCAGAGGGGTGGTCAGGCTGAGGCAGCTGGTGGACGTGGCAGGGCCGGGGCTCCACAACACGCAGGAAGTGGCCTCTCTCCTGGGCCTGACGTCTAGCCGGCACACCAGACACATAGTGGACCAGTGGAATAACAGACTGAGCAGAGAGGAGAAAGAGATGCTGCGGGATTACTCCAGCGGGGAGGAGCTGCCGGATGAAAGCGACCCATTCCCGGACCTCAGGTTGTCCGTGGACCAGACCGGGCTGACCAAACCAATGGGCATTTCTAAGTCCATGTTGGATGTACAACTGCTTTCTGGGAAAGCGCTTTACAAATACTGTGTGGTGGCTATACACAAAGAGAAGCTGAGCACGAGAAGGGACACAGTGTGGAAGGAGAGGCTGCAGGCCCGGGCACCTGTGTGGAGGCTACTCTACAAGCCTCCACTAAACAAAAGAACAGGCGACATTCAGTGGAGGATCCTACAGGGGGCGCTGGCCGTAAATGATTTTATCTCAAAAATAAACCCTACTGTGTCAGAGACCTGCCCTTTCTGCGACAACCCCGAAACACTGGTACACTGCTACCTGGACTGCAACAGATTGAGAGGCTTATTCCATGTTTTAAAAACTGTGTTTTTAATGTGTGGAGAAGTTTGGACGGAGGCTGGTTTCATTGGTGGCGCGGGCTACAACAAGCATAATTAAAAAAAATTGTGTCTTTTAAATTTTGTTGTTGGTCAAGCCAAAATTGCTATTTACAAAAGCCGTAAAAACATGGTAGAGGGGAAGGCAGGCCTTGCTGCGAGAGAAATGTTCGGGATGATGGTAAAGGCTAGAATAAGGGTGGACTTCAATTACCATAAGATGATGAAAACATTAGAAGAGTTCACACAGGTATGGTGCTGCAACACAGCTGTGTGCTCGATACTGGGAGGAGAGCTCTCCTTTAACTCTGAGTTTTAATGTGGGTGGGGTTTTTATTTACTTTCTTTATCCATTTCTACTGTGATCTAAATGAAAGATTGAATGAAAATGTGGAAAATTAATACTGTTGAAAGAAAACTGAAAATAAAAGTTTTTTTCAAAAATCAAAAAAAAAAATCTCTCTCTCTCTCTCTCTCTCTCTCTCTCTCTGTCTCTCTGTCTCTCTCTGTCTCTCTCTCTCTCTCTCTCTCTGTCTCTCTCTCTGTGTGTGTCTCTCTCTCTCTCTCTGTGTCTCTCTCTCTCTCTCTCTCTCTCTCTCTCTCTCTCTCTCTCTCTCTCTCTGTCTCTCTCTCTCTCTCTCTCTCTCTCTCTCTCTCTCTCTCTCTCTCTGTCTCTCTCTCTGTCTCTCTGTGTGTCTCTCTCTGTCTCTCTCTGTCTCTCTCTGTGTGTCTCTCTATCTCTCTCTCTCTCTCTCTCTCTCTCTCTCTCTCTCTCTCTCTCTCTCTCTGTGTCTGTCTCTCTCTGTGTCTCTCTGTGTCTCTCTCTCTCTGTGTCTCTCTGTGTCTCTCTCTCTCTCTCTGTCTCTCTGTGTCTCTCTCTCTGTTGAGAGTGTACCAACAAACAGCTGCAGTAGATGTGAACATGAGGTGTGTATTAATGACGATGACCTCTAATGGTCTCACCATGATGATGACATCATTTCAGTTCTTTTGACTGTGACAGCAGTGGGGGGCTGACATCACATGACCAACACCCATAAGACAGGAAGTCTGCGGGCTTCAGGGGGCATCTCTATGGAGAGGTGGAGGTGGAGGGGGGAGGAGGAACTGGTGAAGGACAGGAAGAAGGAGGAGGAGGAGGAGGAGGAGGGAGAAGAGGAAGCAGAACAGGAGCTCAGAAGAACAGGATGGAGGTGAGGAAGAGGTGACTCCCCTGTGTGTGTGTGTGTGTGTGTGTGTGTGTGTGTGTGTGTGTGTGTGTGTGTGTGTGTGTGTGTGTGTGTATGTGTGTGTGTGTATGTGTCTGTGTGTGTGTGTGTGTGTCTGTGTGTGTGTGTGTGTGTGGGCGTGCGTAATCATATTCTTATCCTATTGTTATCATATTTTCTGTTATCATATTGTCCTGGAACTTTACAAAGATTTCGTTTGGATGATGTAGTTCTGATGTGATTAAATTGAGGTCGAATATAGTTTAGAAGTGATAAAATTGAGATGTGCTGCATGATGTGATTTGACAGACAGCTGTACTAAGTGACTGTGGTGACTGCACAGGATGGCTGAAGACAGTTTACAGATCAATACTGGAACAATACTGGATCAATACTGGAACAATACTGGATCAATACTGGATCAATACTGGATCAATACTGGATCAATACTGGAACAATACTGGATCAATACTGGATCAATACTGGATCAATACTGGATCAATACGCCAGGAGGCTGAAGACTGGAAGCAGTGAGACAACATCAGCTCACAGCGGGCTGCATCTGACTGCTCACAGAGGAACCAAGACAAGCTCATCACACAGGAGTGAAGTCTGCCTCCTCGTGCGGAGAGACCAACAGACCAGCAGACCAACAGACCAGCAGACCAGCAGACCAGCAGAGCAACAGAGCAACAGACCAGCAGACCAACAGACCAGCAGACCAGCAGACCAGCAGACCAGCAGACCAACAGACCAACAGACCAGCAGACCAGCAGACCATCAGACCAACAGACCAGCAGACCAACAGACCAGCAGACCAGCAGACCAACAGACCAGCAGACCAACAGACCAGCAGACCAGCAGACCAACAGACCAG
>JAXIVH010000012.1:2298641-2346141 GCA_036785325.1 Urophycis tenuis | reverse complement strand
CACACACACACACATATCAAGCCCTCTCAGTTCCCTGCAGAGACAGATAGACAGACAGATAGAAAAAAAGAAAGAAGAGACAGACACTCTACGTATAGTAGAGTGTTAGAATATATAAATATATAATATAAACCTATGTAAACAATATACAAAAAATATATAAGATAAGATAAGATAAGATATTCCTTTATTAATCCCCCTTAGGAGAAATTCACAGTGACCAGCAGTACAAGGGGATAGATGAGTGCAATAAGAGCCTGACTATAGTCAATAAACAATAAATAGATCTACCTAGACAAGATTAAATTATATGCGAGCTCTTAAAGTCAGATCAGGTGAAAAAAAATGAGAACCTATATACATACATAGTAGTAGTCATCATTGAGATGGACAGTGCAGTTGGTAGATAAACATCCTTAGTAGTTATCATTGAGATTAACAGTGCAATTGGTAGATGAATAGATGAATAGTGTTCTGTATTTTTATCTTTTTATCTGTGTCTTGCCCTGTGATCTTGTTTTTATTTTTATGCATTTTTTACTGTGAAGCACTTTGGTGCGGCTTAGCCGTCTGTAAATTGTGCTATACAAATAAATTTGACTTGACTTGACTTGACTAGTGCAATTGGTACCAGAGTCTTACTGAGGTGTAGATATAAAAATAAAAATAGACATAAAAATAAAAATAGATGTGCAGTTGTAAGTTGTGTAAAATAGATAAATATGCAGAATGTGCAAAATGCAAAATGTGCAAATTATACAGGATATTCAAGGTAGTGTAAGTAAAACATGTGAGTAGACCTAAAATAACAACGGCTTAGAAAACCTGAGGTGTGTGGTGTGGTGTTCAGTCCATTATCTGGTGGTGTTGGGGCTTCCGAGACGTTGGGAACGGGTGGTTGAGGTATTGTAGAGCCTGATAGCTGATGGGATGAAAGAGCCCCCCAAGGGCTTTGAGGCACGTGGCTGAGTGAGCCTATGGCTGAACGTGCTCCTGAGTTGCCTCAGCTCGGCATAGAGAGGGTGACAGGGGTTGTTCAGGATCGCCTGCAGCTTTCCCCTCATCCTCCTCTCTGTCACAGCCTCCACACAGTCCAGCTTCATCCCCACCACAGAGCTCGCCTTCCTCACCAGCTTATTCAGCTTGCTGGCACCTCCGCTCCCAATGCCTCCTCCCCAGCACACAGCAGCGAAGAAGGTGACACTGGCTACCACAGACTGATGGAACATCCATAGCAGCCTAGTGCACACATTGAAAGATCTGAGCCTCCTCAGGAAGAACAGCCTACTCCTTCCCTTCCTGTAGAGGGCCTCATTGTTGTCCGACCAGTCCAGTTTAAAACAATATACAAAAAATATATAAAGAAATATAAAAATATACATAAATGTAAATACATCCAGGCACACATTAAGAGGTAATAGCATACACAAAGATGTAGCATGTCGGATTTGTCGTGGTAAAAATGACCAGTTATGCAGTGAGATGACCAGTTATGTAGTGCAATTACCAGTTATGCAATATGAATAACCTGTTATGCAGCGGAAACTAAGATAAAAGTGACAAATTGTATAGTTTGATGACCACAGGCAGGAATGATTTCCTATGTCGCTCTGTGGTGCATCTCGGTGAGAGGAGTCTTCTGCTGAAGGTACTCCTCCGCTGAGCCAGGGTGGAAAAGAGAGGGTGAGAGGCATTGTCCATGATAGTCCGTAGCCTGGAAAGCATCCTCCTATCTGCCACGGTCGTCAGAGTGTCCAATTCCTCACCCACTACATCACCAGCCCTCTTGATGAGTCTATTAAGTCTATTGGTGTCCGCGACCCTCATCCCACTGCCCCAGCATGAGACTCATAGAACATCCTCAGCATTGTCCTGCAGATGTTGAAGGACCTTAGCCCCCTCAGAAAAAATAGTCGGCTTTGGCCCTTCTTGTAGACGGCCTCTGTGTTCCTGGTGAAGTCCAACTTGTTGGTGAAGTACACCCCCAGGTACTTGTACTCCTCCACAGTGTCGACAGGAACCCCCTGGATGAACACAGGGCCCACCGGTGTTTTGGCCCTCCTTAGGTCCACAATGAGCTCCTTTGTCTTTGCTGCATTGAGCTGTAGATGGTTCAGTTCACACCAAGAGACAAAGTTGCCCACAACAGTCCTATATTCACTCTCATCACCCCCTTCAATACAACCAACTATTGCAGAGTCATCACAAAACTTCTGAAGGTGGCAGGACTCAGTGCAATAGTTGAAGTCTGTGGTGTAGAGGGTGAAGAGGAAGGGAGAAAGGACCGTCCCTTGTGGGGCCCCAGTGTTGCTAACCACCCTGTCAGATACACAGTTCTGTAGGCATACAAACTGTGGTCTGCCCATCAGGTAGTCAACAATCCAGGACACCAAGGGGGCTTCTACCTGCATCGCCGCCATCTTCTCACCTAGGAGACATGGTCGTAAGGTGTTTAAAGCACTGGAGAAGTCAAAGAACATGACTCTCACAGTGCTCGCCGACTTGTCCAGATGAGAGTAGACTTTGTTCAGCAGGTAGATGATGCAGTTCTCGACTCCCAGGCGGGGCTTGTAGGCGAACTGCAGCTGGTCCGAGAAGGGTCTGACTATAGGCCTGAGCTGCTCCAAGACAAGCCTCTCCAGGGTCTTCATGATATGTGATGTCAGAGCCACTGGTCTGTAGTCCTGAGGGCTGCTGGGACGCAGCGTCTTTGGGACAGGAACGAGGCAGGACGTCTTCCACATCAGAGGGACCTTCTGGAGGTGCAGGCTCAGGTTGAAGAGATGATTAAGTACTCCACACAGCTGGGGGGCACAGGCTTTAAGTACCCTGGGGAACACACCATCAGGGCCCGCCGCTTTGCCAGAGTGGAGTCTAATCAGTTGTCTTCTCACCAGGTCAGGCGTGAAGGACAATGTAGAGGTGTCCGTGGGGGGACGGATAGGGTCTTCAGGTAGTGAGGACAGGATGCAGAGCAGGGGGGAGGGGTGGGGCAGGGTGGAGGTGTTAAGTGGCCAGGAGTGAATAGAGGTGGTGAGAGGCAGGAGGGGGGTCTATAAGGAGGGGGAGAAGGAGGGGGAGGCGGAGTGGCACTGGTTTTAGGGCTGCCAGCAGCAGTAGCAGCAGGGTCATCTGGGGGAGGGGCAGGGGCCGCAGTATCAAACCTATTGAAGAAAAGGTTAAGTTCATTGGCCATAGCCACCCCACCCTCCAGCCCCATGCTACCAGTCTTCTGGAAGCCAGTGATGGTTCTCATGCCACTCCACACATCCCTTGTGTTGTTTTGCTGGAGCTTCTTCACCTGCACCTGCATCTGCATCTGCGTCTTTTTCCTCCTTAATTTTGACCTTGACTACCCCCTGTACTCTCCTAAGCTCAGCATGGTTACCCTCTCTGAACACCCTCTTCTTATCGTTCAGGATGGCCCTGATGTCCTTGGTGATCCAAGGTTTGTTGTTTGCGTAACAGGTAACTGTCAACGCGGGGATATAGCAGTCCACACAGAAGTTAATGTAGTCCGTGATGCACTCTGTGAGCCCATCAATGTCCTCCCCATGAGGCTCAGAGAGTGCAGGCCAGTCAGTCACCTCAAAACAGTACTGCAGTGCCTCGTAAGATTCCTCTGACCACTTCCCGCCACAGTCCTTGTGGTCACAGGCTTCCTCTTCACCAGAGGCACATAGCAGGGTTTGAGGTAAACCAGATTGTGATCCGACCTACCCAGAGGGGGGACAAGAGATGAGATGTATGCCTCCTTAATGTTGGCATACATCAGGTCCAGGGTCCTCACCCCTCTGATAGGACAGCTCACATACTGCTTAAAAGTCGGTAGAACTCTATCCATGGTGACGTGGTTAAAGTCTCCCGACATGATAATGAGGGCATTGGGGTGTTTGGTCTGCAGTTTTGAGACGGTGGAGTGTATGGTGCCGCAGGCAGCTGATGGGTTAGCAGTGGGAGGGATGTACACCATAATGATGATGATGACATGCGGGATCTCCCTAGGGAGGTGGTAGTCCAACAGCCAACACTTCAGCATCTGGGCTAGAGAGCTGTTCCTTAATACAGATGTGACCGGGATTGCACCACCTGATATTAACTAGAACGGCGAGCCCTCCCCCCTTCCGCTTACCGCTCCTGGTACAGTCCCGGTCCACCTGGACAGTGTGGAAGCCATCGACAGATACAATTGGGTCTGTAATGTCCCTGTGCAGCCATGTCTCGGTGAAACACATCAGACTACATTCCCGGTAAATTGCGTGGCTCAGCGTTAGCGCCATTAGCTCGTCCATTTTGTTATTAAGGGATTGAACATTACCCATAACAATAGAAGGGAGACACGGCTTCACGGAATCTCCTCCTTTCCAAACACCCGTCGCGTGTCAACCCTCTCCCACAGCGTTGTTTCCCTCCTCTGCATCCCCGGTGAGTTTTCCTCCAGAGATCGGGTGTTAAATCCGCTGGTCTGGCCACTATGCCGGCCGGCATTAGTGCGATCAGCTGTTCTCTGGAGTAAACAAAGGCAGCTTGTCCCGGTGTAGGCGGCATTTGATAATAAAAAAAGTACGAGAGAAGCACAACAAAACTCCATCAAACAGCATTGTTTGAGTGTGCAGGGCTTCCCAGTACTCCAGAGAAAGAATAATGAGTTTAAAAAAAAGAATAAGAAAGTTAAAGGTTTAAAAAAAGCAAACTCAAAGGTTGGAGTAGAGTAACAGGCGGCATGCAGCGTTCGCGCAGGCGCACTGAATGAGTAGTACTGAGTAGTACTGAGAGTAGAACGTTAATAGTGGAGTTGGTGGAGACCAACATAGGATCTGACACCTGTTTCATTCAACCACGCATCATTTATGACTTCAGTCCTGTTTGCTTAATGGTACAGACCAGGGTGTTCAGATCAAGACATATTACCACACATAACCAGCTCCATCTCGGTGGAGAGCAAACTGAGGAAGCATTCAACGATAGACCAGCCTCATCAGTTTCCTGTGAAGAAGAAAAATGAATCTGCAACAGAATCTTTTTTTTGTGAGATGTTAACATTCTGGCAGCACCATGGCCACACACGGCAGGGTGCTCAGTGGGGCGAAGCCAACTCATCACATTTATAATAACTACACTTTAACCGAGACACTCTCTTAAACCCCTATCGACTAACAAACTCTCTGACTGCAGCTGATTCATTATCCTTGTACCGTCACTATTGTCATGGTGATGGCATCTTCACTGTCGTCATGGTGATGGTACCTTCATTATCATCATGGTGATGGCATCTTCACTATCGTCATGGTGAAGAAGAAGAAGAAGAAGAATTACTCTTTTGATCCCGTGAGGGAAATTTGGTCTCTGCATTTAACCCAATCGTGAATTAGTGAAACACTCAGAACACAGTGATGGTGAGGCACACAGTGAGGTGAAGAACACACTTAAACCCGATGCAGTGAGCTGTCTGCAACAGCGGCGCTCGGGGAGCAGTGAGGGGTTAGGTGCCTTTCTTAAGGGCACTTCAGCCGTTCGTACTGGTCGGGATTCGAACCGGCGACCTAACCAGTAGGCCGCGGCTGCTGATGGCACCTTCACTATCGTCATGGTGATGGTACCTTGACTATATCGTCATGGTGATGGCACCTTCACTATCGTCATGGTGATGGTACCTTCACTATAGCGTCATGGTGATGGTACCTTCAATATAGCGTCATGGTGATGGTACCTTCACTATCGTCATGGTGATGGCACCTTCACTATCGTCATGGTGATGGTACCTTCACTATAGCGTCATGGTGATGGTACCTTCACTATAGCATCATGGTGATGGTACCTTCACTATAGCGTCATGGTGATGGTACCTTCAATATAGCGTCATGGTGATGGTACCTTCACTATCGTCATGGTGATGGTACCTTCACTATAGCGTCATGGTGATGGTACCTTCAATATAGCGTCATGGTGATGGTACCTTCACTATCGTCATGGTGATGGCACCTTCACTATCGTCATGGTGATGGTACCTTCACTATAGCGTCATGGTGATGGTACCTTCACTATAGCGTCATGGTGATGGTACCTTCACTATAGCGTCATGGTGATGGTACCTTCCATATAGCGTCATGGTGATGGTACCTTCACTATCGTCATGGTGATGGCACCTTCACTATCGTCATGGTGATGGTACCTTCACTATAGCATCATGGTGATGGTACCTTCACTATAGCATCATGGTGATGGTACCTTCACTATAGCGTCATGGTGATGGTACCTTCAGCATCATGGTGATGGTACCTTCACTATAGCGTCATGGTGATGGTACCTTCACTATCGTGTACCTTCACTATAGCGTCATAGTGATGGTACCTTCGCTATCTTCATGGTGATGGTACCTTCACTATAGTGTCATGGTGATGGTACCTTAAGCATCATGGTGATGGTACCTTCACTATCGTCATGGTGATGGTACCTTCACTATAGCATCATAGTGATGGTACCTTCAGCGTCATGGTGATGGTACCTTCACTATAGCGTCATGGTGATGGTACCTTCACTATGGTGTACCTTCACTATAGCGTCATAGTGATGGTACCTTCACTATCGTCATGGTGATGGTACCTTCACTATAGTGTCATGGTGATGGTACCTTCAGCATCATGGTGATGGTACCTTCACTATAGCGTCATGGTGATGGTACCTTCACTATAGCATCATAGTGATGGTACCTTCACTATCGTCATGGTGATGGTACCTTCACTATAGCGTCATGGTGATGGTACCTTCACTATAGTGTCATGGTGATAGTACTGTCACTATAGTGTCATGGTGATAGTACCTTCACTATCGTCATGGTGATGGTACCTTCACTATAGTGTCATGGTGATAGTGCCTTCACTATAGCGTCATGGTGATGGTACCTTCACTATCGTCATGGTGATGGTACCTTCACTATAGCGTCATGGTGATGGTACCTTCACTATAGTGGTGAAGGTACCATCACCATGACACTATAGTGAAGGTACCATCACCATGACACTATAGTGAAGGTACCATCACCGTGACACTATAGTAAAGGTACCATCACCGTGGTGTCATGGTGATGGTACCTTCACTATAGCTTCATAGTGACCAGTGGCAAGAAGTGACATTTCAGAGACACTGACCTGTATCCATGGGAACGTCTCCTACAGTGCTACAATAAGCTAACAATTCCTACAGGGCTACAATAAGCTGCTAGCAGCTCAACACCGTGGTTCATACAGAACACCAGCCCACACACACTGATACTATAGGTAAACACACACACACACACACACACACACACACACACACACACAGACACAGACACACACACACACACACACACACACACACACACACACACACAGAGACACACACACACACACACATACACACACAGACACACATACACACACACACACACACACACACATACACAGACACACACACATACACACACACACACACACACACACACACACACACACACACACACACACACACACACACACATAATAAGAGCCACATTGTAGCCGCGGGCTATGCTAGCTGTAACGTGGAGGTTAGCCTTTCTTCTGTGTTATTTTCCATGAATAGTAATGAGAGAAAGAGTGGAGATGTCTCCCCCTCCTCCCCCAAACCTCTCCCCCTTCCTCTCTCTGAACATCATTCCTCACAACATCATGCTAGTGCTAATCCAGACCTCCTTAGTACACTGGATTAGCGACTAGCCAGAGCAACAACACAAGCTCTACAGCTGCAGAGAGCAATAGCAACAGATTCTGTAAGTACACAGTACCCTGATGTAGAGCTACAGATTCTATAAGTAAACAGTACTCTGATGTAGAGCTACAGATTCTGTAAATACACAGTACTCTGATGGAGAGCTACAGATTCTGTAAATACACAGTACTCTGATGGAGAGCTACAGATTCTATAAGTAAACAGTACTCTGATGTAGAGCTACAGATTCTATAAGTAAACAGTACTCTGATGTAGAGCTACAGATTCTGTAAATACACAGTACTCTGATGGAGAGCTACAGATTCTGTAAGTACACAGTACTCTGATGTAGAGCTACAGATTCTGTAAGTACACATTACCCTGATGTAGAGCTACAGATTCTGTAAGTACACAGTACCCTGATGTAGAGCTACAGATTCTGTAAGTAACAGGACTCTGATGTAGAGCTACAGATTCTGTAAGTAACAGGACTCTGATATAGAGCTACAGATTCTGTAAATACCCAGTACTCTGATGTAGAGCTACAGATTCTGTAAGTAACAGGACTCTGATGTAGAGCTACAGATTCCTTATGTAGACAATACTCTGATGGAGAGCAACAGATTCTGTAAGTACACAGTACTCTGATGTAGAGCTACAGATTCTGTAAGTACACAGTACCCTGATGTAGAGCTACAGATTCTGTAAGTAACAGTACTTTGATGTAGAGCTACAGATTCTGTAAGTACACAGTACCCTGATGTAGAGCTACAGATTCTGTAAGTACACAGTACCTTGATGTAGAGCTACAGATTCTGTAAGTACAGAGTAACCTGATGTAGAGCTACAGATTCTGTAAGTACACAGTAACCTGATGTAGAGCTACAGATTCTGTAAGTACACAGTACCCTGATGTAGAGCTACAGATTCTGTAAGTACACAGTACCCTGATGGAGAGCAACAGATTCTGTAAGTAGAGTACATAATACTTCTCTGGCCACAATGTTCTCTTTCCCCGATGGACATCTGATTGGGAAGTATCTCGAATTGATGACCAGTATTTAAAAACTATTGTATTCATAAACAGCTCTGCTAAGTAGCCTTAATTGGCATAACTAGCGCTATGTTAAACCAGTCCAATGTGTCTCTCTGGAACGTACAAGAGGACCAGCTGTAAAATATTATATCAATATGACATAAAAATTATTCACTGTTCAATATCAGCCCATGGATTAATCAAACTTTGCTCTACTTTGAGTTTGGAGGAGCGGCTGGTTTAGCGTAGCTGGTCTTAATGCTTCACAATATTTCACATTCATACATTTCAATATTTCACATTCATGACACTTTGTGTGTAACGCTTCCACGTATTTGAGCACAGACTGGAATAAAGTGAGAATGATTTTAATCAAATGAAACAAGGGTTATAAAGCTTGTTCTCCTCAGTAAAAAGTTATAGGATCCATGCCATAGCTTCTCCATCAAGCAGAGAATGGTACAAACATAGGCACTGGCAGACAGAGGGAGACAGAGTGAGACAGAGAGAGAGAGACACACACACACAGAGAGAGAGAGAGAGAGAGAGAGAGAGAGAGAGAGAGAGAGAGAGAGAGAGAGAGAGAGAGAGAGAGAGAGAGAGAGAGAGAGAGAGAGAGAGAGAGAGAGAGAGAGAGAGAGAGAGAGAGAGAGACAGAGACAGAGAGAGAGAGAGAGACAGAGAGACACAGAGAGATAAAGAGATGGAGAGACAATTAAAACATATCTGTGTATTGATTTTTAAAAAATAACTTTATTGATACAGTTTAGTTTTCAACCCAATTCCTAAATACAAACTGCAGACCGAAGGAGTCATTATAACTGTTAGAACGTGTTCACTGGTTTTGCATAGAATGTGGAGAACCCTCTTCGTCACGCCACAGAAACCAGAAACCAGGAAACACATCAAGTCCCATGGTGAACACATGAAGTCCCTTCTTCACTGGCACACAAAACAGAAAAACACATATCCCACCAGAGTGAACATCTGACCGCATCTCAGAGAAGAAACACAAAAACAAAGCCTTTCAGAATGACCTTTGACCCCAGGGTTCACGCCCCCTCATTGCCTTGGCGACCGGTACCTCAAAGTGGCGTGCTGAACAGCAGAAAGTAAAAGTAGCTCCATATGAAAGGCATACAGGTCCTCAACCCCACGGTGGCTTTTATTTTGAAAGCAACTAAATGTACTCTCTCATGTAGCCTGAGGCCCAGCATGGAAGGGACAGAGACACAGAGACACAGAGTCATGTCGTTCATCATGTGATGAATCCACTCCTCTATCTCAATCAGTGTCTCCAGTTCAACTGAACATCACCATTCGATCATAGATCTGGACTATATACAGAGATGTGGACTTCCTGTTATGACCTCATATCCTGTATAAGCCCCACCCACCCTTCATGGCAACAATATTAAACAAAAATATACAAACACACCGCAAACCATATACACGCAACACACATCTAGATGGACAATAGAAATGTTTGAGGGAACAGCCAAGTTGAAACACTCCAGAATAGAACTCTACTGTGAAACACAGAACTGGAATATTCATTATAAATAAATAAATAGACAGTTGGCCACCAACACACCAGCATGGCTTCTCAGGGTGTGTGTCTGTGTGTGTGTGTGTGTATGTGTGTGTGTGTGTGTGTGTGTGTATGTGTGTGTGTGCACTGAAGAAAGTGGTGCAAGAACAGAGTCCTTCCTTCCGTAAAGTTAGTTATATATTTTATACTACGTAATTTCATTACCAAAATTCACCCTTCAGAACGAAAACATTGATTGCATAGCAAACTAAATTTTAGCCAGGGTCACCAGTGTCCTGTTCCGCAGAACACTACAAACACAAAGAAGATCATTAAGAAGGACAGAAGGACTCTTCATCATCCACTGATAAACAATAACTTTACTGGTGGTTCTGGACTCTGAGGAGCCATCAAGAGACGAGCAGAGGCCAGGTCTGGTCACAGTGAGTGAACTAACTGAAGCCCGGGTCCTGGTCCACTGTGTTCTCTTCAGAACCTCAACTTCTCTTTCACCAGCCCATGATTTGGACATCTTGTGTTTCAGAACCGGGGCTTCTGTCGGCGGTTAGCCAAGCGTTCCCAAAGAATTCAGACCTTGTGAAACGTTTCCTCAGTGCTGGGAGTCAACCAGAACCAGAACCAGAACCTGTACTGCTCCAGAGACGCCTTTGCCCGGGAGCACATCGATGGTCACATTTGCAGAATTTCCTCTTTTAATTAATTAATTAATTAAAGTTTTTCTAATTGAGAAAGATGGTTTTCAACGCTACTTAGGGATGAAATCGATGACTTGAACCCTTTTCCATCTGACCTGATAGGCACCCACTATGCAGCCCTCTTTCCTGTGTTTTTCATGTTTCTGCTCGGAGGACATGTCTCCTGTCTGGTTGCCTTTCAGCTCTGAATATTGACGACACAGATTTCTGTGGAGTAAAAAACGTCCTGCATTATAAAAGTGTCTTTCTGTTCAAAAAGCCGGTTGTTTATCAGCATCTACATGCTGAGGAAGCTGTGAGTGTTTACAGTATTTACACAAACTAGCTTATAAAAACCTTATCTGTGGAGTATGGTCGAATCTGTCAGGCTCATAACTCCTCTGAAGGATCAGGTTCCACAGCGAGAGAAAGTGTGGACAAGAAGAATGACAGAAGTGTCTTCCTGGTGGGAGGGAGACAGGGGATATGGGGGTCTCTGGAGGAGTCCATCCCACAGTGGTGCCTGGCTGAAGGACAGGGCAGCAGCACCACAGACCAGTACATACTGTACATGTAGCTGTGTGACACCTACTAACACGCTGAGTCACACATCTCCAGAAAAATGACCTCATCATTCAATGTAGGCTTAGTTTGGCTCTACAACCAATGAACATGAAGCACACTTCTGCTCCACAGGGAGACAGGGAAGAGGAAACAGACATGAAGGTGATCACTGTATTCATCCCATGGAGCTGAAATATTGATCATCTGATGTATTGATCAGTTGGGGGTATTGATCATTTGGTGGATAAAGTGACCTGCAAAACAACCCTAGAACCACTAGATGTACCCTCTAGTCCTGCTCCACCAGAGTGGTTCCAGAGTGGTTCCAGAGTGGTTCCAGAGTGGTTCCAGAGAAGGTTCAGTCAACTTCATGCAGATCCTGTGTGTGAAGGTTGTGCAGATGCTAGCAAAAGAATAGGGAGGAAAATACTAAAGACAAATGGTCCTCCCAAGCTTCAGAAAGCACAGTTCTGCCCTACTGGACTTCAGGTTGGATTCTTTCCATTGATCTTTCACTTAACCACACCTGACAAGGGCTCATTTGTCCATGTAACGACTAATTAGTGTCTAATTAACTTTAATTATCCACCAAATTAATGTAGAGGAAAAGGCGAAGTAACAAAGGGTGACTCTGTGAGTAGAGTGAGCAGACGACCCAACATGTTCCAAGTCTTAAAGAAAGGAACTTGGATCCCTGTGGAGTCAGATGGACCTTATGAAGATGTTAAAACAGGGGTTCCCAGCCTGGGGGGTGGGGCCCACTTGGGGTCCTCTGATATGTGTTTGAGGTCTCAGGAGATTACTGAGCTTTATATATTTGATGATCCGTTTTTACTTCACCGTGTCTTTGGAAGGTCACAGAGACGTCCTGAATATATGAACAGACTGACCATGAATCACAGACTCAAGCAAATCACTCAGCGTTTAGTGGAGTCACAGGCCAGAGGAAGGTTGGGAACCACAGTGTGAAAAATCATCTCACATTTAGAACAAAGGAAAGGAAAATAAAACTATGAATAAATCATAGAAGAAGAAAGAAGGCTAGCAAGGAGGCCATTAGGAGGTTTACCGCTAGGGAGCTAGCCGCTAATAAGCTAGCTGCTTGGGAGCTAGCTGCTAGAAAGCTAGCCACAAGGAAGCTTACAACAAGGAAGCTGCCGCTAGGAAGCATCCAGCAGAGAATGACATGGAGAGGAAGAAGAGACTGAGCATCATTCTGTGTCCCTCAGTCTGTCTGTGTTCTGGTCTGTGTGTGTCTACATACGTGTGTGTGTGTGTGTGTGTGTGTGTGTGTTTGTCTGTGATGGATGTGTATTTTTATAAAAGAAAAAGTACAAGTAAACCAATTGATCTTTTGCTTGTGATGCTATTTGCCTGCAGGGAGAGTTCAGGCCGCACCTCCTGTCTGTCTGGGGTACCGGCCTCCTCTGCCTGGTGGAGCCACTGCAGGCTGCTTGCTGAGGGATAAGGTCTGGGTGAGGGATAAGACTGTTTTGGTATATTGGTTTAGTGGTGCTACAGTGGGGGAGTTTGAGGGTCCTAGATGCTGTGTGTTTGGGGGCGTGTGGGGGTCCTAGATGCAGACACTCTGGCTGATGTGGCAGGTGGAGCCGGTGCCGGCCTGCGACAGGAATAGGCGTCCGTTGGGGCAGACACAGACCTCGTACACGGTCTGTCTGGTGCCTGAGGAGGTGGAGGAGGAGGAGGCCTTCCCATCCAGGAGACCCAGCAGACGAATCCGCGTCGCGTCAAGAGAGATCTGACACAGAGATCAGTAGATCAGTAGTAGATAGATGGATATTTTATTCATCCCGAGGGAAATTACAGTACAGAACAGTACAGAACAGTAGAGTGAGGGCTGAAATATGGAGAGAGTGGTGAGGGAGTGAGATAGTGAGATAGTGAGAGAGTGAGCGAGGGAGTGAGAGAGTGAGCGAGGGGTGTCCCTACCTCTCCGTCCTTCGACTCCAGGCGTAGTTCGTTCCTGCAGGAGGCGTGGATGTCCCCGGCCTCAGCCAGGATCTGGACCCCCTTAGGAGCCTCCAGGATTAGGGACCGTGTCGGAGACTCCAGCCTGAACCAGGGAGAACCAGGTGAGTGACATCATCATGAACCAGGGGGAACCAGGGAGAACCAGGTGAGTGACATCATCATGAACCAGGGGGAACCAGGGAGAACCAGGTGAGTGACATCATCATGAACCAGGGGGAACCAGGGAGAACCAGGTGAGTGACATCATCATGAACCAGGGGGAACCAGGGAGAACCAGGTGAGTGACATCATCATGAACCAGGGGGAACCAGGGAGAACCAGGTGAGTGACATCATCATGAACCAGGGGGAACCAGGGAGAACCAGGTGAGTGACATCATCATGAACCAGGGGGAACCAGGGAGAACCAGGTGAGTGACATCATCATGAACCAGGGGGAACCAGGGAGAACCAGGTGAGTGACATCATCATGAACCAGGGGGAACCAGGGAGAACCAGGTGAGTAACATCATTATGAACCAGGGGGAACCAGGGAGAACCAGGTTCTCAAGTAGTCTCTCAAGTAGTTGGAAAGCTGGGTCAGATATACTACAGTTGTAGGTAGGGTACAATAACTAAGAGCACGAAAAAAGGATGACAACATGACAACCATATTATGCCATATTAAGTCATATTATGACAACAATAACAAAGCCAAAGAAGAAGCTTATGTCACAGTTTCGCTGTTAACCCTTTCACCAACAACCCTGTCATGCTGTCATTGTCAGTAGATGAAGACTTGATGACCCTCAGCTGTGATGATGATAGGAGGACTCTCTCTCCTCTGGGTGTTTCTGCAGAGAGGAGCTCATATCAGGCCGGACAGGAAGTGACATCCACGACTCTGCAGGGGTGAGGTGCCACCAGGCTTGGGCATTTGGCATTGTGGAGGACACAAAGGCCCAATCTCAATTCTCTATCTTAACCCTTCCCCTTACCCCTTCCCCTTGGTTTTGCGCGTTCACGTGAGACGAAGGGCTATCTCAATTCTCATTTCGATCGAGGGGTAGGGCCAAGGGGAAGGGGTAGACACCCCTTGAAACCAAGTAAGATCGGGAGCTTACTTGAAACCAAGGGGTACCCATTACAATGCGCAACCGGCAACAATCGCGGCCAGATCTCCACGAGAGTCCCATAAATGTAAGTATGTTCGGTTGAAATAATTGATTTAAAATTTACGACAGTATTGTTTTGTGCTCTAAACAGTCCTGTACCTATATATTTGCAACCATGTTCTTAATCGAAACTTTTTTGAAAATCGATATGCAAACGTTACATTGCTGAGTGCACAACTACACATTTCTCTGACTAGCAATGAACTCCATGCATGTCTAGTTTACTAAACACAATTAGCAGCGAATTCCGTTTGATATCAGTGTAGACAACTAGAGACAAATCGATACGTGCTTTACATATATCGTCCTTTTTCACACAGGAACGCCGGAGGAAACCCGGCAGCTGATACGTTTTCGGCACGAAAACGAGCAGAAATTTCTGAAATCAAAATACGCTGCGTGGGAGTCATGCATTCAATGTTGTAGCCATTCATAATTGTAAATAAAGATAAATGTTGGTTAACAAAGACATTGTTTCTGAACATCAATGAAATTCAAAACTGTAATAACTGAAAAAGATGTATGATGACGCAACCGTAACGAGTGTTGTCTCAATTCATAGGGGCATGTTTTTACCCCTAGCCCTTACCCCTCTGTTTCAAGGGCCAAGACGTAGGGGAAGGGGAAGGGCCAAGGGGAAGGGGAAGGGGTAAGATAGAGAATTGAGATTGGGCCACAAAAGTAAAACTAGGCACCCAGGGTGCTACAGGGTGCTACACACCCCGGGGTGCCAAAATGACTGCCTCGGTGGTGTGTGTCTTTGTGGAGAGAGGTGTGTCTTGGGGAGTGGGTGTGTCTTATATAGAGGGTGTGTATTGGGAGGGGTGTGGCATGGGCTAGTGGGTGTGTCTTGTATAGAGGGTGCACTTAGCTGTTGCTCAGAGATGTGCTGATGCTAATAATAATAATAATAATAAAAATAAATTTTATTTATAACGCACTTTACATCAAGTAAATGACCTCAGAGTGCTACAGGATAAAACAACATTAAAAACTTTAAAACTAGTAGAGTAAACATTAAAATAGCAGTTTATCCAAAGGCCTTTCTAAAAAGATGCGTTTTAAGGCCTTTTTTAAAAGAGTCCACAGTCTGTGGAGCCCATAGATGGTCAGGGAGTGCATTCCACAGACTGGGTACAATTGAACAGAAGGCGCGGTCGCCCATGGTTCGGAGCCTTGTCCTCGGAGTGTGGAGGAGGTTGGCTTGTCCACTGCGGAGATGGCGTGAGGAGGAATGAGGGGTGATGAGTTGTTTGAGGTATAGGGGCGCAGTGCCATGGAGGCACTGGTGGGACAGAAGGGAAACCTTGAAATCAATTCTGTACCGGACAGGAAGCCAGTGGAGGGATTTGAGGATGGGTGTGATGTGGTGGTACTTCCGCACCCCCATCAGGATTCTGGCAGCACAGTTCTGAATGTACTGCAGCTGCTGGATGTTCTTGCTGGGGATCCCGATGAGGAGTGCGTTGCAGTAGTCCTGATGCTATACTTCTAGTATAACCAATGTTTCTTATTGCTATATATCTCTCTATTCTCTGTCCCCAGGAGGAGTGTGGGGAGAGTGGGGAGGAGCGGAGAGGAGGGGAGGGAGGCTGTAGTTCCTGGCTGTGGGCTCTGGACTACAATGTCTAATCCCATAATGATTTAAAAAAAAAAAAACAGCCCCAGCAACCGTCTCCATGGGCAGCTCCCCTCTGAGAAGATACCTGAAGACAACAGCTCCAGATCTCCCTCCTGTCTCTCCTTCCTGCTCCTCATCTCCCTCCTGTCTCTCCTTCCTGCTCCTCATCTCCCTCCTGTCTCTCCTCCTGGCTGTGAAAGCATCAGGAGGAAGGATGGTGCGTGGAGGTGCGTGGAGGTATGTGGAGGTGAGTTCTGGGCCCGACGGTCCTGTTCAGAGTGGATTCTCCGATACAGGAAACCCTCTTCTGCCAGAACACTTTGAATCCTGTAACACTCTGCCAGACGTCTGACCCCTCTGACCAAAACGTGCTTTAATTTTCTTGTTTGACTGATAATTCTGAGCCCTTGAATGGTTTTTACCTCCTCAGTGAGGAGGAGAAGACCTCTATATATATTTCTACTGTAGTACTCACCGCAGTTCTTTGAAAGGTTCTGCTCTGACATGAGGTGTTTCTATGGAGCTGCTGAACACAGCTCCCTCAGCACCTGAAATCACATGGCTTGCATCATTAGTGACTGCTCACAGACCTCAGGACATAATTACATTCATAACCAGAGCAGAAATCTGAGAAAACAAGCAGAAGAAGGTTCTGACGTCAGACCAGAAGCAGTGTGGCCTCAGATGTCATGTTGGACCAGACGCCCCACGCTGTCCAAACAGATGTCTGTACAGTTCACGTGGGATGTCACACGCTAAATGTCCTGACAAGATGGCCAACCAGAGCCTGAGTGTGTGAGGATGAAGTAAAGCTTCTGGACACTGCGATGAGAACAGGTCGTTCAAATCACTCCCTTTTCCCACAACATCTCTGGTGTGTTGCTCCTCAACACAGAGAGCATCCAGGACCCGCCCAGCACCAGGTTCAACCATGGCAAAGCAGTTCTCCTTCAGTGCCATCCATCATTCTGTCCGCAGAGTCCATCTCTTCGCCAGAATGTTCTCTACAAACCCCTGAGTTCCCTGGACTCTGGCGACCCGAGTGGGAAACGTTTTGTGAATCACTTTCTGTGAGCATTGGACCGGCAGAGAGAGAGAGAGAATACATGTATATATGCATCCTTCAGAGACTCCAGAGTTTGACCTGAAGACCAAGTCACAGGTCCAACATTAAGACCTTCAGAATCCTCCCAAATCTTTACTGAGGACTTAACTTCCAAGGGCGTTTCACTTTAATAGAAATCCCCAGATGTTTGGTAATGTCATTGTGTTAATGATATCATGATGAAGGTTAGGAGGTAGGGTGGACGTTGATGAATGGAATCCCTCGTCACAACAGAGAAGCTCTCTGTGTTAACAGGCTCCAGTCCTCGCTGGCTGAGAGCCTGTTTAACCAGAACATCCAAAATGGGTGGATGTATATATTAGACTAAATATTTATACAGTAGATACATATTAATTCTAATGTATACATCCACTCATTCATACACACATACACCCATTCATAGAGTAAGAAAGTTTGTGTGTGTTGAGAGCTGTGTGTTGTGTCAGCTAGCAGCTGTGGCTGTGCTAGCATACGGTTAGTGGTGGGATGTAGCACCATAGCTCATTAGTTATATCTGCCAGCAGGTCTTCCCCTCATCCAGAGACTAGTAAAGACTCATTATCCTTCACTTACACACACACAGAGAGAGAGAGAGAGAGAGAGAGACAGAGAGAGAGAGAGAGAGAGGCAGAGAGAGAGAAAGAGAGAGAGAGAGAGACAGATGGAGAGAGACAGAGAGAGAGAGGGGTAAGGTTAGAGAAGGTAGAGGAGCAGGAGGAGGAGAAGAACGGGACAAGGAAGAATCTGTTGGGAAGCCAACAGAATGATGCGTCTACAGGTCCAGACAGACAGAGTGCATTGTGGGTATGGTAGAGGGAAAGGTCACATCCATCATCTTGACGAGCCCCCATCCACCCCTGACCTGAGAGAAGGTCACACAGATGTATTGATCTATAAATACAGATCAATACATAAATACATGGAGGAGCCGCATGTGGGCTGTGACCCCCGCCCCTTCCACAGTGACTCCACCCCTCTGACATTGTGACTCCTCCCCGTCCCGTGGCTGGGGTACCTCTAGGATGCCATGGTCACAGGTGGAGTCCCCTAACAACACCCCCTCATGGCCACCAGGAGATTGTCCTGACACTCAGAAGGAGCGGGGAGAGAGGGGGAGACAGTGAGGGAGAGAGGGGGAGACAGTGAGGGAGAGAGGGGGAGACAGTGAGGGAGAGAGGGGGAGACAGTGAGGGAGGGAGGGGGAGACAGTGAGGGAGGGAGGGGGAGACAGTGAGGGAGAGAGGGGGAGACAGTGAGGGAGGGAGGGGGAGACAGTGAGGGAGAGAGGGGGAGACAGTGAGGGAGGGAGGGGGAGACAGTGAGGGAGAGAGGGGGAGGCAGTGAGGGAGGGAGGGGGAGGCAGTGAGGGAGGGAGGGGGAGACAGTGAGGGAGAGAGGGGGAGACAGTGAGGGAGGGAGGGGGGAGACAGTGAGGGAGAGAGGGGGAGGCAGTGAGGGAGGGAGGGGGAGACAGTGAGGGAGGGAGGGGGAGACAGTGAGGGAGGGAGGGGGGAGGCAGTGAGGGAGGGAGGGGTGGATGCTGTGATCTTTGAGTATGGGACAGTTCCATTGTTTCATGTTCTTCCTCAGCAGATGTGAGAGGACTGAGCCCCTCCCCCTACACCTCCCCCTACACCTCCTCCTTCACCTCCCCCTACACCTCCTTCACCTCCCGCTACACCTCCTTCACCTCCCCCTATACCTCCCCTACACCTCCCCCTACACCTCCTCCGCCTGCCCCTACACCTCCCCCTACACTTCCTCCTGTACCTCCCCCTACACGTCCTTCACCTCCCCCTACACCTCCTCCTATACCTCCCCCTACACGTCCTTCACCTCCCCCCCACACCTCCTCCTATACCTCCCCCTACACGTCCTTCACCTCCCCCTACACCTCCTCCTATACCTCCCCCTACACGTCCTTCACCTCCCCCTACACCTCCTCCTATACCTCCCCCTACACATCCTTCACCTCCCCCTACACCTCCTCCATACCTCCCCCTACACGTCCTTCACCTCCCCCTACACCTCCTCCTATACCTCCCCTACACCTCCCCCTACACCTCCTCCTATACCTCCCCCTACACCTCCTTCACCTCCCCCTATACCTCCCCTCCACCTCCCCCTACACATCCTCCTTCACCTCCCCTACACCTCCCCTCCCCTTGTGTTTCACTGTCTCTCTGAGACCTCTCTCATGGTACCCAACCGGTACAACAGAACCACAGCAGACTTCTACAATCTCAACATGTCAATAGGATGCTTTTAATCATGTGACCAAGAATGAGAGCCAATGGAAGCAGAAGCAGGAAGACAGAGGGAGAGGGAGAGCGAGGTGTGGAGAGCTTATGATAAGATCATCTTGCCAACCAGACCATCCATCACCGTGGAAGTAGGCTTGAATCAGGAAGAGAATCTACACGCACACGTTCTACCAGCCTCTGCCTTTCTGTGTGTGTGTGTGTGTGTGTGTGTGAGAGAGACAGGGAAGGTGTATTTAAAGGTTATTTTCTCATTTGTAAAAACTTTTGTCACTCCGTGATCAAACAGTTGTTGGGTTCAGCAGCTTCTGACTGCGGTGGAATTCTTATTCTGATACTAACATGGCAGGACACTGTGATACTGACATGACAGGACACTGTGATACTAACATGACAGGACGCTGTGATACCAACATGACAGGACGCTGTGATACTAACATGACAGGACGCTGTGATACTAACATGACAGGACACTGTGATACTAACATAGCAGGACACTGTGATACTAACATGGCAGGACACTGTGATACTAACATGACAGGACGCTGTGATACTAACATGGCAGGACGCTGTGATACTGACATGACAGGACACTGTGATACTGACATGGCAGGACACTGTGATACTAACATGACAGGACACTGTGATACTGACATGGCAGGACACTGTGATACTAACATGACAGGACACTGTGATACTGACATGGCAGGACACTGTGATACTAACATGACAGGACACTGTTATACTGACATGGCAGGAAGCGGTGATACTAACATGGCAGGACACTGTGATACTAACATGGCAGGACACTGTGATACTGACATGGCAGGACACTGTGATACTAACATGACAGGACACTGTTATACTGACATGGCAGGAAGCGGTGATACTAACATGGCAGGAAGCGGTGATACTAACATGGCAGGACACTGTGATACTAACATGGCAGGACACTGTGATACTGACATGACAAGACACTGTGATACTAACATGACAGGACACTGTGATACTAACATGAACAGGACGCTGTGATACCAACATGACAGGACGCTGTGATACTAACATGACAGTACGCTGTGATACTAACATGGCAGGACACTGTGATACTAACATGGCAGGACGCTGTGATACTAACATGGCAGGACACTGTGATACTAACATGACAGGACACTGTGATACTAACATGACAGGACGCTGTGATACTAGAATGCTGTGATACTTGCATTCTGGAATGGGGCAAAGCTAGCATGCAAGCATGAAGCTAGGATACCCCAGAAATAATCACACCTTTTCTATGTGTTTGCTGTGTGTGGGGGGGGGAGGGTGTGTGTGTGTGTGTTGGGGTGTTAAAATGGACCCCATAAACCCAACAAATACAGACTCCTCCCCACTCTCATCATACTCTGCCTCCTGTCCCTCTCTCTCTCTCTCTCTCTCTCTCTCTCTCTCTCTCTCCCTCATTCTCTCTCTCTCTCTCTTTCTCTCTCTATCTCTCTGTCTCTGTCTCTCTCTCTCTCTCCCTCTCTCCCTCTCTCTCTTTCTCTCTCTTACTCTCTCTCTCTCTCTCTCTCTCTCTCTCTCTCTCTCTCTCTCTCTCTCGTCTGACCCCCTCCCTGGTTGCCATGGCGTTGGGATGCTGTTCTAAGTGTATTATCTCTAAGCTCCTCTGACCACAGATGGTGTATTATGGGATGCAGGGAGGTGGAGGTTCCGTCAGCTGACGTCTCCGGGCCGCGGTCTGAGGGGGTGGGATACAATCTAGCCTCATCTTCTGACCGCCAGAGCCCACTCAGCCGTGAAACCAGCCCCTACCTGCTACACACACACTGACCTTAACCAAAGATCATGCCTGCTCACACACAATCACATACGCGCACCACAACACAGCGCCCCTGTGTGTTTGTGTGTTCTTCACCCCAGTCTGGTCCACCACACCCCAACAGTCTAACCACCTCACCCAGTCTGGTCCACCACACCCCAACAGTCTAACCAGCTCACCCAGTCTGGTACACCACACCCCAACAGTCTAACCACCTCACCCAGTCTGATCCACCACACCCCAACAGTCTAACCACCTCACCCAGTCTGGTCCACCACACCCCAACAGTCTAACCACCTCACCCAGTCTGGTCCACCACACCCCAACAGTCTAACCACCACACCCAGTCTGGTCCACCACACCCCAACAGTCTAACCACCTCACCCAGTCTGGTCCACCACACCCCAACAGTCTAACCACCTCACCCAGTCTGGTCCACCACACCCCAACAGTCTAACCACCTCACCCAGTCTGGTCCACCACACCCCAACAGTCTAACCACCTCACCCAGTCTGGTCCACCACACCCCAACAGTCTAACCACCTCACCCAGTCTGGTCCACCACACCCCAACAGTCTAACCACCTCACCCAGTCTGGTCCACCACACCCCAACAGTCTAACCACCTCACCCAGTCTGGTCCACCACACCCCAACAGTCTAACCACCTCACCCAGTCTGGTCCACCACACCCCAACAGTCTAACCACCTCACCCAGTCTGGTCCACCACACCCCAACAGTCTAACCACCTCACCCAGTCTGGTCCAACCACACCCCAACAGTCTAACCACCTCACCCAGTCTGGTCCACCACACCCCAACAGTCTAACCACCTCACCCAGTCTGGTCCACCACACCCCAACAGTCTAACCACCTCACCCAGTCTGGTCCACCACACCCCAACAGTCTAACCACCTCACCCAGTCTGGTCCACCACACCCCAACAGTCTAACCACCTCACCCAGTCTGGTCCACCACACCCCAACAGTCTAACCAGCTCACCCAGTCTGGTCCACCACACCCCAACAGTCTAACCACCTCACCCAGTCTGGTCCACCACACCCCAACAGTCTAACCACCTCACCCAGTCTGGTCCACCACACCCCAACAGTCTAACCACCTCACCCAGTCTGGTCCACCACACCCCAACAGTCTAACCACCTCACCCAGTCTGGTACACCACACCCCAACAGTCTAACCACCTCACCCAGTCTGGTCCACCACACCCCAACAGTCTAACCACCTCACCCAGTCTGGTCCACCACACCCCAACAGTCTAACCACCTCACCCAGTCTGGTCCACCACACCCCAACAGTCTAACCACCTCACCCAGTCTGGTCCACCACACCCCAACAGTCTAACCACCTCACCCTGGGGGGGACGGCCACTCTCCACCAATCACATCATCTCTGGTCGGGAGGAGCTGGAAATAACGAGAACTTTATTATCCTTGACGTCTCAAGACTAAAAGACTAAAAGACACAAGCTGAGTTTTCTCCTCATAATGAGTTGTCAGGCGTATAGAGTGCAGAAATACTCTCCTGAAGGATCCACTCCTCCAGTATATATATATATATATAGAGCATATAGAGTGTATAGATAGTATATATATATATATATATATATATATATATATATATATATATATATATAGAGTGTATAGATAGTATATATTAGTATATATAGATATATATAGAGTATAGAGAGAGTGTATAGAGTATCTAGACAGTTTAGTTTAGTTTAGTTTAGTTTATTGGTTTTGTTTGACAGGGACCATGCATAGAATAGCTTCTATACCAGGGTTAGCTAAATAGCTCATTTGCACCTGTAGTCCCTTGGCAGGATGTTCAAGCACAGTAAAAACACAGACAAGATAAAAAGACAACATGATTAACATTGCAAGTAAAATAAAAAACTAAGTGAAAAACAAAGATCGATGATCACAAGCTTGATTGTCTTTTAGCCATGTCTTCAAAGACTTTTTAAAACTTTTAAAGCTTAAAGAGTCTCTGATATTGAGTGGAATTGAGTTCCATGTTCTAGTTGCTTGATATGAAAATGCTGATTGGCCAAAGGTGGTCTTTTTAAATGTAGTGTAACAGTCACCTCTCATTGCAGCCCTAGATACCCTAACATTGCCTCTACAGAATGATACACATTGCTTAAGTGGTGGTGGTGCAAGATCATGGGTCAATTTGTACATCAGGCACATGTCAGAGAACAAAATAAAACTGTCAAATGTTAACAGACTATGTTTTTTTATAATAGTACAGTGGTGATAATTTCTTGTTTTTTTTTTTATCAAACACAGCCTGTTTGTATAGAGAGTACAAGGGTTTCACAGTGGTCACCCCTGCCTGAGACCAACTTGTAGCACAATAAGACAAATGGCAGAAAATCAATGAATGCATAAACAGTTTAGCAGCATGTAAGGGTAATTGATGTCTAATATGTCTAAAGGTAATCAAACTCGCTCTAACATTTCTAGATATCTTCTTAATATGCTGTGACGTCACGAGAGGCTGCATCTTAGACGGGCGCTATATTCCGCTCAGATGGGTCCAGCCACAGGCGAGCATGACTCCATCTGGTGGCAGAGTGGGGAACGCCACCCCTGCCGACGCGGAATTTGAACGCGCCTGTACCTGATTGGGCTGATTGGCCGGGAGGGCTACAAAAGCCGTCAGGTACAGGCAGGACGGGAATCGCGATCGAGGTCGAGTTCAAGGTTGGACTGAAGACGGAGGACCAGTCCACCGGAGAGGTGTTTTCCTGCGGGAACGTGGATTTGAGCGTATCCCGCATTGGAGCGACGACCGCATTGGCGGAATTTGTGTTTGGACATTCCAGTCGTAAGATTGTGACTTTATCTATGTTGACCCTTTTGTCAACCTCCCTTTGTTTATACCTCTTTTGTCTGAGACTTACCTGAGTTGGGTTAATTCCGCTTTTTGTTATTAAAACCCGTGTTTTCCCGTGATTCTGTGTCCGTGCACTAATTGAACTGCCCCGCTCAGAGCCGTGCCGCCTCTCGCGACGTCACATATGGTGGAGGATGCGGGCATTCAATTTTAATAGTGTATGAGTGGGGACACAGAGGATTTGGTTGTGAATTTTTTTTTATTAACCCTCGCCGCCCCAAACAAAATGGAGGACATTGTAAAAATGCTGGTTGAGGGCCAGCAAGCCCAATTCCAGGCGAACCTGGCCCTGCTAGAGGAGCAGAAGAAGGCCAACCTCCTGAAAGCAGAGGAACTACATTTGCAGTGGCAAATGGTCGCTCGGAATGTGCGCACCAAAAGGGCCAGCGACTTTCTATCTAAAATGGGGGCGACCGACGACACCGGGGCATACCTGCACGCGTTTGAGGTGACGGCCACGAGAGAAGCATGGCCCAAGGCCCAATGGGTTGGACTTCTAGCACCTTTTTTAACGGGGGAAGCGTTGAACGCGGTCCGGGATCTCAGCCCAGACAACGCAACAGACTACGAGGCATTGAAAGCCGAAATACTGAGCAGAGGGGCTCACCAAGTTCGCGATGGCGCAACGCTTCCACAGCTGGACGTTCCAGCCAGACCAGCCTCCCCGGGCGCAGATGCACGAGCTGGTGCGCATCACCCGGAAGTGGCTGGAGCCGGAGAAAAGCACGGCGGCGGCGGTAGTAGAAGCGGTGGTGGTGGACCGGTACGTGCGGGCTCTGCCCTACGAGGCCAAGAAACTCCTCGGCCAGCAGGCCTTGACCACGGCCGAACTCACAACGATAGCCGTGGAGAAATACCAGGCCACCGCAGAAATGCTGCGGAACTCCAGGATAGAGCCCAGAACCACATCCAAAGAATTACTGATTTACTGATTTCTAAGAATTACTGATTCTTACTGATCCCCGTTGCGGACGACAGGAGGCCGGCCCAGGAACCCCACACACCACACCCCAGACTGTTTTCTAGACATTTTCATCTATGTCTGTCATTGATAACCACTGTCCATCTGTCATCTTTCATTGTGTGCAGCAGGCTGCTACGGATGGTCTACCAGCCTGCGGTGGCCAGTGTCACCTTCTTCACTGCCGTGTGCTGGAGAGGAAGCATTGGGAGCGGTGGTGCCAGTAAGCTGTACAAGCCGGGGAGGAAGGCGAGCTCTGCAGTGGGGATGAAGCTGGACTGTGTGGAGGCGGCGACAGTGAGGAGGACGAGGGGAAAGCTGCTGGCGACCCGGAACTACCCTTTCACCCTCTCTATGCCGAACTGAAGCAACTCAGGAACACGTTCAGCCACATGCTCACTCAGCCAAGTGCCTCATAGTGCTTGGGCGCTCCTTCATCCCACCAACCATCAGGCCTAGGTCTATTCATATGTTGTACCTGGAATACCTGTACAAATTTGCACATCTTGCACCTTGCACTTTACGCATATTTGCACTATCTATTTTGCACTATAAACAGCAATCAAGGACGCTTACCACGTATGCATATAGGTTCTCACTCCTCACCGACCTGACTTAAGAGCTCGTATTTAATTTAATTTATTGTTTATTGTTTGACTTTAGCCAGGCTCTTACTGCACATCTATCCCCTGTACTGCTGGTCACTGTGAATTTCTCCTAAGGGGGATTAATAAAGGAATATCTTATCTTATCTTATCTTAAACAAAATTGGTCCTAAAATAGATCCCTGTGGGACTCCAATGGAACTGTTGGCAAAGGAAGAGCATACATCATTAATTCTGGTGCACTGCTTCCTTGAATCTAAATAAGACTCCATCCATGTCAGAGCTTTAGTGGAAAAATTAAACTTGGATAACTTTGACAACAGAACATTATGATTTACGGTGTCAAAAGCTTTTCTGAAATCAAGGAAAACAGCACCAACAACACCCCCATTATCAAGGCTGGATTTAATTTGTTCAATAAAGTAACAGTTTGCGGTCTCAGTTGAATAGTTCTTTCTAAAACCAAATTGCATAGGGTGCAGTGGAAAATGGCCCTGATTTAAATGGTCCATCAACTGGTCGTAAACTATCCTTTCACTCACTTTAGAAATGACAGGGAGTATACTGATAGGTCTGTAGTTGGTAACATCAGTTACATCACCAGCCTTGTAAACAGGAGTTATTGCTGCTGTCTTCCAGGCCATAGGAAAAAAACTGTTTGAAGGACAGGTTGACCAGATGTGCAATTGGAGTGGAGAGGATATTTTTATACTTCTTCACAAATGCACAGTCACAATCAAAAACATCTTTAGCCTTTGAGTTCTTCAGGTGGCCTATGGTTTTAACTATAGAGGATTCTGTGACCTCAGATATGTTAAAAAGTGGGAGATTATCATTTGGTGGTGTAATGTACTTCTCTCTGGGTCCAAATCCTTTTGCTAAGTCTTGCACAGAATCAATAAAATAAGTATTAAACTCAGAACAGATTTTGACTTTATCTTGTGTTAATGTGCCCTGTACTTGTAGCTCAAGCCCCTTATCTCTGTTACTATTAGGATCCTTTTTTAGTACCATATTAATGTTTCTCCAAGTTTGCCTGCTATTTCCTTCAGAATCCTTGATAATGTTGCTAAAAAAATTTGCTTTTGATTTTCTCAGTTCTTTAACAACTTTGTTACGCAATTGTTGAAAGGTTCTCCTATCGTGGGCTAACCCAGACCTAACTGCAATTTTTAATGCATAGTCCCTCTGCCTCATTAAAGCCCAAACTTGTTAACTGAGCCAGGGCAAGTTTTGCTTTTTCCTAGAGTAAGTGATATTTTTACTGAATTCACTTTTAACTTTGTTAATCAACTTTGTTATGAAGCTCTCAGAAGCGTTATCAACATTATCTGAGGCAAGCAACTCACTCCAAGAAAGTTGTCTGAATTGGCTTTCAAAATCATTGATAAGCCGTTTTGGTATGATGTTAAAGACCTTTTTACTTTCCTGTTGATACTTAAACCTTTGCTTAGTCAGTTTCCTAGAGATCAGTGTCAAATTGTGATCTGATAGCCCAGTCAGAAAATTAAAAGTTACCAAGTAAAATTAGTTCTTTGTTTCTGTCAAATTCTTTCAAAATATTTATCAAGTATTCATAAAACTTGCAATTAGATGAAGGTGGTCTGTATATACAAATAACAGTAAAAGACATGTTGGCAGATAGGACCATTCGTACTGCTATACATTCCATATCCATACAGTTCAGGTCAACTTCTTTGCAGTTAATGTGGTTTTTGACATACATCAATAGCCCGCCTCCTCTACCAGTCTTTCTATCTTTTCTAAAAACATTATAACCAGGTACAATATATGCTGTGTCAGGTGATGAGTCCAATGATGAGTCCGTAAGCCAACCAGCCAGCCAGCAGGAGTATGATAACGAGGTAGTTTACCGATCTCCTTAGGCGTTTGAATGGCCTGTCTCTCTGTGGATCGTAGTTGCTTTGCAGGAGCAGTCACTTTTCCGTCGTTCAGTATCGTGCCGTAGGAGATGAACAGACTCCGCGTATCACAGGTAAAAACATTGCTTTCATTATGTTGCGGTAGGTATGCTGTTGCCCAACAACAACGTATCGACAAAACCAGGAGGATGACGATGTAGCCTATGACCATGAATGCCTGGATCAAGTCTGCGATCATTGCCCTCTGTGCAACGCTAGTTTTAAAACAAACCGAGCTTATTGTTTAACTGAAAGCACCTGTAGCACCTGCCTTGCTACCTGTGCCCACCGTGCACACCGCCATGTCACCATGTCATGATCTTTCCAGCCGTACCAGACAGTATATAGAGTATCTATACTTGTTCTCCCTCTTCTCCTCTTCTCCCCTCTCCTCTCTTCTCTATGATGTCATGTAGGAGTCACCTAGCATGTAATGTAGCATTAGCTCTCCGGCAGCAGCAGGCAGTAGATACGCGGACATGCTAGGCTAGGCTAAACAGTGTTAGCTGTTTGTTATAATTAGCACTAACTGGAAGGGGAAATCTGTTAGCAGCACAGTTAGCCATCAAGCGGCAAAACACAGGATTTCATATCTGGCACGATAACATAACGTGTGTGTGTGTGTGTGTGTGTGTGTGTGTGTGTGTGTGTGTGTGTGTGTGTGTGTGTGAGTGAGTGAGTGAGTGAGTGAGTGAGTGAGTGAGTGAGTGAGTGAGTGAGTGAGTGAGTGAGTGAGTGAGTGAGTGTGTGTGTGTGTGTGTGTGTGTGTGTGTGTGTGTGTGTGTGTGTGTGTGTGTGTGTGTGTGCGTGCGTGCTTGTGTGTGGTGCATGGGTGTGTGCGTGTGCGTGTGTGCGTGTGAGAGTGTGTGTGTGTGCGCGCGTGTTTGTGTGTGTGTGTTATAATGTAAGCTAGGAATGAAAAGAGAGTGCAGGGGATCATCAACAGCCTTGTGAATCAAGAGGAGAGGAGGAGAGGAGGAGGAGAGCAGGAGCTACAGTAGTCAGAAGGAGAGGAGAGGAGGAGATGTTACATTCCTATGCTAGAATGTGTGGAACTAGCAGCTGGGTGGGTGCTGGTGTGTTAAAACAGGAGTGGGATGGAGGAGGAGGAGGCTCCATATCTACTGTGATTCTGTGGATATCAGTGTCTCTGAGGGACTAAATAACTCAATTAAAACAACCATCACCAACTACTTAGCTCTTCAAGATAAAACCTCCCCATTCAAGGCAAAACAACGTTTCTACTCCAAACCAATTTCATATAATTGAAGTAATCGCTGTCTCCAGGAGGCCAGTGGCAGCTCAGTACCACACACTCAACTGGACCATCTTAAGTGTTCCCTGGCAGCACCACACACTCAACTGGACCATCTTAAGTGTTCCCTGGCAGCACCACACACTCAACTGGACCATCTTAAGTGTTCCCTGGCAGCACCACACACTCAACTGGACCATCTTAAGTGTTCCCTGGCAGCACCACACACTCAACTGGACCATCTTAAGTGTTCCCTGGCAGCACCACACACTCAACTGGACCATCTTAAGTGTTCCCTGGCAGCCCAACAGAAAGGCTGTCAGGTTTGAAACCCGTGTGTTGCTGAGGGAAGGCAGCTCTTCTGTTCTTGCCCTGGGCTTCAGCAGCACTCTGCGCTGTGTGGCTTCATCAGCCCTTCCCTGTCGGGCTTCCAACTGAGAAGTCATCAAAACAAACTACTCCATATCCACTGCTGGTGTCCAGAGCAGAAGCTGAGTTCAGGCTGTGTTTGAACACTTCAACTGTTGACAGGATGCCAAAAAACACGAGAAGTACAACTTTGAGAAGATGTCTGATTATTACCAGGAGTCCACCAGAATTGCAGTACTATGCATCAGTCTGACCTCTGAGACGTCTCACAGGCCACCAAGCAGTGGTGGTGCTGAAAGTGGTGCAGAAAGAGTCTCCCATTCCTTGAGTAGTCTCTCAGAGGACGTGTTGACAACAGGCAACACAGCGCTGTTCATATGTTACATACTGTTCATATGTTACATGCTACATCCTTGTGTATGCTATTACCTCTTAGCGTATGCCTGGATGTATGTACATTTATGTATATTTTCATTCTTTATGTATATTTTTGTATATTGTATTACATAGGTTTATATTTTACATAGGTTTATATTGTATATTTATATATTCTAACACTCTACTATACGTAGAGTGTCTGTCTCTTCTTTCTTTTTTCCCTGGAGTATTGTGACAATTGCAATGTCCCTCAGGGATCAATAAAGTATGTCTGTCTGTCTGTCTATGTCATCAACTCCTCAGTGAATATGGCCTCCTCTGGAGCTCTGTGGGGAGCACAGAGAGGAGAGTGTTGTAGTGGGGGTTCTCCTCCCTCCCAGCATGGAGGAGGGTTAGCTCCCCAGAATGGTTGGTTTCCCAGGCCGCCTGCTGGCCTGGCTGGTGTCATGTCTGCCGTTAACCTCAGACTGCATCGTGTTCACCTCTGGACCGACTGGGGGGAGTACTGTAACCCACTGTTCTCTGTCAGAGAACTGGCATCGTTTCCATGGGACAGGGGGGGAGACAGGGGAAGACGGGGGAGGAGACAGGGGGGTATTCACTGAAGCAGTGAGGACATACTTTAATTAGAGCATAGCATGTTTAAACACTAAGAAGAATACTAAGAGGTTACCATGGAAACAAGCTGAGGACCAGACAGAGTGTCCTCCCTTCCAAAAACGTCCTCACATTACAAGGTTTCACACACACACACACACACACACACACACACACACACACACACACACACACACACACACACACACACACACACACACCCCATCTCAGGGTGGTACAATGAGGTGTTTAATTATCCCTCCAACCCTGGAACACATCTGGTTGATTCACTCTGCCATCTTTCGTTCTCTCTCTCTCTCTCTCTCTCTCTCTCTCTCTCTCTCTCTCTCTCTCTCCTCTCTCTCTCTCTCTCGTTCTCTCTCTCTCTCTCCTCTCTCTCTCTCTCTCTCTCTCTCTCTCTCTCCCTCTCTCTCTCTCTCTCTCTCTCTCTCTCTCTCTCTCTCTCTCTCTCTCTCTCGTTCTCTCTCTCTCTCTCTCTCTCTCTCTCTCTCTCTCTCTCTCTCTCTCTCTCTCCCTCTCCTCTCTCTCTCTCTCTCTCTCTCTCTCTCTCTCTCTCCCTCTCTCTATCTCTCTCTCTCTCTCTCTCTCTCTCTCTCTCTCTCTCTCTCTCTCTCTCTCTCTCTCTCTCTCGATGTAAAGGGAGTCACACCCGAGGCTTTGGCTCTGCTGTAAAGGACCGTGGCATGGTGGACTCACCCAGGATGCGGAGGCGGTCTGCCCCCCACCACCACCTCCTGCTCATCAGCAGAGAACAGCAGCTTCCCAGTGGTGGTCTTCACCTCCAGGAGCTTCCCCTGGGCCCGGAACCCTCTGGAGCCTGCACAGCACAGGGTGAGTATGGGATGTTGAACCCAGGGTATATTTTCATTGTTTTACCCTTTTGAAGAGCCTTGTTAGCTGTACCAGACAAGGTTGTGTTCATGAGCAGGAACATGAACACATGACTCCTGGTCCTCAGAAGGAGCTCTGTGTGTCTCCACACAGTTTCAGCTCTTCCCAGCCTCCGTCTCCATGCTATTCTGTGTTCTCTGAGTTTCAGGCTGGAGATGACTTAGTTTTCTCTAGTAACCTCAGTAGCCTTTCTCCAATACTGCAGTATTTACAGTATTTACATGTCTACATATCGACACACACTTCATTCCTACACATCTACTGTATATCTTTTGATCACCACTGCTACCATTGCTACCGTCAACACTTCTGTATAACTCTCTACTTCATGGATCAAGTATAATACTTATAATACTACTTCATTCTGTGATGCCATTATTTTATTCAGTTTTATTGCATTTCATTTTTTTCTTAGATTTTCCTTCCATGTTGAATGGGCCTCGTCCAGTACATTTCACTCTACAGTGTGACTGGAAGTGATGCTGCACATTTGATAATGTGCCTCACCGACCGTGAGGAACCTTGGCGTAATACTTGACAACCAACTGTCCTGCACTGCAAGCATCACTGCAGTGACCCGCTCCTGTAGATTTGCTCTCTACAACATCCGCAAGATCCGGCCTTTCCTCACGAGGGAAGCGACACAGCTCCTGACCCAAGCACTTGTCATCTCCCGCCTCGACTACGGCAACTCGCTCTTAGCTGGACTCCCTGCAACTGCAATTAAACCGTTGCAGCGGATCCAGAACGCTGCAGCACGCCTCGTGTTCAACCGACACAAATTCTCCCATGTGACCCCCCTCTTCCAAGACCTCCACTGGCTTCCTGTAGTGGCTCGCATCAAATTCAAGACGATGGTACTGGCCTACAAAACTGTTCATGGAACTGCCCCTAGCTACCTCCAAGCGTTAGTGAAACCCCACACCCCTGCTCGAGCACTCCGCTCAACTAGGGCATTTAGCAGACGCTTTTATCCAAAGCGACTTACAAAGGGTACATTTGTCATAAGAAGGTGAAACATTTCATTGTTGCTAATACAGTACGAAAGTTACCAGAACAAGTTTCAAGCATTTCACTTGCGAGATTAACCATTTCTATTGTCCAAATTCTTAATTTCTGATTCCGATATCAACCGATATGGTATACCGATATATGCAGGCATTTCGTTTTCCGCCCAGACTAATTTCAGGTCACATATCTCCTGTTGTGGAATGAACACATCACCTACTTTTATGTGATGCCCCACCAGATGCATTCAACACATTAACACTGTCTATAAAAAATAAGGACACTACTTCAACTTATGGAAAAGTGCCATATTAGTGCCATTTATTAACATTTTGTCTCAAACAACAGGTTGGATCATCACACTCTTCCTGAGATCAACCTGAGAACATCTACACAAATTGTAAAAAAAAAAAAAAAAAAAAAAAAAAAGCCTAACATTGTTGTCCTGTACAACAGCATTTAATGTAAACATGTGTAGTGTAGGAGCCTAGCCCTGCTAAACAATCATTAAAAATGGATCAATCATCGATCATGTACCGCCGGCTGTGAGACGAGTATGCAGGGACCGTCTACAAAGTGCAACGCATGAAAAGTAAGAGTGAAGTTATTGAATATTGTTCCCCAAATTATGCGAAAGCACTTTTGTATAAACTTAGCGTTGTAGTATGATCAACAGGAGACCATTGATGTGTGAAGTGATTTTGGTGACACTACACTGAATAAGAGTGAAGTTATTGAGTATTTCTGTAGTATCACTTTTCATGTGTTGCACTTTGTAGACGGTCCCTGTGTGCTCGTCTCACAGCCGAGATTGATCAGGGAAGGTCGAATCTGTGAATATATTTCTAACTTTACCGAACTCCATACTTTCTCGTGCGCACGAGAAACGTTTAAGTTTTTTATTTTCCCCCATGTCCCTTTAGGGGTTCCGTATGTGCCAATGAGCGAGCAAGCACATTATCGGTGGTAAAACCCGAGTAAATATAAATGATAATAACGACTTGAGGGACTGGACGCGGCGCTGCAGCCCTGGGGAATGTGGAACCCTTGTGTTGGAGTTCAGGAGACTCATGTGCTCACCTGCCACCAGCTGGGTCAGCACCTTGTTGTTGCCGTTGACAACGTTGACAGACACATTTCTGGAGGACTGCAGGAAGAGTGGGTGACCCTGTAGAACAGAAAGAACAGCACATCCTTAGAACAGAACCACTACGGAGAACCTGTGTCTCTTTAGGCTGACAGAGAGGGGTCCGCATCTTCAACTGTCATCCAGTGATGTCACCGGTCCAGGATTCAGGATCTCTGATTCAGACCGAAGCAGCATGTTGTTTGTGTAAGTGGATGTTTCATCGTCTCTGATGGGCTCCCTTTAAGTGCAGAATGGCAAAGTGAGCCTCCTGTGTTTGGTCCTGGTCCTGTCTCTCAGAGTCATCCTCCCGTCAGTGGACGTTCAGTTCTAGGCAGATGGAACCTGTTCTCTAAATCCTGTTCTCTGGTCGCGGTACTATGAGAACAGATGGAACCTGTTCTCTAGATCCTGTTTTCTCGGTAGGGTGGGTAGATGGAGGACAATGCTGGCTACTGGAGCAGAGAGGTTAAGCAGACATCTAAGAGGGGGGCCTCCCAAACAGTGGGAGAACTAAACTGTTCTCCAGAGTGATGGGGGTTCTAATGCAGAACAGCTCGTCAGCGAGGGGTGGGTTGGTGATCTGTAACAGATGGCTCTGTTTGGATCATGGTGTCAGAGGGAATACATGTTCAGTAATTAAAGGTTTCTGTTGGCCTATAGGGACTCACTCTGAACACTGCTGCACTCTGCCTCACTCTCACTCTGCCTCTCTCTGTATCTCTCTCACACACTGTCTGTCTCTGTCTCACTCAAGATTCAAAGAGCTCCATTTGCATGCATGAAGAAAATGATAATACCACCAAATTACAAAAATCATCTAAAATCCAATCTCATGTAAGGAGTGAGGTAGTGCTGGTCAGGGTGGTCTTCCTCTTCTTTCTCAAGGCACACCAAACAGAACTATTGCTTGACACAGAACTGAACAGAAGGTGAATGAACCGAATGTCAGGTCGGTTCTACAAACAGAACAGAGCTGAATGGATGACTGAACCGGATCAGAATGGAGCTGGAACCATGTGGAGCTGTGTTCTCACTGGTGTTCTCACTGGTTTGGGCTGGATTAACTGGAGATTCTAACTGGTTTGGGCTGGATTAACTGGAGATTCTTACCGGTTTGGACTGGATTTCTTTGGCGTAGAGAGGCTGCAGGAACTCTGAGGGCCCCTCCAACTTCAACCCTTTCTCAGTAATGCGAAGGTTACCCATGCCGTCCTGAAACAAACACAGAAAGAGAAGAAAATAGTACAACTTTATTGTCCACCCAAGATGGACAAGATGGACCGTTCAACAGACAAATACATTGAGACAAACGTAGTCGGAAACAAACAGTGCTGAAGCAAATGAGGACATCAGGTCACACATCCTGGAGACAACAGGTGAACAAAGAGAGGCACAAACTCGAGCCAAGTCACCACAACTTCACCTCCTACACCGCCAGTGTCCAGCCAGTGTACTGCCAGTATACTGCCACTGTCCAGCGTGTCCAGCCAGTATACTGCCAGTGTCCAGCCAGTGTACAGCCTGTCCGGCCAGTATACTGCCAGTGTCCAGCCAGTGTCCAGCATGTCCAGCCAGTATACTGCCAGTGTACAGCCAGTGTCCAGCCAGTGAACAGCCAGTGACGAGCCAGTGAACAGCCAGTGACCAGCCAGTGACCAGCCAGTGACCAGCCAGTGTCCAGCCAGTGAACAGCCAGTATACTGTCAGATTACAGCCAGTGACCAGCCAGTGAACAGCCAGTATACTGTCAGATTACAGCCAGTGACCAGCCAGTGAACAGCCAGTGACCAGCCAGTATACAGCCAGTGACCAGCCAGTGAACAGCCAGTATACTGTCAGTGTACAGCCAGTGACCAGCCAGTGAACAGCCAGTGTCCAGCCAGCCACATCCTCAGAAGGTTAAAAATAAAATCTCAATGAGCCGATTGATTTTCTTCTGCTTCTCTCTTTAACCGCGGAGAGGCTAACTGCCTCTGTGTTGTTCAGAGATGATGTGTAGTGTAAACTCTACATTGTGCTGGAGAAGAGAAACCAGACAGATATGAATCATCTACACTGTCACCAGCAGTTGTGCTGCACTGCACAATTGAAATGCTTGAAACTTGTTCTAGTGACTTTCTTACTGTATTAGCAGCAATGAAATGCTTCACCTTCTTCTGACAAATGTACTCTTTGTAAGTCGCTTTGGATAAAAGCATCTGATAAATGCCCTAAATGTAAATGTAAATGTAGATACAGTACTGCAGTATTTCTATAGTACAGATGTATTACTATAATATTACTAAAGTACGTAGATAGCTATACTTTATTGATCCCAAGCTGGGAAATTACAGTGTAGCAGCAGCATTACACACAGTAAAAAATAAAAAGAATTAAAGAATAAAATGCAATATAAAAAAAAAAATTAAAAAATGTATAAATAAAAATAAAAATAAATTGTAGTGCAAGATAGAAAAATAAAAAATAAGTGTTGTGTATCTACAAATAACTGCAATATACAATGATAGGTATCTTTTGATCTTCCTCTTTATTTGCTAACGAGGTAACAGGAAAGCAATGCATAGCACTGAAACTCAAGTGTGACCTCTCGCTCTGTCTCTTCACAAGGGCGCGCACCAAACTGGCGCGCTTACTTTTATATCATACAAGCGTCCAATAAACACAGAGGGTCAGGGGTCATACATTAAACATATATATTAACTCATATAACTTCTTAATGTATCTCCATACACTACACTCCTCCCCTGAGATCTGAACCCAGTACCTTTACAGTACAACCAAATTCCTTTTTTTTTCTTTTTACATCCTCTTTTTACACACAACAGATTACATTGTAATACCAACTGGGTTCACAGATTTAACCTTTCAGGCGGCTTCACCTGCCGCTGCGGCCTCTGAATAGCCTCTGCAACTGAGGAGGGAGCTCCACCAGTGGAACCTTCTTGTTCAACCCTCTTAGTGGATTCCGGAACATTTACAGGCATCGCTACACATGCATGTGACACATTTTGAGCAACACTTGGGTCATCATCATCAGATTCATTTGACACATTACAGTTATCAATGTTAGTATTGATATTTGATTGACATGTCTCTTATACACCTTTCCATACACTTTCACAAGATATGTGACAGGACCGAGTGCCTTTATAATG
Organism: Urophycis tenuis; assembly: GCA_036785325.1. Classification (NCBI taxonomy): domain Eukaryota; kingdom Metazoa; phylum Chordata; class Actinopteri; order Gadiformes; family Phycidae; genus Urophycis; species Urophycis tenuis. The sequence goes on along the minus strand of JAXIVH010000012.1, from coordinate 2,309,425 downwards.
CACCCAGGCACCCATTTAATACCTTCCCCTCCCCTGTGGTTTCGAACCAAAACATTTTGCTTTGGTAAGAAGTGTCTGACTTTTGCTAATTTATCCACTTGCTTAGCCTGTTCACTGTCTTGTTTAATTTGCATGGAATCTCTGAAGCTAGGTTTAGTGAGAGACAACCTAGTTTTGAATTGACGTCTGAGAAACAATTCTGCAGGAGTTTTCCCTGTAGTAGACTGTGGTGTGCTCCTATAAGAAAACAAGAAGTTGTGGATGCAGTGTTGTAATGTCACGTTTCTACTCTTTCCTTTTTCCAGAGCTGTTTTAAGGTTCTGCACCAAATGCTCTGCACCCCCATTAGATGCTGGGTGATAAGGAGAACTCTTAATGTGTTTCACCCATGTATTTTTCAAAAATGTCTCGAACTCAACAGAAACAAATTGTGGTCCATTATCAGACACAAGTTCGTCTGGAAGGCCCCATCTGGCAAAGTATCCCCTCAAAACCTCTATGGTCTTTTCAGACGTGGTGCTATTCACCAGAGCTACTTCTGGCCAACGCGAATAGCTGTCCGTGACCACTAGGAAGTCAAACTTTCCTTTCTGGGCATAATCTATGTGTATCCTTTACCAAGGACGATTAGGCCAGCTCCAATTGTGCACAGGAGCTGTGACAGGTTGGTGTCTGTTTAACTCGCATGTTTGACAATTGTTTACCAGTGACTCTATGTCAGAATCCAAATTTGGCCACCAAAAGTGACGACGGCCTAATGCCTTCATCTTTACCATTCCCTGGTGGTTTTCATGCAATTCACACAGCATTTGTGGTCTTAAAACCTCGGGTATAACCACCCGGAAACCCCACATCACACAGTCAGCTTCGACGGTCAGCTCAGTGTTCCTGATGAAATAAGGCCTCAACTCCTCATCATTTAAATATTTTGGCCAACCAGTTAATGTGAAGTGCTTCACTCTTCTTAGTACTGTGTTAGTCATTGTCTGTTTAGCTATCTCTTGTGAAGACACTGGCACTTTATCCAAAAATGAGACCGTAAACACCTTACTATAATCCGAGTCTGCCTCTTGAGTCTGTAGTGGTAAACGTGATAATGCATCCGCATTTGCATGTTGTAAGGATGGCTTGTAACGTATGTCATACTGGTATGCGGCTAAAATTAATGACCACCTCTGCAGCCTAACTGCTGCCAATGTAGGCACACCAGTTTTAGGTCCCAGTATCTTTAGGAGTGGCTTATGGTCAGTAAACAGTGTAAACTTTCGGCCATACAGATAGTCATTAAACTTGCTCACCCCAAAGATAATACTAAGTGCTTCTTTCTCTATTTGAGAATAGTTGACTTCTGTTTTAGTTAGTGTTCTAGACACATATGCTATAGGTTTCTCACTGTTGTCGGGGAATTTATGTGAAATCACAGTGCCTATGCCGTAAGGCGAAGCATCACATGCCAAAATTACAGGCAGTTTAGGATCATAATATGTAAGCACTGGCGCAGCTACAAGTTGTGCTTTGGTACGTTCAAATGCCTCTCGACATTTCCTGATCCAATCCCACTCTTTATCTTTGTGTAAGAGCTCTGTCATTGGTTTAATTTCACTGGACAGGTTTGGTATAAATTTGCCATAGTAATTGAGCATGGCTAAGTACAACCTCAATTCTGTCACATTTTTTGGCACATGAGCTTTGTCAATAGCTTCAGTTTTCTCTTTAATTGGGCGCACACCTTCGGCATCAATTACATGCCCAAGGTAGGCCACACTGTTCTGAAAAAAAGCACATTTTTCTTTGTTGAGCCGAAGCCCATGTTCCTCTAGCCTCTGTAACACTTGCTTGAGATTGCGCAGATGTGCAGTGGTATCTGTTCCCGTTATTAAAATATCATCTAGGTAGCATACCACACCATCTAGTCCTTGAAATACTTCGTCCATAGTGCGCTGAAATATTGCGGGCGCACTACGACCCCATATTGCAAGCGGTTGCACACATATAGACCTCGGTGTGTATTGATGGTGAGAAACGGTTTACTCTTCTCATCCATTTCCAGTTGAGTGTAAGCCTGCGTCAAGTCAAGTTTAGTGAAACGCTTTCCATCTGCTAAGGTGGAGAATAAATCCTGCGGTTTCGGAAGTGGATATTGATCTATATCAAGCCCACTCACTGTGCCGTACGGCAAGATTATTCCCTGTTGTTCCATTATTTCCATTAACTTTTTATCAACAGTTTCGCGCAGTGCATAAGGCACTGGCCTTGCTTTGCAAAATTTTGGTTTAGCATCAGAGGCTACACGTGAGGATGCCGTGATGCCTTTAGCACGTCCCGGCTCTGTGCTAAAAACTGCTCTGTGCTCTGAGCACACTTGTTCCACTGGGTCAGATACGGCAACGCGATTCACTTTTGACCAATCTAAATTGAGCACTCGAATCCAATCACGGCCCATGAGCGCTGGTGCCTTACCACGAGCCACTAGCAAAGGCAGGCGTAAGCACTGTTTTCCACATTGCACATTCACTACAATTTTACCCAACAAGGCTAACGGTTGGTCAGTGTATGTTCGAAGTGTAACGTCACATGGCTGCAATTTCATTCCCTTAAGTTTAGATCGGTACAAGTTCTCTGAGATAACTGACATCCCTGCCCCGGTATCTACCTCAGAATCAGAATCAGAATCAGAAACAAGTTTATTGCCAAGTAGGTTTGCACCTACAAGGAATTTAACTTGGTGCAATTGGTACAAGAGAAAAGCAGCATTAAAAAAATAAAATATATAAGTAAGTAAGATAACTATAAAATAACTATAAATATATATATATACAATCTACAATGAATATGAATATGGAATACGGAGCAGTAGTGCATGCAGAGAAAAATTGTGGTCCCGAATGAGTACACACTGTACACACTGTGCGTTAATGTAACGCAGATCAATGTAGCATGTAGGATTGTGTGGGGGGAGGGAGAGAGTCAGTGTCAGGGGGGGCTCCGGGACGGGAAAAAACTGTTCTTGTGCCATGAGGTTTTGGTCCTGATGGACCGCAGCCTCCTGCCAGAGGGGAATGACGCAAAGAGTTTGTGTCCGGGGTGGGAGGGGTCAGCTGATGTTCAGCTCCCACTTGAGATCCTGGGAGATGACAGTTCCCAGGAAGCGGAAAGACTCCACAGTGTCAATTGTGTAGTCGCAGAGGGTGAAGGGGCAGGTGAGGCTGAGTACTTCCTGAAGTCCACAACCATCTCCACTGTCTTTAGAGCGTTGAGCTCTAGGTTTTTTCAGCTGCACCATGTCAACAGATGGTCTACCTCCCACCTGTAGTCAGACTCATCACCATCAGAAATGAGTCCGATGAGGATGGTGTCATCCGCAAACTTCAGAAGCTTGACAGACTGGTGACTGGAGGTGCAGCTGTTTGTGCACAGGGAAAAGAGCATAGGAGAAAGAACACAGCCCTGGGGGGAACCGGTGCTGATGGTCTGTGAGTTGGAGATGCGTTTTCCCAGCTTCACATGCTGCTTCCTGTCAGACAGGAAGTCTGTAATCCACCTGCAGGTGGAGTCAGGCACACTAAGCTGGGAGAGCTTCTCCTGAAGCAGAGGCGGGATGATGGTATTGAAAGCAGAGCTGAAATCCACAAACAGGATCCTGACGTAGGTTCCTGCGGAGTCCAGGTGCTGGAGGATGAAGTGGATGGCCAAGTTGACTGCATCGTCTACAGACCTGTTGGCTCTGTAGGCAAACTGCAGGGGGTCCAGGAGGGGGTCGGTGATGCCTTTCAGGTGTGAGAGCACAAGGCGCTCAAAGGACTTCATAACCACAGAGGTCAGGGCGACGGGTCTGAAGTCGTTAAGTCCTGTGGTCCTTGGCTTCTTGGGGACAGGAATTATGGTTGAGGTCTTGAAGCAGGCTGGCACGTGACATGTCTCCAGTGAGGTGTTGAAAATGTCTGTGAACACTGGAGACAGCTGATCAGCGCAGTGCTTCAAGGTGGATGGGGAGACAGAATCCGGTCCAGCAGCTTTCCGGGGGTTCTGTCTCCTGAAGAGTTTGTTGACGTTCCTCTCGTGGATGGAAAGAGTCGTCACCGAGGTGGGTGGGGGGGACCTTTAAGTTGGGCATTGGTGGAGGTGCCCAGGCCCCCACTGAGGTGGGGGAGGTGGAGGTGATAAGCTGGAGCTGTTGGGAGGTGTCGTGGGGGATGGTTGCAGGACTGTCCCTTTGTCTTTCAAAGCGGCAGTAGAACTCGTTCAGGTCATTGGCCAGACGATGGTCGTTGATGGAGTGGGGGGCTTTAGGCTTGTAGTTGATGATTTGCCTAAGCCCTTTCCAGACAGACACAGAGTCGTTGGCTGAGAAGTCGTGTTGGAGCTTCTCAGAGTACAGTCGTTTAGCCTCTTTCACCGCCTTGCTAAACTTGTACTTCGCCTCTTTATATCTGTCTTTGTCCCCACTCCTGAAGGCAACTTCCTTATCCAACCTTAACCTTCTGAGTTTGGCTGTGAACCAGGGTTTGTCATTGTTGTAACTCACCCTGGTGCGTGTTGGAATACAGCTGTCCTCACAGAAACTGATGTAGGACGTCACAGCCTCTGTGTACTCATCCAGACTGTTGGTAGCAGTCCTGAACACATCCCAGTCAGTAGAGTCCAAACACGCCTGGAGATCCTCCACGGCCTCACTGGTCCACTTCTTTGATGTCATCACTACAGGTTTGCAGAGCTTTAATTTCTGCCTGTACGCAGGAATCAGGTGGACCATGACGTGGTCAGAGTGTCCCAGTGCAGCACGGGGGATGGCGTGATAGGCATCCCTGACTGTGGTGTAACAGTGATCCAGAATGTTCTCCTCTCTGGTCGGGCATTTAATAAGCTGTTTGTATCTAGGGAGTTCGTGAGTAAGGTTCCCTTTGTTAAAGTCACCAACGACAATAACTAAGGAGTCCGGGTTGGTACGCTCCACACACAGTATCTGGTCGGCAAGCATGTGCTGTGCCTCCTGCACGTTGGCCGACGGTGGAATGTAAACACCGACCAGAATGAATGAAGCAAACTCACGGGGTGAATAAAAAGGCTTACAGTTTATGATGTAAGATTCCAGATCAGGAGAAAAGTGCTGCTGGATCGCCGTCACGTCGTTGCACCAACCACTGTTGATGTAAAAACAGATTCCTCCACCTTTTGTTTTGCCTGAGAGTTCCGCGTCTCTGTCCGCTCTGAAGAGTTGGAAGCCTGCCAGCTGCAGCGCAGAGTCTGGTATTAAACCACAAAGCCACGTCTCCGTGAAGCACAAAACAGCAGATGAAGAAAAGTCCCTGTTTTTTCCCAACAGCAGTTGTAATTCGTCCAGTTTGTTGGGTGGTGAACGCACGTTAGAGAGAAATATTCCCGGTAGAGGTGTGCGTAATCCGCGCTGGCGAAGACGCACAAGCGCACCGGCACGTTTCCCTCTCCTCCGACGTTTCACTGCGTGAGCAAAGGTGAGCGCACCTTTGACCAGAATGTCCAAAATTTCCAATGTTGGGAGAACGAAAGTAGGAAATAAATCCTCTGGCGTTGTTACCCTGATGTTCATGAGCTCTTCTCTGGTGAAAGAGCTCCGGATGCCATCGCAAAAGACGGAGTTTTAACACAAAACAAAACAAAACGCGCACCAACACACTGAAGCGACCGTCCGCAGCGCCATCTTGGTGACCTCCATACACATCCTAACACCATTACAGTTTACCATCACCTTGTAAGGCTTCACATACTCATTCACAGTCTTCACTGTACACAGTCTCATATCAGTCCGCTGTTCAGTACAGTGAGTCTCTGGCTCCGGATCGCGAGTTGCGTCTGCCTGATCCACAAATTTCACCTCCGGCCCACCTTTGGTCCGAGGCGCGCGGGCAGATGAATGTCCAGAAGACCGCATACCCTCGGCCCATTCTGGCGTCGGTGCGTTGGTCACGGCAGGCTCGCTCCAGATGTCCAATCTTTGTCAAGTCTTTGAAGCGGCAGTTCCCCGGTCCGTGTCCTTTCCTGAGGCACCTGTTCCTGGTGACTGTCGCCGGCCTCCCTCTGGTTCCACACAGTCCCGGCGTCTCGGTATCTCCGCACTCCGACGTGGTCTGCTCGCAGATGCACAGACGATTGTCCTCTCTGCATACTGTCCAATCCCGAATTGGTGCATTCAAATTTGTTCATTAATTCCACCATCTTTTGCCATGTTAGTCCATCCCCAATGGCGGCATTCAGTAACTTTCTACGCAGCTCTTGGCTAGACGTCCCACACACAAACTGATCTCGTAGCTGTTCCTCGAGGCTCACCCCAAAAATGCATGTAGGGGCTAGCTTTTTTAAACTAGCAATGTAATCGGCAAAATTCTCTCCAGGCTGTTGTCTTCTGCTTCTGAAAGCAAATCTCTCCGCCAATACGTTTTTCTTTGGCGTGTAAAAATTCTGCAATGTCTCTAGCAAAATTTTAAGGGATGTTTTTAGGAGATATCAAATCCTTCAGCAAGGCAAAGTTCTTCGGTCCAACTACGGACAAAAATACAGCTCTTTTTCTGTCTTGCTCGATTTTGTTAGCAGACAAAAATTGCAAAAGTCTTTCCTCGTAGTTGTTGAACGTTTCTGAAGTTTCGTCGAACTGCAGTCCTATATCTGTACTATACAGTGCTATTATTATTATTATTATTATATATTGCATTCGTTAGCTGCTAGCATCTTTCAAAAACTTGCTGCTACCGGTCAAGACGGGAGTCGCCTGCTGCACATGAAAAGAAGAGGAAGATCCCATCCTCGTCGCCAAAACTGTCGTGTATCTGGTAATAACTGCAATATACAATGATAGGTATCTTTTGATCTTCCTCTTTATTTGCTAACGAGGTAACAGGAAAGCAACGCATAGCACTGAAACTCAAGTGTGACCTCTCGCTCTGTCTCTTCACAAGGGCGCGCACCAAACTGGCGCGCTTACTTTTGTATCATACAAGCGTCCAATAAACACAGAGGGTCAGGGGTCATACATTAAACATATATATTAACTCATATAACTTCTTAGTGTATCTCCATACACTACACTCCTCCCCTGAGATCTGAACCCAGTACCTTTACAGTACAACCAAATTCCTTTTTTTTTCTTTTTACATCCTCTTTTTACACACAACAGATTACATTGTAATACCAACTGGGTTCACAGATTTAACCTTTCAGGCGGCTTCACCTGCCGCTGCGGCCTCTGAATAGCCTCTGCAACTGAGGAGGGAGCTCCACCAGTGGAACCTTCTTGTTCAACCCTCTTAGTGGATTCCGGAACATTTACAGGCATCGCTACGCATGTGACACATTTTGAGCAACACTTGGGTCATCATCATCAGATTAATTTGACACATTACAGTTATTAATGTTAGTATTGATCATTTGATTGACATGTCTCTGATTGTCCAATGAACACAGAGGGTCAGGGGTCATACATTAAACATATATATTAACTTATATAACTTCTTAGTGTATCTCCATACACTACAATAAGACATAATAATTAAAAATAATAATAATAATAATAATAATTATATATATATATAAGGTGCAGTGAACAATTATGTACAAACATATAATAAAAACAACAACAGTCTCCAAAAACATATTGGAGACTGTTGTTATGACCAGAGTTATTTGCTGTTATTGTACAGTGTAATGGAATGTGGTAGGAAGTATTTCCTATATCTGTCCCTTCGACAGCGGAGCTGGAGCAGTCTGTGAGAGAAGGTGCTCCGCTGTCTGACCACTGTTAGATGGAGAGGGTGCTGATTATTGTCAATGATGGATAACAGTTTTTTCAGCGTTCTCCTCTCCACCACAGACTCAAAAGACTCAAGATGTCCAAGACTGACTCAAGACTCAGATGTATGACTATAATATTATTATAGTACAGATACAGCACTGCAGTATCACTAGCAGTAGTGTCTCTGAGTTTCAAGTCTAGAGGAAGGTCCTGTCATATGGTTCCTCCTCCACAGTAAAAGTGTAGACAGTGAGGCCAGCAGTACAACGCACACAAGATATTCATATATTTATACCTGTCTCCTCTGCACATTACGCAGTGCCTGGACCTTGCAGAGGACTCACACATTCTCTTGGAAAATAAGAAAAGTATATCCAACATCCAGAGGGGGCTTTTATTGGACCCTCTGTCTTTCTTTAATGTTCTGTGTGTATGTGTGTGTGTGTGTGTGTGTGTGTGTGTGTGTGTGTGTGTGTGTGTGTGTGTGCTTGTGTGTGTGTGTGTGTGTGGGTGTGGGTGTGTGCTTGTGTGTGTGTGTGTGTGTGTGTGTGTGTGTGTGTGTGTGTGTGTGTGTGTGTGTGTCTGTGTGTGTGTGTGTGTGTGTGTGTGTCTGTGTGTGTGTGTGTGTGTGTGTGTGTGTGTGTGTGTGTGTGTGTGTGTGTGTGTGTGTGTGTGTGTGTGTGGCAGTGCTGGAGGTCTTCCATTCCAGTAGATTGATCTGAAATCTTCTTTCCTCTCCTCCTGTAATCACAACCCAACCCCCTTGTAGCACCTAACCTGGCAACCCAGCTCCAAAGCACCAACACTGTAAAGCACAATCAACAGCCATGACTAGAGCGGCCCCACACAGACCTGACTATAGAGCCTTATCTGGCAACCCCACACAGACCTGACTATAGAGCCTTATCTGGCAACCCCACACAGACCTGACTATAGAGCCTTATCTGGCAACCCCACACAGACCTGACTATAGAGCCTTATCTGACAACCCCACACAGACCTGACTATAGAGCCTTATCTGACAACAGACCTGACTATAGAGCTTTATCTGTTAACCCCATACAGACCTGACTATAGAGCCTTATCTGACAACAGACCTGACTATAGAGCTTTATCTGTTAACCCCACACAGACCTGACTATAGAGCCTTATCTGACAACCCCACACAGACCTGACTATAGAGCCTTATCTGACAACAGACCTGACTATAGAGCCTTATCTGACAACCCCACACAGACCTGACTATAGAGCCTTATCTGGCAACAGACCTGACTATAGAGCCTTATCTGACAACCCCACACAGACCTGACTATAGAGCCTTATCTGTTAACCCCACACAGACCTGACTATAGAGCCTTATCTTGCAACCCCACACAGACCTGACTATAGAGCCTTATCTGGCAACAGACCTGACTATAGAGCCTTATCTGGCAACCCCACACAGACCTGACTATAGAGCCCTATCTGGCAACAGACCTGACTATAGAGCCTTATCTTGCTACCCCAAACAGACCTGACTATAGAGCCTTATCTGGCAACAGACCTGACTATAGAGCCTTATCTGGCAACCCCACACAGACCTGACTATAGAGCCTTATCTGACAACAGACCTGACTAGAGAGCCTTATCTGACAACCCCACACAGACCTGACTATAGAGCCTTATCTGGCAACAGACCTGACTATAGAGCCTTATCTGGCAACCCCACACAGACCTGACTATAGAGCCTTATCTGGCAACAGACCTGACTATAGAGCCATATCTGGCAACCCCACACAGACCTGACTATAGAGCCTTATCTGGCAACAGACCTGACTATAGAGCCTTATCTGGAAACCACACACAGACCTGACTATAGAGCCTTATCTGGCAACCCCACACAGACCTGACTATAGAGCCTTATCTGGAAACCACACACAGACCTGACTATAGAGCCTTATCTGGCAACCCCACACAGACCTGACTATAGAGCCTTATCTGGCAACAGACCTGACTATAGAGCCTTATCTGGAAACAACACACAGACCTGACTATAGAGACTTATCTGGCAACCCCACACAGACCTGACTATAGAGCCTTATCTGGCAACAGACCTGACTATAGAGCCTTATCTGGCAACCCCACACAGACCTGACTATAGAGCCTTATCTGGCAAAAGACCTGACTATAGAGCCTTATTTGGCAACCCCACACAGACCTGACTATAGAGCCTTATCTGGCAACCCCACACAGACCTGACTATAGAGCCTTATCTGGAAACCAAACACAGACCTGACTAAAGAGCCTTATCTGGCAACCCCACACAGACCTGACTATAGAGCCTTATCTGGCAACCCCACACAGACCTGACTATAGAGCCTTATCTGGCAACCCCACACAGATCTGACTATAGAGCCTTATCTGGCAACCCCACACAGACCTGATTATAGAGCCTTATCTGGCAACCCCACACAGACCTGACTATAGAGCCTTATCTGGCAACCCCACACAGATCTGATTAAAGAGCCTTATCTGGCAACCCCACACAGACCTGACCTAGAATACTGAATTTCTATTGGCTAGAATATTACATTTCTATTGGCTGAAATACGACATTTCTATTGGATAGAATCCTAGATAATACAAGTATAATGCAGAATAGGCCTACATCTCTCCAGTATAATGCAGAGTAGGCCTCCATCTCTCCATTATAATGCAGAGTAGGCCTACATCTCACCATTATAATGCAGGGTAGGCCTACATCTCTCCATTATAATGCAGAGTAGACCTACATCTCACTGTTATAATGCAGGGTAGGCCTACATCTCTCCATTATAATGCAGAGTAGACCTACATCTCTCCAGTATAATGCAGAGTAGGCCTACATCTCTCCATTATAATGCAGAGTAGGCCTACATCTCTCCAGTATAATGCAGAGTAGGTCTACTTCTCTCCAGTATAATGCAGAGTAGGTCTACTTCTCACCATTATAATGCAGAGTAGGTCTACTTCTCACCATTATAATGCAGGGTAGGCCTACATC
>JAXIVH010000012.1:2286141-2293641 GCA_036785325.1 Urophycis tenuis | reverse complement strand
TGGTCTGTACTGGGTAGTGGTCTGTACTGGGCAGTGGTCTGTACTGGGTTGTGGTCTGTACTGGGCAGTGGTCTGTACTGGGTAGTGGTGTGTACTTGGGAGTGATCTGTACTGGACAGTGGTCTGTACTGGGCAGTGGTCTGTACTGGGTACTGGCTTGTACTGGGCAGAGGTCTGTACTGGGTAGTGATCTGTACTGGGTAGTGGTCTGTACTGGGTTGTGGCCTGTACTGGGCAGTGGTCTGTACTGGACAGTGGTCTGTACTGGGCAGTGGTCTGTACTGGGTAGTGGTCTGTACTGGGTAGTGGTCTGTACTGGGTAGTGGTCTGTAATGGGCAGTGGTCTGTACTGGGCAGTGGTCTGTACTGGGTAGTGGTCTGTACTGGGCAGTGGTCTGTACTGGGTAGTGGTGTGTACTAGGGAGTGATCTGTACTGGACAGTGGTCTGTTCTGGGTAGTGGTCTGTACTGGGCAGTGGTCTGTACTGGGTAGTGGTCTGTACTAGGCAGTGGTCTGTACTGGGTAGTGTTGTGTACTAGGGAGTGATCTGTACTGGGTAGTGGCTTGTTCTGGGCAGTGACTGTACTGGGTAGTGTTCTGTACTGGGTAGTGGTCTGTACTGGGCAGTGGTCTGTACTGGGTAGTGGTCTGTACTGGGCAGTGGTCTGTACTGGGCAGTGGTCTGTACTGGGCAGTGGTCTGTAATGGGCAGTGGTCTGTACTGGGTGGTGGTCTGTACTGGGCAGTGGTCTGTACTGGGTTGTGGTCTGTACTGGGCAGTGGTCTGTACTGGGTGGTGGTCTGTACTGGGCAGTGGTCTGTACTGGGTTGTGGTCTGTACTGGGCAGTGGTCTGTTCTGGGTAGTGGTGTGTACTAGGGAGTGATCTGTACTGGGTAGTGGTCTGTACTGGGTAGTGATCTGTACTGGGTAGTGGTCTGTACTGGGTTGTGGCCTGTACTGGGCAGTGGTCTGTACTGGACAGTGGTCTGTAGTGGGCAGTGGTCTGTACTGGGAAGTGGTCTGTACTGGGTAGTGGTCTGTACTGGGTAGTGGTCTGTCCTAGGCAGTGGTCTGTAATGGGCAGTGGTCTGTACTGGGCAGTGGTCTGTACTGGGCAGTGGTCTGTACTGGGTAGTGGTCTGTACTGGGCAGTGGTCTGCACTGGGCAGTGGTCTGTACTGGGCAGTGGTCTGTACTAGGCAGTGGTCTTTACTGGGCAGTGGTCTGGCCTGGGTAGTAGTCTGTACTGGGCAGTGGTCTGTACTGGGTAGTGATCTCTACTGGGTAGTGGTCTCTACTGGGTAGTGGTCTGTACTGGGCAGTGGTCTGTACTGGGCTGTGGTCTGTACTGGGCAGTGGTCTGTACTGGGTAGTGGTGTGTACTAGGGAGTGATCTGTACTGGACAGTGGTCTGTTCTGGGTAATGGTCTGTACTGGGCAGTGGTCTGTACTGGGTAGTGGTCTGTACTAGGCAGTGGTCTGTACTGGGTAGTGGTGTGTACTAGGGAGTGATCTGTACTGGGTAGTGGCTTGTACTGGGTAGTGATCTGTACTAGGGAGTGATCTGTACTGGGTAGTGGCTTGTTCTGGGCAGTGATCTGTACTGGGTAGTGTTCTGTACTAGGTAGTGGTCTGTACTGGGCAGTGGTCTGTACTGGACAGTGGTCTGTACTGGGTAGTGGTCTGTACTGGGTAGTGGTCTGTACTGGGCAGTGGTCTGTACTGGGTAGTGGTCTGTACTGGGCAGTGGTCTGTACTGGACAGTGGTCTGTACTGGGTAGTGGGCTGTACTGGGCAGTGGTCTGTACTGGGTAGTGGTCTGTACTGGGCAGTAGTCTGTACTGTGACTTGATGTATTGTTGCTTGGATGTGTCCTGCTGCTGAAGGGTTCTGGCTCAGTCTGTAGTGTCAACATTTACACCAGACCAGATCTGATCAATACAACATTTCCCTTTGGCAGGAAAACAAATCATCTGACATGCTGAGAGAGTCTGCTGCTATGTTTCTGGATGAGTGTGTGTGAGTGTGTGAGGACTCACAATGGTGAAGCTCATGACCTTGAGGATCCAGATGGTGAGGGCCAGGTTCACCAGAATGAGCATCATCAGCAGAAGAACGAACAGGTAGAGGCAGCGCTTCCTCCAGCCGTAGATCCCCACCTTGTACACCTGGGCCTTCTCCGAGCTCTGCAGGGTGTTCCTGTGAGAGCACTGGTCCTGGGTCATCTGAGGAGACACAGCAAACCTCAGCTGTACAGGGAGAGAGACACCTACACTGGGCTATATTGGGTAAGGGCTGGGAGACATGAGGACCAGGAGACAAGGGGACCAGAGACATGAGGACCAGAAACATGAGGACCAGGAGACATGAAGGGACCAGGAGACAAGGGGACCAGAGACATGAGGACCAGGAGACATGAAGGGACCAGGAGACAAGGGGACCAGAGACATGAGGACCAGGAGACATGAAGGGACCAGGAGACATGAAGTGACCAGGAGACATGAGGACCCGGAGATATGAAGGGATTAGAGACATGAGGACCAGAAGACATGAGGACCAGGAGACATGAGGTCCAGGAGACATGAAGGGATTAGAGACATGAGGACCAGGAGATATGAGGTCCAGGAGACAAGGGGACCAGGAGACATGAGGACCAGGAGACATGAGGTCCAGGAGACATGAAGGGATTAGAGACATGAGGACCAGGAGATATGAGGTCCAGGAGACAAGGGGACCAGGAGACATGAGGACCAGGAGACATGAGGTCCAGGAGACATGAAAGGATTAGAGACATGAGGACCAGGAGATATGAGGACCAGGAGACAAGGGGACCAGGAGACATGAGGACCAGGAGACATGAGGTCCAGGAGACATGAAAGGATTAGAGAGAAAGACAGACAGACAGACATACTTTAGTGATCCCTGAGGGAAATTGCATTCGTTACGATACTCCAGGGGGGAAAAAAAGAAGAGACAGACACTCTATGTATAGTAGAGTGTAGAATATATAAATATATAATATAAACCCATGTAACAGTATATAAATAAAAATATATATAAAGAAATATAAAAATATACATAAATGTACATACATCCAGGCATACACTAAAGAGGTAATAGCATACACAAAAATGTAGCATGTCGGATTTTGTCGTGGTAAAAATGACCAGTTATGCAGTGAGATGACCAGTTATGTAGTGAAATTACCAGTTATGCAATATGAAAAACCTGTTTGCAGCAGAGACTAAGATGAAAGTGACAAATTGTATAGTTTGATAACCACAGGCAGGTGATTTCCTATATCGCTCTGTGGTGCATCTCGGTGAGAGGAGTTTTCTGCTGAAGGTACTCCTCCGCTGAGCCAGGGTGGAAAAGAGAGGGTGAGAGGCATTGTTCATGATAGTCCGTAGCCTGGACAGCATCCTCCTATCTGCCACGGTAGTCAGAGTGTCCAATTCCTCACCAACTACATCACCAGCTCAAGAGAGATGAAGGGACCAGGAGAGATAAGGACCAGCAGTCATGAGGACCAGGAGACATGGGGACAAGGAGCTCCTCTGGTTCTGCCAGACAGGTTGCGGTTTGGTTTGTGATCACTAGATCAGGTCCATGAGGTCTCTTTGACACTGATCTTTGGTCTGCCCGTAGGTCTGACCCATAGGTCACCTGGCCTGAGGGTGAAAGTATTCTCCAGTGTGTCTTAGGACCATGAGGTCACTTTAGTATGTTGAGCATGAACTCAATGTTAAGGTAAAACTATGTATTTCCTTTTCTTTCCTGTCCTCCATTGGGGTTCCTACTGGAGGAAGAACAAAGGAGGTAACCCCCACTTTGTGGTGGATCATCCTGTATCATACTTCCAGTCCTTACTCACTTACTACCCTGTAAGCAGGGCTCAGTATGAATACTACAGCAGCTCGTATTGTCCTTTGTCTCCCAGCTCAGAGCCAGCTCCCTTCAGAGGCTCCAGCTCCCGGCGAGATCATTGGTCAGTTCTCATGCCAAATAATGAGGCTTCGTTCCATTGGGCCTTATAGCCAACATGTGCTTTGGTAGAGAGGACTGGTCCTTGCTGTTGCCAACGGTAACCTCCGCCCAAATACACCACCACCACAAGATGGCCGCTCGCCAGGGCCTCGCTAGTGGAGGCTAAATGTTTATGAGGCGTTGTGTTGGAGAAGCAGCAAGCAGCTAGTATCAGCTAATTATCGCGTTAGCCAACATTTAGAGGGAGCGTCTGTAGGGAGAGGAGAGAAAACTGGCCTCACAACACAACAACAAACCAGTAGTGTGTTGGCACTCAGGAACAGGAAAACATGACGCTAGA
Organism: Urophycis tenuis; assembly: GCA_036785325.1. Classification (NCBI taxonomy): domain Eukaryota; kingdom Metazoa; phylum Chordata; class Actinopteri; order Gadiformes; family Phycidae; genus Urophycis; species Urophycis tenuis. Next base: position 2,289,311 of record JAXIVH010000012.1, on the reverse strand, counting down.
TATTTAGGGAGACGACCAAGCAAACACAGAATCAGCAGAGAGCAGGAGGAATGGAATACAAAGCAGAACCAACAAGCAAACACAATGTTGTGGAAGTGTTGCCCCCATCCAGCCTCCACAACATAGCTGTTGATCACGCTCTGACTGCAGGACGTGGTCCTGACACAGGCAACAGGAAGCTGAATCCATCATGTCAGACAGAATATCTGGCGCAACCATTTTATAGTCGAGGGTTCAACACTCAGACACCACTGGACCTGATGCAATGTGAAGCAATGTGTGAAACCTCAGGACCAGGACCCTGCAGGCCGCTGGTATACCTCGTTATGCTTGTCCACACCTTGTGTCTTGTGCTGTAGCTGAATGGTAAAGAGCAGTTGAACCCTGAAACCCCACAAAGACGCTAGTTATGATGAGTTATGATGACACAGTAGCAAGGATGACTTCATTGTTATATTTATTACAAAGGTTTTGAGAACAAAAAGTTACAAGGTTCTGAGGCTGAGAACAAGACTCAGGTGAGGCTGGGGACAAGCCTCAGGTGAGGCTGAGGACATCAATACTGGAGGAGCAACAGAAAGTTATAGTGCCTCGATATCCAATCACAATATCCCATAACAAGCATTGACACAGCTCATAAACATTATGATCCAGCCCTCTGCCCCCCTTGTGTACTGATAGCTATTGTTTCAACCTCAACTTAACCACCGTATAACCTGATACTTCAAATGAATGAGCCGACCACAAGTGTTATAGCAGCTGATAGGAGCCCTACTCCAGCACATTTTAAAGCCACTAAAAACTTCCAACGTCCTAAAGTCATTTCCCTGCTCTGTTCTGAGTCGCCATCCCTCTTCCGTCTCATCAAAGCTGAGATAACCTCATCCCAGGGTCCACTGGGAGAGACCATTCAATCTTACAAACCTTTATCAGACTCACACAGACACAGAGCCAACAGCTGCACCGCACAGCCCTGTACATATGAACACCATCAGAACAACGCGGCACACTGGGGCAGCACCATGGGGACAGGAGCTGCATGTGGTGCTGAGGAGAGAGGAGGAGAGGAGGAGGAGGAGGAGGAGGAGGAGAGAGGAGGAGAGAGCAGAGAGGAGAGAGGAGAGGAGAGAGAGGAGAGAGGAGAGGAGAGAGGAGGAGAGAGGGGAGAGGAGGAGAGAGGAGGAGGAGAAAGGAGAAAGGAGAGAGAGGAGGAGGAGTAGAGGAGAGGAGAGAGGAGAGAGAGGTGGAGGAGTAGAGGAGAGGAGAGAGAAGGAGAGAGGAGCTCTCATCAAGATGGTGGTTTTAATTGCAGAGGAATGGGACAATGTGATTTCTCCACAAAATTTGTGTGTTTTTGAGGCTTTAGATTTGATAGATCGTGTGTGAGAGAGAAAGAGAGAGAGAGAGAGAGTGAGAGACAGTTAGGGAGTAAGAGAGAGTGAGAGGAAGTGAGAGTGAGGCCCCGTCCACACGGAGACGATTTTCGAGTGAAACCGCAAATGTCTTGTGCGTTTAGGCCGAGCGTAAAGACGGAGACGGAGTTTTCGGTGGCTGAAACCGCACTTTTTTGAAACCAGGTCCCAGGGTGGAAAGTCGAAAACGTTTTGACATCGGCCAGAGTTGGAGTGAAATAAATGTGGAGGATATGCCTTTAGAATGACTCTAGAAATAAAATTAATAATAAATATGGTTATTTTTCTCCTTTTGGATTGTCTCCACAAATTAACCATTTAATGGGCGGGTAAGTTGAAACGCGCCGATCTATATCGCAAAACATTGAATATGTATTCCAAAATTGATCATTTATAGTCTATCTGATTTTCTAATCAGTGCAAACTAGTTTACATGTTGGGACGCCAGGATTCGAGAGAGGAAGATGTTGGATGATGAATTGACTGCCTATGTTTGACTTATCGACTGTCGAGTGGTTTAGGTAGTTTCATGTTGTTGGGGATCTGTCACTTCTGCAACATGAAACTGTTTTTCGGTGGATTTCTGTAGCTGAAACAGCGCCACACACAGGCCAGGAATATGTACTACAGCGTTTCAAGAGCTAGATGCGTTTCAGCAACGACTCCGTCTTTACGGAGAAATGTCTGGCCCCCCCGCTGAGAAAAACGGGGGGGGGGGAGATCGTTTTCGAAATCCGGCTTCGTGTGGACGGGGCCTGAGAATGAGAGAGAGAGAGTGAGAGAGTACACACAGTCCTCTCCAGTCCTGTCATTATTCTCAGTCCTTCCAACCCACTTGTAGAGACAACTTATGAATGAAATGTGAACCAATGTCAGGGGAGACATCTTTCCCTCAGCCAATCAGACTTCCCTTCAACGATAGCATGGAGCAGCAGGTGGCCTGGCTGACCCCTGGGCCTCTGTAACCGTGGTGACAGTAGGAAGGCACGAAAGCTGTCTTCATCCTGGACTCAAAAGGAAGCTGTCAATCACCATGTTGTAACAGGCCGACCAGCGTCTCTACACAGGGCTCTGTAACACTGCCTATCCCCACTGGTATAACAGGTGGACCAGAGTCTCTACACAGGGCTCTGTAACACTGCCTATCCCCACTGGTATAACAGGTGGACCAGCGTCTCTACACAGGGCTCTGTAACACTGCCTATCCCCACTGGTATACCAGGTGGACCAGCGTCTCTACACAGGGCTCTGTAACACTGCCTATCCCCACTGGTATAACAGGTGGACCAGAGTCTCTACACAGGGCTCTGTGAGACTGCCTATCCCCACTGGTAACAGGTGGACCAGCGTCTCTACACAGGGCTCTGTAACACTGCCTATCCCCACTGGTATAACAGGTGGACCAGCGTCTCTACACAGGGCTCTGTAACACTGCCTATCCCCACTGGTATACCAGGTGGACCAGCATCTCTACACAGGGCTCTGTAACACTGCCTATCCCCACTGGTATACCAGGTGGACCAGCGTCTCTACACAGGGCTCTGTAACACTGCCTATCCCCACTGGTATACCAGGTGGACCAGCGTCTCTACACAGGGCTCTGTAACACTGCCTATCCCCACTGGTATACCAGGTGGACCAGCGTCTCTACACAGGGCTCTGTAACACTGCCTATCCCCACTGGTATACCAGGTGGACCAGCGTCTCTACACAGGGCTCTGTAACACTGCCTATCCCCACTGGCAACAGGTGGACCAG
>JAXIVH010000012.1:2198641-2276141 GCA_036785325.1 Urophycis tenuis | reverse complement strand
TAATAGCTGACTGATGGCTATGACATTTCAAACTAATTACAACCAAATGATGGCTCTTCAATCTCCCCTAGTACATGACGTCAGCAGTCAGCCATTACAACAGTCGTATTAACAGCCTTATGCCTAATTTACACCGCAGGCGAAAGCGTAACGTGAGCGTAACGTGAGCGTAACGTTGGCGTATCAATTCACATCGCCGCCGTTTGTTTGGCTATATTTAATAAGGTAATAGGCGTACACGTCCAACGAGACGCTTCAGAAACGCTTCTGAAATAGAAGTGAAGCGTAAAGTTAAGCTTTGGTCGGCCGTGAGACGGGCGTAAAACGCTGCCGGTGTAAATCAGTGCACTGGTTTGAATGGAATTCTATCTCCAGCGGCAGACTAGAAAACGCTTCTAAAACGGATCCGGTGTAAATTGGCCTTTAGCCTTTGTGAGGCGAGAACCTTCTGAGATCAGAAGGTTCTGCTGTAGTTCTTCATACTCAGGTTCCCATACTACAAGCATACTAAACATTTGCAAGCAGGAGCATGAAATGTCAAAGGCCTCAGTCGAAGAGGTTGAGATCACCACACGTTGTATACACACTATCTTAGCATGCTCTTCAGCAACCCTTCGTCTTCCATAATCCCCCTCTGAACGAACGCCTCTGGAGTATTATGGGATAATCCATCATAATAATATGACTTATTCCTTTTGATCCTATGTGCAAATGAGACTCCTTGTTCTACACGTTCTTCTCCTCTGGAGAACCCTAGAAGTCTTCTGACAGCAGCCACCCAGCTTCTGATGAATGCATTAGAGAACCAAAAATTGCATGTTTGAACATAACAATTAACACAGAGAGAGATTTCAAATGAAGAGGAAGACAGAGAAGAATATGGCCACATACAAGGCCTGCTGGAGTATTATGTTCAGATCAACCTATGGCCTGCAGGAGATCAAGGAGAAGCTCTGAGCATCAGCCGGTCCTCCAGGGCCACTTCTCCCTGCCACAGAGACTGTAGACACTCCTGGCTCTGGACCACAGTTCCTCTTGGCTGTGCAGTGATTCATTAGCATCATAGCAGACCTTGATATGTCCCACAGGGTTCACACTGCTACTTCAGCCCTCCACTTCCTCTGTCTGTACCCTGCACTTCCTGTGTCTGTGCCCTCCACTTCCTGTGTATCCACTTCCTGTGTCTGTGCCCTCCACTTCCTGTGTATCCACTTCCTGTATCTGTGCCCTCCACTTCCTGTGTATCCACTTCCTGTGTCTGTGCCCTCCACTTCCTGTGTCTGTGCCCTCCATTTCCTGTGTGTCCTCAGTCTCCTCCAAGCTAAACGTCTTTGCCGCCTCGTTTTAAGCACTTTGACCCCCAGGAAGACCTCCCACAAACCAAGACATTGGTTTGCTCCACATGCTCCACATGAACAATCAAGGGTGTTTCTGTTCACAACCAGCAGGATTGTGACTCTCACTAGTATTGAGATAGAAACAGCCCCCGCCCATCTGATCAGAGATCTGACACACACCAGGGGTCTGCTCACACATCCACTCACAGCATCTGGTCCTCTTCCTCCACCCTCTGTACTGTTGCAGACCCCTCTATGTACATACAGAGAGATCCCCACACACTCACTCCTCAGTCTGGGGAGGGTCTGACCAGGGTCCAGGGATTTGGCCAATAGCCTGAGAGAGAGAGAGAGAGAGAGAGAGAGAGAGAGAGAGAGAGAGAGAGAGAGAGAGAGAGAGAGAGAGAGAGAGAAGGTGAGTTGACGTGTGTACTGAATGTCAATCATCCCCCCCCCAACCAGACCTGGTTACCATGGATACAGCCTCATTATGGTCTGGGAAAGAACCACCAGGAGGAGTGGGTCAGCACTTCACAGTGACAGGTGCTGGGCGGGATGCTAGCATGACGCTAGCGGCTATGCTATCCTCATTATCACATTGCTAGCACAATGATAGTGGCTATTCTATCACCTTCATTGTGATTGTGCTAGCAGCTAAGCAATCACCATTACCTAGATGCTATCCCAATGCTAGCATGATGCTAGTGTGCTGCTAATACAATGCTCTATGTTGCCTTGCACTCAGACTTGAAATACTAGTGTGATGCCAGCGTTATGCTACCATCATACTAGTGTGATGCCAGCGTTATGCTACCATCATACTAGTGTGATGCCAGCGTTATGCTACCATCATACTAGTGTGATGCCAGCGTTATGCTACCATCATACTAGTGTGATGCCAGCGTTATGCTACCATCATACTAGTGTGATGCCAGCGTTATGCTACCATCATACTAGTGTGATGCCAGCGTTATGCTACCATCATACTAGTGTGATGCCAGCGTTATGCTACCATCATACTAGTGTGATACTAAAGGTCACCTTGCTGTCAGCCGCTCCACAGGCCTCAGAATGATGTCTTCAGCCAGATCTGTTTACACCTCCTCATTCACTCATAAATACCTGCTGGAGATCTTCTCCCAGCTCACAGGGCAGAGCAGCAGCAGCTGGTTCTGGAGGTTTGATAGGGTTCTGATTAAACAGAGTTATCTCTTCAGAATTAGTATTAGTAGTATAAGCAGTGTTGTTTTTGGGAGTAGCAGTACCATTTGTATTTGTATTAGTAGTGTTAGTATTGTTAGTATAAAGTACTATATAGTAGCTGGTAGTGTTAGTACTCACAACCTTCTTAAATAAACATATTTTCATTTCATATTTTCACCTATATCTATGAACGCGTTTATTGTCCAGCAGTCTTCAAGGTCAGGGAAGGCAGTGTGACTGCTAACACTTATGTATCCATGCTAACATGCTAACACTTTTTATATATTCAGGCTAGCATGCGCGGCTCGCTTATCATCCCATAGAAATGGCAGCACGGGGCCACTAGTGTAACCTGATGGAAATTTTTTCATGATATTCTCCAGGGTTTCCATCCCTATAGAGAGATAAACAGTCCCCAGGGAAATGGTTCAGCACACAGAGGCATCTCCTCTATTCACCTCACACAGCAGAACCATGAGTGCATAGAGCAGCGCAGGGGCGACAGGGCGGCAGCAGCTCAGTGGGTAGAGCGGGTGGACAGAGCGGGTCGTCCACCAACCGTAGGGTCGGCGGTTCGATGCCCCACCTCCACATGCCGAACCCCACAAATATAAGATAAGATAAGATAAGATAAGATATTCCTTTATTAATCCCCCTTAGGAAAAATTCACATTGACCAGCAGTACAAGGGGATAGAGGAGTGAACTGATTGTAAGTCGCTTAGGACAAAAGCGTCTGCTAAATGGCCCTTATATAAACCCTTAGCTTGATGGCCCTTAGCTCCTAAGCCCTTAGCTCCAAACACCTTAATTCCTAAGCCCTTAGTTAAACATTTAGCTCCTTAAGCCTTAGCTCATAAATGCTTGGCTCTTAGATCCTTAGCTCGAACCCTGACTGCTGATGAGTTGAATGGTTAAGTCTTCTTAGGTAACAACTGATGGTCAATCATGTCTCACTCCACAGGTGAGACAGGCTGTTGACCATGTCTCACTACAAGGGTGAGACAGGCTATTGGCCATGTCTCATTCCATGGATTAGACAGGGGGTTCAGTGGTTAAGGTTGAAGTGTGTGGATGGGGCTCTCTGTGATGTTAATCCTCCTGCAGCCTTCGTACCACTGGGCCACCAACACGTCCACAATGCAGGAGAGGAGCCAGCCTTACACTAACAGCACACTGCAGTAGAGGAGCCAGCCTTACACTAACACCACACTGCAGGAGAGGAGCCAGCCTTACACTAACACCACACTGCAGGAGAGGAGCCAGCCTTACACTAACACCACACTGCAGTAGAGGAGCCAGCCTTAACACCACACTGCAGGAGAGGAGCCAGCCTTAACACCACACTGCAGGAGAGGAGCCAGCCTTAACACTACGCTGCAGGAGAGGAGCCAGCCTTAACACCACACTGCAGGAGAGGAGCCAGCTTTACACTAACACCACACTGCAGGAGAGGAGCCAGCCTTAACACCACACTGCAGGAGAGGAGCCAGCCTTAACAGCACACTGCAGGAGAGGAGCCAGCCTTATACTAACAGCACACTGCAGGAGAGGAGCCAGCCTTAACACCACGCTGCAGGATAGGAGCCAGCCTTAACACCACACTGCAGGATAGGAGCCAGCCTTAAAGGGATATTCCGCCATTTTTGGAAATAAGCTCATTTTCCACCTTCCCTCGAGCAAGGTGGAAAATGAAGCGGGCGAGATGCTAATGGTCTAATGCGATTCAATGATCTATGCTAAGCTTCAGCTAAAAGTTGTACCGCCAGACTCACAGAACGGCTGGATGAACGGGAAAAGGGTAAAGATCGATTGTTTTGCTCAAGGGAAGGTGGAAAATGAGCTTATTTCCAAAAATGGCGGAATATCCCTTTAACACCACGCTGCAGGAGAGGAGCCAGCCTTAACACCACACTGCAGGAGAGGAGCCAGCCTTAACACCACACTGCAGGAGAGGAGCCAGCCTTATACTAACAGCACACTGCAGGAGAGGAGCCAGCCTTACACTAACACCACACTGCAGGAGAGGAGCCAGCCTTATACTAACAGCACACTGCAGGAGAGGAGCCAGCCTTAACACCACGCTGCAGGAGAGGAGCCAGCCTTACACTAAAACCACACTGCAGGATAGGAGCCAGCCTTAACACCACACTGCAGGAGAGGAGCCAGCCTTAATACCACGCTGCAGGAGAGGAGCCAGCCTTACACTAACAGCACACTGCAGGAGAGGAGCCAGCCTTACACTAACACCACACTGCAGGAGAGGAGCCAGCCTTACACTAACAGCACACTGCAGGAGAGGAGCCAGCCTTACACTAACACCACACTGTAAGAGAGGAGCCAGCCTTATACTAACAGCACACTGCAGGAGAGGAGCCAGCCTTACACTAACAGCACACTGCAGGAGAGGAGCCAGCCTTATACTAACAGCACACTGCAGGAGAGGAGCCAGCCTTAACACCACACTGCAGGAGAGGAGCCAGCCTTACACGAACAGCACACTGCAGGAGAGGAGCCAGCCTTAACACCACGCTGCAGGAGAGGAGCCAGCCTTACACTAAAACCACACTGCAGGATAGGAGCCAGCCTTAACACCACACTGCAGGAGAGGAGCCAGCCTTAATACCACGCTGCAGGAGAGGAGCCAGCCTTACACTAACAGCACACTGCAGGAGAGGAGCCAGCCTTACACTAACACCACACTGCAGGAGAGGAGCCAGCCTTACACTAACAGCACACTGCAGGAGAGGAGCCAGCCTTACACTAACACCACACTGTAAGAGAGGAGCCAGCCTTATACTAACAGCACACTGCAGGAGAGGAGCCAGCCTTACACTAACAGCACACTGCAGGAGAGGAGCCAGCCTTATACTAACAGCACACTGCAGGAGAGGAGCCAGCCTTAACACCACACTGCAGGAGAGGAGCCAGCCTTACACGAACAGCACACTGCAGGAGAGGAGCCAGCCTTACACTAACACCACACTGCAGGAGAGGAGCCAGCCTTATACTAACAGCACACTGCAGGAGAGGAGCCAGCCTTAAGCCTAGTTTATACTTCTCCGACTGCGTAATCCGTAATCCGACTGCGTAACTACGGAGACCCCTCGAGCCCTCATAGTTCTCCGTCGTGGTGACGGATACGGAATGCAATTTCCCGCTTGACCAGTAAGGGTCGCTACGAAGACTGGCCATGACATTCACGCAAGTAAATAAGTACAAAAGGAAAAAATAGTTAAGAGGGGATCAATTATTAAATAGAAAAGGGGATACATTATAAATGAAATGCTTTTCAATGTAAAAACCGTACACAAACTAAAAAAAAAACAAACAACAACAAACTATTTACAAAAATGTAGTGCAATTTGCCACCGTCTCTTTTAAGTTTCACAAGTTCAAGTAGGTTGGCTTGCATTTTGGAGCTTTATGCGTCCATATAGTAAAGCGTATATATGTAGCGTATATATATAGCGTATACAGCGGATATATATAAATGGCGCTGCCAGTGTTTACGTTGTGATAGAAGTCGAAAGTGATTCATTGTGAGTCATTCATGTGTAAATGACGTGTTTAGAGGACCAATTGCAGCCCTTGCGGTCTCCATTGTGTGTTGACGGAGTGATGGATACTTAAAAAATATTTCAGGCCGACGGAGACGACGGAGAGGCTCTCCGTCAGGCTCTTCGTAACCGACGTACGGCACTTTACGCAGGAGTATAAACTAGGCTTTACACTAACACCACACTGCAGGAGAGGGGCCAGCCTTAACACCATGCTGCAGGAGAGGAGCCAGCCTTACACTAACACCACACTGGAGGAGAGCAGCCAGCCTTAACACCACACTGCAGGAGAGGAGCCAGCCTTACACTAACACCACACTGCAGGAGAGGAGCCAGCCTTAACACCACGCTGCAAGAGAGGAGCCAGCCTTACACTAACACCACACTGCAGGAGAGGAGCCAGCCAAAGGCCCCATCCACACGAAGCCAGATTTCGAAAACGATCTGTCCCCCCCTCCATTTGTCTCGGCAGGGGGGCCAGACATTTCTCCGTAACGACGGAGTCATTGCTGAAACGCATCTAGCTCTAGAAACGCTGTAGTACATATTCCTGGCCTGTGTGTGGCGCTGTTTCAGCTACAGAAATCCACTGAAAAACAGTTTCATGTTGCAGAAGTGACAGATCCCAAACAACATGAAACTACCTAAACCACTCGACAGTCGATAAGTCAAACACAGGCAGTCAATTCATCATCCAAAATCTTCCTCTCTCGGATCCTCGGTCCCAACGTGTAAACTAGTTTGCACTGATTAGAAAATCAGATAGACTATAAATAATCAATTTTGGAAAATATATTTAATGTTGTGTGATGTAAGGTCGGCGCGTTTTCTCTTACCCGCCCATTAAATGGTTAATTTGTGGAGACAATCCAAAAGGAGATGAATAACCATATTTATTATTTATTTTATTTCTAGAGTCATTCTAAAAGCATATCCTCCACATTTATTTCACTCCGACTCTGGCCGATGACATCATCTGTTGCGTTTCTGGTGTTCTCACGAAGCCAAAACCTGAAACGTTTTCGACTTATCCACCCTGGGACCTGGTTTAAAAAAAGTGCGGTTTCAGCCACCGAAAACTCCGTCTCCGTCTTTACGATCGGCCTAAACGCACAAGACATTTGCGGTTTCACTCAAAAATCGTCTCCGTGTGGATGGGCCCTTACACTAACACCACACTGTAGGAGAGGAGCCAGCCTTACACTAACACCACACTGCAGGAGAGGAGCCAGCCTTACACTAACACCACAGCACACTGCAGGAGAGGAGCCAGCCTTACACTAACACCACACTGCAGGAGAGGAGCCAGCCTTAACACCACACTGCAGGAGAGGAGCCAGCCTTACACTAACACCACACTGCAGGAGAGGAGCCAGCCTTACACTAACACCACACTGCAGGGGAGGAGCCAGCCTTACACTAAAACCACACTGCAGGAGAGCAGCCAGCCTTAACACCACACTGCAGGAGAGGAGCCAGCCTTACACTAACACCACACTGCAGGAGAGGAGCCAGCCTTAACACCAGACTGCAGGAGAGGAGCCAGCTTTACACTAACACCACACTGCAGGAGAGGAGCCAGCCTTAACACCACACTGGAGGAGAGGAGCCAGCCTTAACACCACACTGCAGGAGAGGAGCCAGCCTTAACACCACACTGCAGGAGAGGAGCCAGCCTTACACGAACACCACACTGCAGGAGAGGAGCCAGCCTTACACTAACACCACACTGCAGGAGAGGAGCCAGCCTTACACTACCACCACACTGCAGGAGAGGAGCCACCCTTACAACTATGGAAGACTTCCTGCGTAGTCCCTGTGCCGAAGAAGGGTCGTCCCAACGCTCCAGGGGACTTCAGACCTGTGGCACTAGCGTCACACGTCATGAAGACCTTTGAGAGATTGGTTCTGGACCATCTCAAGCCCAGGGTGCGCGACTGCCTGGACCCATTGCAGTTTGCGTACCAGACCCACATCGGCGTGGAGGATGCCATCATCTACCTGCTTCACAGAGCTTACACACACCTGGAGAGGCCACAGAGCATGGTGAGAATCATGTTCTTCGACTTCTCCAGTGCTTTTGACACCGTCCAGCCAGACCGGCTGGCTGAGAAGCTCCTGGTGATGCAGGTCGATCCTGACATGGTGGCATGGATTACGGACTACCTCACGGACAGACCGCAGTATGTCAGACTGCGACACTGCTTGTCAGACATGGTGACTAGCAACACCGGCACACCCCAGGGAACTGTACTTTCACCATTCCTTTTCACCTTCTACACCTCGGATTTCTGCTTCAACTCCCGAACATGCCACCTGCAGAAGTTCTCGGACGACTCCTCCATTGTTGGATGCATCACAGACAACGAGGAGGAGGAGTACAGGGAACTGGTGAAGAACTTTGTGGGATGGTGTGACGGGAACCACCTTCAGCTCAACACAGGGAAAACCAAGGAGCTGGTGGTGGACTTCAGACGCAGGAAGAGTCCCCCTTTACCGGTTTCCATAAAGGGGGAAGAGGTGGAGATGGTGGATACCTGCAAGTTCCTTGGGGTGCACCTAAACAACAAACTGGACTGCTCTGACAATACCGAGGCCCTCTACAGGAAGGGACAGAGCAGGCTGTTCTTCCTGAGGAGGCTCAGATCCTTCAATGTGTGCACTAGGCTGCTACAGATGTTCTACCAGTCGGTGGTAGCCAGTGTCACCTTCTCCGCCGTCGTGTGCTGGGGAGGAGGCATCGGGAGCGGTGGGGCCAGTAAGCTGAACAAGCTGGTGAGGAGGGCGAGCTCCGTGGTGGGGATGAAGCTGGACTCTGTTGAGGCGGTGACAGAGAGGAGGATGAGGGGAAAGCTGCAGGCGATCCTGGACAACCCCTCTCACCCTCTCTGCCCCGAGCTGAGGCAACTCAGGAGCACGTTCAGCCATAGGCTCACTCAGCCACGTGCTTCAAAGCGCTTGGGGGGCTCTTTCATCCCATTAGCTATCAGGCTCTACAATACCTCAACCACCCGCTCCCAACGTCTCGGAAGCGCCAGCACCACCAGATAATGGATTTGTATACCACACCACACACCCCAGACTGTTTTCTAGCCATTTTCATCTTATGTCTGTTTATCTCATTGATAACCACTGTCCATCTGTCATCTTTCATTGCGTGCAACAGGCTGCTACGGATGGTCTACCAGCCTGCAATGGCCAGTGTCACCTTCTTCACTACCGTGTGCTGGGGAGGAAGCATTGGGAGCGGTGGTGCCAGGAAGCTGTACAAGCCGGGGAGGACGGCGAGCTCTGTGGTGGGGATGAAGCTGGACTGTGTGGAGGCGGCGACAGTGAGGAGGACGAGGGGAAAGCTGCTGGCGACCCGGAACTACCCTCTCAGCCTCACTATGCCGAACTGAAGCAACTGAAGCAACTCAGGAACACGTTCAGCCACATGCTCACTCAGCCAAGTGCCTCAAAGTGCTTGGGCGCTCCCTCATCCCACCAACCATCAGGCTCAGGAAGCTCCAACACCACCAGACAAATGGAATGGACTGAACTTCACATTCACATACACCACACCACACACCTTGGACTGTGTCCTAGCCGTTGTTATTCCAGGTCTATTCATATGTTGTACCTGGAATACCTGTATAAATTTGCACATCTTGCACCTTGCACTTTCCGCATATTTGCATCTATCTACTTTGCATTTTGCACCATAAACAGCTATCAAGGACACTAGTATGCATACAGGTTCTCACTCATCACCGACCTGACTTAAGAGCTCGTATTTAATCTAATTTATTGTTTATTGTGTATTGACTTTAGCCAGGCTCTCACTGCACATCTATCCCCTGTACTGCTGGTCACTGTGAATTTCTCCTAAGGGGGATTAATAAAGGAATATCTTATCTTATCTTATCTTATCTTACACTAACAACACACTGCAGGAGAGGAGCCAGCCTTACACTAACAGCACACTGCAGGAGAGGAGCCAGCCTCACACTAACAGCACACTGCAGGAGAGGAGCCAGCCTTAATCCCAGCCCGCCTTGTAGGAGCACATTACCCAGGATGAGGGCTCTCAGAGAGAACAGCAGGGGGTTTTAGGACAGGGTGTAAAACCGTTTGAGAGGGACTTTGGGCAGAGACAGAGAGCAGATGGACCTAAGAACACCATTAAAATATCCACGATTCAGCTGCTTTACACCTGGGAGGAGGACTGGGCTGAGCTTTTGTGTGTGTATGTGTGTATGTGTGTGTGTGTGTGTGTGTGTGTGTGTGTGTGTGTGTGTGTGTGTGTGTGTGTATACATACATATACTTTGTATATGCGGTGTGTGGGTGTGTGTGACCTTGATTAAACTTGGCCTCTGAAACAACAGGAAGCTACTGGTAGGAAGGATGAAGTGAACTACCAGCCTCTCTCTCTCTCTCTCTCTCTATACTACAGCACCTCTCTCTCCCCCAGCCTCCATCTTGGCAGTCAGAACACACCACCGCGGTTCAACATGGCCGACGGCCAGGTTGCCACAACACCTGATCATCTAACAACCTTCTCATTCTACACCACCATCTTGGACCTACTACAAACACACACACACACACAGGTGAGCACTGAAAGGTGATGTTTAAAGCTCGATGACGATGAAGATTACTTATAACTGGATTGTGGTACAGAGGAGGAGCAGGCAGGGGGAGAATATCAGTGAGGAGATACGAGCAGACGAGGAGAGGAGGGGAGCAAAGACAGGGGAGATGAGAAGACAATATTTGCGTGACAAAAGACAGGGAGGGAGAGAGAGAGATAGATAGAGGGGGAGATAAAGAGTGAGAGGGAGAGAGAGAGTAAAGAAGAAAGAGAGGGAGAGAGAGAGTGAAGACAGACACTAGAGAGACAAACAATAAGAAGGAGGGGGAGGGCTAACAGGACGGGATGTTTCCTCTCCCTCTCCTCCCATTCACTACATCTTGTTCATCTTCAGCTTTTAGTCTCTGGGTGCAGTTCCTCCCATTCAGTCTGGGATACTTCAGTCTGGGATACTTCCACACTGGCTGCTGGGTGCTGACTACTCTGCTCAGGGTTTAGTGCTGACTCCTGAGGGAGGGCTGACTGTGTCCATTGTCTGACCTGTCAGGTACTGACAAATATGTTATGTCTCTCTCTCTTTCTCTCTCTCGCTCTCCTGCCCCAGGATGTTTTCCAGACTGGATGAGTCTAGATGATTCTATCCCTGTCTCCCTGGGGTTCTACTTCCTGTTAAGACTCATGATCAGCTGATGGCCGAGGGCTCAGACCTATTGATCCACCTGATTAATGACCCAGTCCGTGTGTTGGTGTGTGTGTGTCTGTGTTACTGTGTGTGTACTTGCTCATTACACAAACAGACGAGTGCTGTTTTCTCAGGAAGCCAATGTGACACCATCTAGTTAATACTTCCATACATCATCCATATCAATCTCGCTCTCTGTCTCTCCCCAATATTTTGGACATATGGGGGATATATGTCCAAAATATTGGAAACCAAAAGTGTCTCCAAGACCAATGGACCACCAGATCACTGGACCACCAGATCACTGGAGCACCAGATCACTGGAACACTGAACCACTGGACCACCAGATAACTGGACCACCAGATCACTGGACCACCAGATCACCAGATCACTGGACCACCATATCACTGGACCACCAGATAACTGGACCACCAGACCAGCAGACCACCAGATCACTGGACCACCAGATCACTGGACCACCAGATCACTGGACCACCAGATAACTGGACCACCAGATCACTGGACCACCAGACCACAAGATCACTGGACCACCAGACCAGCGGACCACCAGACCACCAGATCACTGGACCACCAGACCAGCGGACCACCAGACCAGCGTACCACCAGACCAGCAGACCACCAGATCACTGGACCACCAGACCAGCGGACCACCAGACCAGCAGACCACAAGATCAATGGACCACCAGACCATCGGACCACCAGACCAGCGGACCACCAGACCACCAGATCACTGGACCACCAGACCAGCGGACCACCAGACCAGCAGACCACAAGATCAATGGACCACCAGACCATCGGACCACCAGACCAGCAGACCACCAGACCAGCAGACCACCAGATCACTGGACCACCAGACCAGCGGACTACCAGACCAGCGGACCACCAGACCAGCAGACCACCAGATCACTGGACCACCAGACCAGCGGACCACCAGACCAACGGACCACCAGACCAGCAGACCACCAGATCACTGGACCACCAGACCAGCGGACCACCAGACCAGCAGACCACCAGATCACTGGACCACCAGACCAGCGGACCACCAGACCAGCGGACCACCAGATCACTGGACCAACGGATCCAGTTGAGCACCTGCCACTGGATGGATCAGCCATGGACACATCATGACCCTCTTCATTACCTCCTTGGTTGTTCTCCTCCTTGTCCTTCAGGGCCTGTATTCTGCTCCTCTCATTGTCCTTCTTCTCATGAAATGGCCATCAGGCTGAGGACACGCAGATGAGGCACTGAGGACCATCGTTTGATAATCTGGTCTAGAGGTCGCTGATTAAAACAATTACTGCCCTCATGCCAGGTTTGGAGGGTCAACCTTCACAGTAAGCAACAGAGTCAGGCCACCGTGGAGCACTCAGAGAAAGACTGCCAGTATTATCTGTTACACTCGGAAAGTATCACCAATTTTGAGTACATAGTGAGAGAAAGAGAGAGACAGAGACAAAAACAGAGAGAGAACACATTCAACAGGACCCAACAGGTCAGACAACCAACAAAACTATAAAAGCTGAAGATGACAGGAAGACAACCAAGGAAGAATGCAGGGTGTGTGTGTGTGTGTGTGTGTTCATTCATTTGATTAATTAAAAAACAATTGAAAGTAAAGTAGTGTTGATAAAAGATGGGTCTTAAAACAGTACATATTAAAACTACACACTAACATACTACACTACATACTAAATGTAAATATTAAAAACATTAAGAGTTAAAACACTACATAGCAAAACACTGAGTTAAGACATGATGGTGACACTAGATGCCGCATGTCATGAATACAGTGAGTTAAAGGAGGGCCAGTGATCAATGGAGCCTCCTTCATCCTTCCTCCTTCATCCTCCTTCATCCTTCCTCCTTCTTCATCCCCCTTCATCCTTCTTCATCCTTCCTCCTTCATCCTCCTTCATCCTTCACAGCAGGCTGATCATGACTCCTACAGAGAACAACGTCTGAATTCCGACTGAGCTGATGCAGCTTCACTGGTTCTAAAACTGGTCTGTGATTTACTGTCCTTCTTAGCTGCCCATAGTAGTAAGGATGAAATGAACTATAGGCAGTATATACAGTACATGGGATAGATCTGCAGTCTTCATCAGCAGGTTCACCAAAGAACCCAGGTCATGACAGACAGATGGATCACAGTGGAGTGTGTGGTGATCACATAAGTCTGGCTGGGGCTGCACAGCTGTTACAGTAGCCACCCACACTCAGGAGAAGACCCTGCTCCACTGTCTTCAGACTCTGCAGTCAACTAGCTTTGAACATCTCCACCCTGCGTCCTGGTTCTGGAGGAGCCTGGGTGGTGTGCACCATTGACACTATGAGCTCACTCTCTTCTCTGTTGTATTCATGCTCAGAGTTCATGTGAAAACATGGCTGATGGAGGAGAGGGACCATCTGAGTGTGGCCATCAAAGGAAAATCACACCCTTAATGATGTCATTTAAGGACCTCAGAGAACCTGAGGGTCTCTGTTCTCTACTCATCTGGTTCTCCATCCACTCCTGCCTTCAGCCTCCCTACCCCTTTACCCCCTATATCCTCCTCTCTCTATATGCTCCACTACACCCACCCCCTCTCCTCCTCCCCATGGTTAGAATAAAACATTTGAGTGATGAATGATGTCCACAGCAGCAACAAGGCAATCCCTGATTGGTGTATAAACAATCAATTACACCTCTTAACGACCGTACACAGACCTCGTTAGGGGGTCAGGCACCCACAGAATCCCCTCCTTTTCTGTCAACCCCCCACTCACACATGCATGTGTGTGTGTGTGTGTGTGGTGTGTGTGTTTGGTGTGTGTGTGTGTGTGTGTGTGTGTGTGGTGTTTGTTTGTGTGTGTCCGTGGGGTGTGTGTGTGTGTTGTGTGTGTGTATGTGTGGTGTGGTGTGTATGTGTGTGTGTGTGTGGTGTGTGTGTGTGTGTGGTGTGTGTGTGTGTGTGTGCGGTGTGTGTTTGTGTGTGTGTGTGTTGTGTGTGTGTGTGTGTGTGTGTGGTGTGTGTGTGTGTGTGTGTGTGTGGTGTGTGTGTGTGTGTGTGGTGTGTGTGTGTGTGTGTGTGGGTAGTGTGTGTTTGTATGTGTGTGTGTGGTGTGTGTGTGGGGTGTGTGTGTGTGTGTAGTGTGTGTGTGTGTGTGTGGTGTGTGGTGTGTGTGTGTGTGTGTTTGTGTGTGTGTGGGGTGTGTGTGTGTAGTGTGTGTGTTGTTTGTGTGTGTGTGTGTGTGTGTGTGTGTGTGTGTGTGTGTGTGTGTGTGTGTGTGTGTGTGTGTATTTGTGTGTATGTGTGTGTGTGTGTGAGGGGGACAGCCCACTGTACAGTACAACTGTAGGCAGGACCACTGCATTACAAGGTGTGCTGAGTGCAGTGGATCTCAGGAGGAGGTTCTGACTTCACTTGGTGTGAATTCCTAAATGGTAGACTCTCAGAATGCAGAAGAGAGTTGAAATATTAATAAGCTGTGCAATGGTGCATTTCCAAATAGGATATTAATTATACAAAGCATGTCATAAAGGGTGTTTACATTTGTGTTCATTAGCAGGGTAATGAAATACATCCTGGTTTGTGTGACACAGGTTACAACATGGATACTCCTCCTCGTTCCTCCTCCTCGCTCAGCAGGAAGGACACAGCGTTACTCCCCACCTAAAGAGGAGATGAAAGGAGATGCTGCATAACCCAGAGGGTGCCTCCTCCAGGAGGAGGAACCGTGGATCTAACGCACAGCGGAAAACCACATGAGGAGCAGCGAGGAGCAGTGAGGAGCAGCGTTTGGTTCAGATGCAAACAGGAGAGCAGAAACTTGAGGAGACCCACAGCGTCTTCCATCTCTCCTCCTCCTCTCCTTCCTCTTCTTTCCTGTGTGTATTTGTGATGAGAGCTATTTACAAACCACCAAATTGTTCTTCTTCATACAGACCACCACTGCACCCCCACCCCTCCACCCTACATGCACCCTGCAGTGGGACACTGTGCACCTGGAGTGGAGTACTGTGCCCCCTGCAGTGGGATAATGCACCCTGCAGTGGGACACTGTGCACCTGCAGTGGAGTACTGTGCCCCCTGCAGTGGGATACTGCACCCTGCAGTGGGACACTGTGCACCCTGCATTGGGACACTGTGCACCTGCAGTGAAGGACTGTGCCCCTTGCAGTGGGATACTGCAACCTGCAGTGGGACACCGTGCACCCTGCAGTAGGACAGCCAGTGGACTGTGGACTGACAGAGCTGATTCATGGCCTTACCAGGAGCTGCGTCTACATGAGAGAAGACCCTGACAGCCAAGGCTCTTCTCGTTTCCTGGAGATGGTTTAAGTTGCTATGTGTTCATCACATGTAGGGAAGTCTCTATCTATCTATCTATCTATCTATCTATCTATCTATCTATCTATCTATCTATCTATCTATCTGTCTATCTGTCTGTCTGTCTGTCTGTCTGTCTGTCTGTCTGTCTGTCCGTTCGTCAATCTATCTCTCTGTCTGTCTGTCTGTCTATCTATCTGCCTCCCTGCCTGCCTCTTTGTCTGTCTGTCTGTCTGTCTGTCTGCCTCCCTGCCTGCCTCTTTGTCTGTCTGTCTGTCTGTCTGTCTGTCTGTCTGTCCACCCATCCTAGCACCCTGACCCTGGCAGCACCCTGACCCTGGCAGCAGCACCCAGCAGCTGTGTCTCGTCCTTATGCCACCTGTCAGGTTTTACAGGCCGGCCAGGAGCCAGGGTCTTGATTTAGATGTTGGCTGCCAGAGAGGATCCTTCATGGGTCATTACGCTGCAGAGGAGTGGGCCACTTTCACAGTCCTTACAGGAGGCCCGCATAATATGTATGCATCTGGAATAATAATTATGTACCATTTGAATATTTATGGAAAGGTACAAACTAGCCATGTGATAAAGTGTTGAGTAAATGAGCTTCAGACACACCATACGTCTCCCAGCTCACATCCCAACCACAGGAAGCAGAGAACCTCGGAGTCTAGAAGAAGGGCCAAAGCCGACTCTTTTTTCTGAGGAGGCTAAGGTCCTTCAACATCTGCAGGACAATGCTGAGGATGTTCTACGAGTCTGTGGTTGCCAGTGCGATCTTCTTCGCTGTCACATGCTGTGGCAGTGGGATGAGGGTCGCGGACACCAATAGACTTAATAGACTCATCAAGAGGGCTGGTGATGTAGTGGGTGAGGAATTGGACACTCTAACTACCGTGGCAGATAGGAGGATGCTGTCCAGGCTACGGACTATCATGGACAATGCCTCTCACCCTCTCTTTTCCACCCTGGCTCAGCGGAAGAGTACCTTCAGCAGAAGACTCCTCTCACCGAGATGCACCACAGAGCGACATAGGAAATCATTCCTGCCTGTGGTTGTCAAACTATACAATTTGTCACTTTCATCTTAGTTTCTGCTGCATAACAGGTTATTTATATTGCATTACTGGTCATTTTTACCACTACAAAATCCGACATGCTACATCTTTGTGTATGCTATTACCTCTATAGTGTATGCCTGGATGGATGTACATTTATGTATATTTTTATATTTCTTTATATATATTTTTTGTATGTACATGGGTTTATATTATATATTTATATATTCTAATACTCTACTATACGTAGAGTGTCTGTCTCTTTCTTTTTTCCCTGGAGTATTGTAACACATGCAATTTCCCTCAGGGATCATTAAAGTATGTCTGTCTGTCTGTCTGTCTATCTGTCTTCAGCAGCTTCTGCTTGAACACTGACATGCCTAGGAGACGTCCAAACAGTAAATATACTTACATATTACGAGATGAACAAATCTGAAAAATATCAGCAAAAACCAAGGCAGTGACTGTAGAATTAATGAAATAATAACATCATCATAGGATATTCTATTGCGTAATATTATCAAGCATTATTAAGACCATAGGCATGGAGCAATAACCCAGAGGAGCTGGCAGAGGAGCAGAGAAAGGGAGGAGAGTGGAGAGATGGGGGAGATAGGGGGGGAGAGAGGAGAAGGTCTCAGACAGGAGTAGATGATGAAGAGAATACAAACACTCTTCTGCTCTGTGGGTGGTCCAGAGAGATCCTCCTGTCTTCTAAAATCCTGCAAATACACCCTCTCTTTCTGTCTCTCTCACTCTTTCTCACCCTCTCTTTCTGTCTCCCTCTCACTCTTTCTCACCCTCTCTCACCCTCTCTCATCCTCTCTCTCTCTCTCTCTCTCTCTCTCTCTCTCTCTCTCTCTCTCTCTCTCTCTCTCTCTCTCTCTCTCTCTCTCTCTCTCTCTCTCTCTCTCTCTCTCTCTCTCTCTCTCTCTATCTCTCAGTCTCTCTATAATCTGTAGGCTGGGGTTAACCTTGGGTAGGACTAACCCTCTCTCAGCAGCCGAGAGTCTAGGCCTGGTGAGAGAAGGTGTCTGTCTAACCAGGCCGTGGGTCCGGTCAGGGTGGCAGTATTCTCTCTCCATGTGGGGGCAGACCTCGGAATAACACATTGATTTCTGGTGCAGAGGTTCCTGAAAAGCATGACATGAAACAGCCCCTTTCCTCTGGAGGGCCTCAAGAAGAGCAGGATATTATAGACATCTTCTTCATATTCATAGAAAATATGTTGTTTGTGTTCCACAGTGGTGAACAATATGTCATCTATATATACAATCATATGAAAATGAAAATATATGAATATAAATATACATTGATAATATGGATATATGTATACACCAGGTGGGACAGAACACCAGGAGGCCAGAGGAGAGGTCATTGTCAAGTTTGTATTTATATGTATTGTATTGTATTATATGTATGTATGTATGTATGTATATATATATATACTGTATGTATATATATATATATATATATATATATATATATATATATATATATATATATAGTTATATAACAGCTTCCACCACACACACACACAACCACACACGCACACAGTGAGGACTGAGGACCGGGGGGCCTCAGAAGGAGGGAGGGATACAGGAATAATATGGAATATAACATATCATATAACATAACATCAGTACTTCCAATGGTCTGCAGTGCTGTACTGTACAGTACTGTTCACTCTTTACCTTCCTTATAACTTTTGTTGACATTTCTCTCATACATGATAGTCTTTTATGTTTGAAGCATCTTCCTGTCTCCTTACAGCTCTGAAAGCTACCAGCTTGACGTGTAAATATTGTACACAAAACTGGACGTAGACATCTGATTGGTCTCTAGACGCAGACAGCTGATTGGCCCAATGCCCAAGTAGCTCTGAAGTAGCATTCCGGCAATTAGAAGCTCCGGCCGGCTGCAGGTAAATGTCAGCCAATCACAGAGGGACTCAGGGCCAGTCGCTCTACCAGCCCCTCTGGGGCGTTCCTCAGCAGTCATCGAGCTTCCACTGACCTTTCCTCATCAACTAAATGATACTCTCATCAAGGAAAAGGTTTCGAGGTTGTTCTGGACCCACCTGAGCTGCTCTGCAGCTTCAGCCAGGACCATCAACACAGTGTGAGAACCACACTGTGCTTATCCTAGTTAGTGCTAGCTGGTTAGCCTGCCTGCTTATCCTAGTTAGTGCTAGATGGTTAGCCTGCCTGCTTATCAGTGTTGTGCATGAACTAATTCAAAAGAACGAGTTCATTGAACACAATCATTTTTCTGTGAACTTTGAACCTAACAACATGCGCAACATGTTTGTAAATAAAGAACTTGAACGTGAACTCATTCAGATTATGTGTAGTGAGCGCCACTGTTGAGGTCAAATTAACCGTTACAGATTTATTTTTTCTCCTAATGAGCGACACGGTCTGCTCGTACTTTTCATCGTTGTCACTCAATGCCAACATTTTTTACGGGCACTACTCTTAAACTACACAGCTTCACACTACCTTACCCACGATGCATTGCACACACAAGCATAACAATGACAAGTGGAAGTGAAAGGAGAGACGTTGCAGACACACAGATCACATCAGATGATACCGGCTCTACGTATGATTATTTACAGGATTTTTTCTCATTGTCTCACAAAGACTCCGACGTTAAAAACCTCACCTTTCTATTCAAATTATGTCCACCTGCGCTGAAAAAACAAGTTCAAACGTCAACCTCGTCAATTTCGAATTTGAAAAGACACGTCAAGTTGAAGCATCCGTCCAGTGTGAAAACATATATGC
This sequence comes from Urophycis tenuis, assembly GCA_036785325.1. Classification (NCBI taxonomy): domain Eukaryota; kingdom Metazoa; phylum Chordata; class Actinopteri; order Gadiformes; family Phycidae; genus Urophycis; species Urophycis tenuis. The sequence goes on along the minus strand of JAXIVH010000012.1, from coordinate 2,256,606 downwards.
AAGTCCTTGAGAGTCAAAAACTTCCATTTTGTGTGATAGAATTTAAGATCTAGTAGTAATTGATTTCACTGCATGCACAACACTGTAATTGTGGCTATTGATTGCAGGGTGATAATAGGCTAAATAGCATAAATTAAGGAAACCACTTTATATTACTAATAGTCTTCTACTATTTCACGAGGACAACACATAATTAGTATACAGTGAACAGTTTTAGGCTAGAAGGTAGTATGAAAAACAAGTTCATTTATTTTCACGTCTTTCATTTTCATTTCTCACGGAACTGAACTTTGAACAAGTTCAAAATTGAAATGGTGAACTATGAACGTGAACAGTTCACTTTGAACATGTGTGAACTGAACTTTGAACTAGTTCATGAAAAGCATGAACTTGCACAACACTGCTGCTTATCCTAGTTAGTGCTAGCTGGTTTGCCTGCCTGCTTATCCCAGACCAAAAGGAGTGTGAGAACCAGGTACAACAGTGTATGAGAACCAGGTACAACAGTGTATGAGAACCAGGTACAACACAGTATGAGAACCAGGTACAACACAGTATGAGAACCAGGTACAACAGTGTATGAGAACCAGGTACAACAGTGTATGAGAACCAGGTACAACACAGTATGAGAACCAGGTACAACACAGTATGAGAACCAGGTACAACAGTGTATGAGAACCAGGTACAACAGTGTATGAGAACCAGGTACAACACAGTATGAGAACCAGGTACAACAGTGTATGAGAACCAGGTACAACAGTGTATGAGAACCAGGTACAACACAGTATGAGAACCAGGTACAACACAGTATGAGAACCAGGTACAACACAGTATGAGAACCAGGTACAACACAGTATGAGAACCAGGTACAACACAGTATGAGAACCAGGTACAACACAGTATGAGAACCAGGTACAACACAGTATGAGAACCAGGTACAACACAGTATGAGAACCAGGTACAACACAGTATGAGAACCAGGTACAACACAGTATGAGAACCAGGTACAACACAGTATGAGAACCAGGTACAACACAGTATGAGAACCAGGTACAACACAGTATGAGAACCAGGTACAACACAGTATGAGAACCAGGTACAACAGGGTATGAGAACCAGGTACAACAGTGTATGAGAACCAGGTACAACACAGTATGAGAACCAGGTACAACACAGTATGAGAACCAGGTACAACACAGTATGAGAACCAGGTACAACAGTGTCGGGGTCTACAGCGTTGTGCACTGGAAGGTAAGGAGGTTTTGCAGGGTTCAGTGAGCGACTCCAGCGTCTGTCATCCAGCATTAGGATCAGAGCGTCTCACAACCAAAACACCAAACTATTTGTCGTGTGTTTGTGAGATGTGTGGAAGTGCATCATAAATCTGGGGGAAATTGCGTTGTCACAAACAGAATTATCCAAATGGGTGAGCAACATGAACACGAATGGATCAAATCCTCACACTTCCTTCTTTGATACGACTGAGATTCAATTATTCATGAAAGCCGTTTGCCGACAGCCAGAGAAATAGTTGGCATGAGGAAAACTAAAATGAAAGCCTGAGGAAGGACGTATTCAGCTCGACGCTTTGCGTGTTTCACCGTATGATTCCCATTAGTCAGCGCCGAGGAACAAGGATTCATCACGCATGACATCACTCTGGATCCACTCAGCACTATGTTATGGGGGCTGGTTAGCCTGCCTGCTTATCCTAGTAAGTGCTAGCTGGTTAGCCTGCCTGCTTATCCTAGTAAGTGCTAGCTGGTTAGCCTGCCTGCTTATCCTAGTAAGTGCTAGCTGGTTAGCCTGCCTGCTTATCCTAGTAAGTGCTAGCTGGTTAGCCTGCCTGCTTAACCTAGTAAGTGCTAGCTGGTTAGCCTGCCTGCTTATCCTTGTAAGTGCTAGCTGGTTAGCCTGCCTGCTTATCCTAGTAAGTGCTAGCTGGTTAGCCTGCCTGCTTATCCTAGTAAGTGCTAGCTGGTTAGCCTGCCTGCTTATCCTTGTAAGTGCTAGCTGGTTAGCCTGCCTGCTTATCCTAGTAAGTGCTAGCTGGTTGGTCTGCCTGCTTATCCTAGTTAGTGCTAGCTGATTACCCCGCCTGCTTATCCTAGTTAGTGCTAGCTGATTACCCCGCCTGCTTATCCTAGTTAGCACTAGCTGGTTAGCTGTCCGCTTACCCCAGACCAAAAGGAGAAGAACTCTAGAGTGATATACTATAGCACCCACAAGAACTCTTGAGTAATGATGGACTGAACTGATGGACTGCTGTGTTCTGAGAGTTGACAGGTTGAGTCAGGCCTGGGAACTTCTTTACTTTTAGTGATCTGGATCTGAATCTGGATGAATCACTTTAGTAACTCCACTTTATTCTAGATTCTGGCTGATCAAAATGAGCATGTTCTTAAAAACAAAAAATAAAGCAAAACCAAATTGTTATCCATCCATCCTGATAACTATTAGCATCTTCCCTGTATGGAACTGATGTACAAACAAAGCTCCTGGAATGTGTTCTGTGTGTTCACTCTCACACGCTGTCTTCCAGATAGCCATGATACATGACATCTGTGTTAACAGGAAGTCTTCAGTTTGGAAAGTTCTAAGTTATAAAGTTATATAAGTTCTGGTGAGATGCAGCAGCATGATGAAAAACCTCTACATCAAGTAGAACATCTAATAGAAGAACATCTATCAGAACATTAGGAGAACATCTAGTAGAAGAACATCTATCAGAACATCAAGTAGAACATCTAGTAGAAGAAAATCTATCAGAAAATCTCATAGAACATCTACTAGAAGAACATCTAGCAGAAGCTCTAGTAGAAGAACATCTAGTAACAGAACCACTAGTAACAGAACAATTAGCAGAACATTAGCAGCAACATCAGGAGAAGTGATCCACCTTGGAGGCTGTTCTGCTGGATGAAGACACAATCTGTGAACCGCTTAGCACCAATCTCAGGCTCTGATATTTTATCAACTCTTTGGGCAAAAAAACGTGGAGAACCACTGACGTCATCGGTCCAGCTGGGAGAAGGACAATGTTCACAGAAAGGGAGCTGGTATTGCAGACCACAATATTCCATCTTTAAGTAGTGCTTCATAAGGAGCCCAAATCCTAACCCTCAATATTACATCATCAATCAGCGTTCCCCTTTAATAAATCCATGGGTTCAAATCCCATCCTGAGTCCTGGGGCACCAGACAGGATGAGCTGTATGTGTGTCTCTCCCTTCAACATCACAAACAAACCGAAAACAACATATTACTATTAGGTGTGTGTGTGTGTGTGTGTGTGTGTGTGTGTGTGTGTGTGTGTGTGTGTGAGCTCAGCCTCTGAGACGGGCTCTTCCTGCCTGAGATGTTAGGCTAACAGTCACCATCAGAGTCAGCCTACTGACACCAGAGAGCTGTTAGGCCTACTCTCACCATCAGCATGATGTTAAGCCTACCGTCACAGATAGATGTAAGGCCTACAGTCACCATTCGAGGGATGTCAGCCTACTGTCACATATAGATGTAAGGCCTGCCCTTATCATCAGAGATGTTAGGCCTACCAATAGTTAGGCCTACCAATACAACGGAGCTGGTGGCTCTGCCCTGGAAGGGTCCTCCTAAACGGGCAACTTCTGCCCCGCCCAGCGGTCCGCGTCCCAGAAGACTTTCTGGACCACACACTGCCCTCCCCAGAACATCACCAAGTCTGCTGTCCTCAGACAGTGTCCCTGCCAGCGTGGATGGTCTGTGTGTCATGACTTCCTGTCCCTGTATTATTTTGATTTGTCCGCTTTGTGTTAAGCTTTCTTGGGTCCCGTGAAAGGAGCTTTATAAGTTCAATTTATTATTATTTTTATTCTAATCAACACTTTGAAAGTGAAAACAGAGTTAACAAGGCTGGTACTTTATCACAGTAGAGTTTAGGTTAAAAATAATTACGCAAAGCCACTGTGAACAGATATTATATGAAGAAGATGAGGCATAGGCCTACTACCTTCCTCACAAAAAAATGGAGATGGCCGACGTCGACAGTCACCTGTTACGCAAACAACAAACCTTGGATCACCAAGGACATCAAAGCCATCCTGAACGACAAGAAGAGGGCGTTCAGAGAGGGCAACCAGGCTGAGCTGAGGGGGTACTCAAGGTCAAAATTAAGGAGGCAAAAGACAGATACAGGAGGAAGCTGGAGAAGAAGCTCCAGAAAAACAACACAAGGGATGTGTGGAGTGGTATGAAAACCACCACGGGCTTCCAGAAGACTGGTAGTATGGGGCTGGAGGGTGGGGTGGCTCGGGCCAATGAATTTAACCTTTTCTTCAATAGGTTTGATACTGCGGCCCCTGCCCCTCCCCCTCATGACCCTGCTGCTACTGCTGCTGGCAGCCCAACAACCAGTGCCGCCTCCCCCTCCTTCTCCCCCTCCTTATAGACCGCCCTCCTGCCTCTCACCACCTCTATTCACTCCCGGCCACTTCACACCTTCACCCTGCCCCACCCCTCCCCCCTGCTCTGCATACTGTCCTCCACTACCTGAGGACCCTATCCCTCCTCCCCCAACGGACACCTCTACAGTTTCCTTCACACCTGACCTGGTGAGAAGACAACTGATTAGACTCCACTCTGGCAAAGCGGCGGGCCCTGATGGTGTGTTCCCCAGGGTACTTAAAGCCTGTGCCCCCCAGCTGTGTGGAGTACTTAATCATGTCTTCAACCTGAGCCTGCACCTCCAAAAGGTCCCTCTGATGTGGAAGACGTCCTGCCTCGTTCCTGTCCCAAAGACGCTGCGCCCCAGCAGCCCCAAGGACTACAGACCGGTGGACCCTGGAGAGGCTCGTTCTGGACCAGCTTAGGCCAATGGTCAGACCCTTCTCGGACCAGCTGCAGTTCGCCTACCAGCCAAACCTGGGAGTCGAGGACTGCATCATCTACCTGCTGAACAAAGTCTACTCTCATCTGGACAAGCCGGCGAGCACTTTGAGAGTCATGTTCTTTGACTTCTCCAGTGCTTTCAACACCTTACGGCCGGGTCTCCTAGGTGAGAAGGTGGCGGCGATGCAGGTTGATGCTCCCTTGGTGTCCTGGATTGTTGACTACCTGATGGGCAGACCACAGTTTGTACGCCTACAGAACTGTGTTTCTGACAGGGTGGTTAGCAACACTGTGGCCCCACAAGGGACGGTCATTTCTCCCTTTCTCTTCACCCTCTACACCTCAGACTTCAGCGACTGCACTGAGTCCTGCCACCTTCAGAAGTTTTCTGATGACTCCGCAATAGTTGGCTGTATTGAAGGGGGTGATGAGGGTGAGTATAGGACTGTTGTGGGCAACTTTGTCTCTTGGTGTGAGCTGAACCATCTACAGCTCAATGCTACAAAGACAAAGGAGCTCATTGTGGACCTAAGGAGGGTCAAAACACCGGTGGGCCCTGTGTTCATCCAGGGGGTTCCAGTCGACACTGTTGAGGAGTACAAGTACTTGGGGGTGTACTTCAACAACAAGTTGGACTGGACCAGGAACACAGAGGCCATCTACAAGAAGGGCCAAAGCCGACTCTTTTTTCTGAGGAGGCTAAGGTCCTTCAACATCTGCAGGACAATGCTGAGGATGTTCTATGAGTCTGTTGTTGCCAGTGCGATCTTCTTTGCTGTCACATGCTGGGGCAGTGGGATGAGGGTTGCGGACAGCAATAGACTTAATAGACTCATCAAGAGGGCTGGTGATGTAGTGGGTGAGGAATTGGACACTACCATGGCAGATAGGAGGATGCTGTCCAGGCTACGGAATATCATGGACAATGCCTCTCACCCTCTATTTTCCACCCTGGCTCAGCGGAGGAGTTCCTTCAGCAGAAGACTCCTCTCACCGAGATGCACCACAGAGCGACATAGGAAATCATTCTTGCCTGTGGTCATCAAACTATACAATTTGTCACTTTCATCATAGTTTCTGCTGCACAACAGGTTATTCATTCATATTGCATAACTGGTCATTTCTTTTAATTTCACTGCATAACTGGTCATCTCTTTGCACAACTGGTCTTTTTTACAACATAGAATCTGATCTGACATGCTACATCCCTGCGTATGCTATCACCTCTCAGTGTATGCCTGGTTGTATGTACATTTATGTATATTTCTTTATGTATGTATATTTTTTGTATATTGCTTACATAGGTTTATATTTTACATAGGTTTTTATTTATATTTTACATAGGTTTATATTATATATTTATATTCTAACACTTTACTTTACGTAGAGTGTCTGTCTCTTCTTTCTTTTTGCACTGGAGTATTGTATTGTAATGAATGCAATTTCCCTCAGGGATCATTAAAGTACGTCTGTCTGTCTGTCTGTCTATCTGTCAAAATAGATAACATGACATTGTCGCAATTATGCAACATCCACATGACTGTGAGCCTGGCTGTAGGCACCCGTACCCCATCCTCACCAGGTGGATGCTCCCTGCCGCCCCCAGGGCCATCAGCGTCTGAACCCAATGGAACATTAGCATCCCATCATCCTCTCCAGCCATCCTGTGAAAGCGTGGAAACAGAGATATGACGCTCTGCTCTCTGATTGCAGAGGAATGATGGAAACGTTCAGGCTCCTCCTCAGGGGGTCTTGGCTTTCTGCGTGGCTAATCGTGTTGACTCCCACTGCAAGCACTGAACTCACAGTGACTCCTCGCTACTCCTCCCTCCTGCGGAGCTCTGACACCGCCATATGGAAACACCTCCTCTGACATGGTTGGTGAACATTGAAACACTGAAACCAGTGGTTAGTTAGTGAGTTAGTTAGTTGGAGAGCCCGGCTGCTGGCCCAGCCAGTCACACCACATTGTGTCCATGTTGTCATACACGCCAGAATTCATGAAAAAACTAGTATGATAACATTTCATTTCAATCTATTTTGATCCTGTCATAGCCAGGCTGACCAGGGAGACCAGGGGAGAGCAGGTAGACCAGGGGGACCAAGTGAGACAGGGTAGACCAGACAAGACCAGGCTAGACCAGCCAGATGAGACCGGGTAAAACAAGGTGATACCAGGTACACCAGGAAGGCCAGGTGAGACCAGGTATAACAGATAAGGCCAGGCAAGACCAATCAGATGAGACCAGGTAGGTGAGACCAGGTAGGTGACAGCAGATACCACCAAACACTGGTCACCTCACTAGTGAAGCTGAACTTGTACTCACTGGAGCAGATAAATTACAGCTCTCTGTAAATCCATTGCACAGGTTAAGAGACAAGAGGTTTACATTCATAGCTTCTTTGGAGCTTCATACGCATGATGTCGGACCATGGACCTCCTTGACCTGGACCTGGTCTTGTTCTTGTTCGGACCGATGGAGAACGCAAATCCCAAACTGTTGACCACAACGGCCCAACTTCCTTCACGTAAAGAGAGTTGCTGCTGCTGACATGTAAGGTATGTAAGGAATGGAACCGGATCCTCTCTGTTGGAACACAACAAAGGGGGAACCTCCTCTCTAAAGGGGGGAGGCTGCTCAGTATTCAGAGGGAGTGTGAAGGGAGAGCAGGTCTGATTACAATCAATAGCATCGCTGCCTCCTCATCCCATCTCCATCTGAGTGCCCAACGCTCTCCTAATGGACCGCCAATAAACCACCACTACTTTTTACCATTTCCTCATTAACCGCCAAAAACTGAGAGACGCTGCGAGAGAAGCAAACAATCAGCTAACAGACATCACCCAGGTAGAAAATAGGGATTTCACAGCTCGCAGATTTGGACAATTTACTAAAAGAACCTCACGAAAAACAAATGGAGACGAGACCTTGGATAGAATGACATGAGTTAGCAAAGCTTCACTTAGCATGCTTACCATAAACTGATAACCATAACATAAGAGAACCTAATTATACTCTAACTGTAACTCAAACTGTATATATGGACACAGTGGGCTTCAGGGACAGCTTTGGACCAATGGGACAAGCGGTGACATCACCACAGTCATCACAGTGCAGCTTAGTGTGTACTGTACAGAATCTAACCTCCATCCCTGATGGTTCAGTCTTCAATTAGGTTAGCGTTCCTTTATTTCAGTTAGCTTAGTTTTGTTTTTAGTCCCTTAGTTTAGTTTTGTTTTAGCTTAGTTTTGTTTTTTAGGAGAAATTCACAGTGACCAGCAGTACAGGGGATAGATGAGTGCAATAAGAGCCTGACTATGGTCAATAAACAATAAATAGATCTACCTAGACAGATTAGGTTAAAATAAGTTAAGTTAAATGCGGGCTCTTAAAGTCAGGTCGGTGAAAAGTGAGAACCTGTATGCATACATAGTAAACATCCTTGGTAGCTATCAGTAGTGCAAAAATAGGTGTGCAAATGTGCGGAATGTGCAATTAGTTTGTGCAATTAGTTTGAGGAACAGTGACAAATAACAAGTCATTCCATTAGAGCTCTGAGAGGGATGATGTTCAGAGAGGAAAGTAGTCCCTCTGTCCTACAGACAGACAACCACAGACAGACAGATGGACAGGCTGCAGGGACACATACAGACAGGCTGCTGGAGAGAGATAGACAGACTATCATAAGGATAACTAAACCAGATCTAATTTAATGTATTCAAGTTAATCTTTGAACACACACACACACACACACACACACACACACACACACACACATACACACACACACACACACACACACACACACACACACACACACTCCAATTGGACTGGAGTTCAGAAGCACACATTGTGTATCCTGTGTGTCTACTCAGCACTCTTTTTCATGCTAAATTTAGCTATGAAAGACTAAAGTGGTATGAGTCGGCTATTGGCAATGCTAGCGTAATGCTAGAAAAAAGGCTAGCAGTAATGCTAGCAGTGCTAGCAGAAGGAGCTTTCTCAACAAACAGCCTCCTGTTTAGAATCAGTCACACACACTCTTACTCTATTGCTATCCTCGCTCCTCGCCTCCTCCTCTCTTCGTCTCCTCCTCTCCTCTCCTCTCTTCCTCTCTCCTGTATGTGGCTGGCTGCCACTATGCCGAAGCACATTCTCACTCTCTGCATTTTTCTCCTTCTCCCTTCTAATTCCTCTCCCTCCTTTCTGTCTCTCTCTCCATTCCTCCCCTCCTAGCCTCGCTCCTCCCCTCTCCTCCTCCTCTCTCTCTGTCTGTCTGGTGGATTAGTTTGTGTTTCCTCAGATGATGCAGCTGGAGCACATGAGGAGGAAATGGGGAAGAGGAGATATGGATGAGTAGGAGGAGGAGCATCAGGAGGAGATGATTAGAAGGAGATATGGAGGAAGAGGATGGGCTAGGATGGGAACATTAGTGTGAGATGGGAAGCACAAGGTGCTAATAACTGTAGCGCTGCATGCTAACTAGCCTAGCAACGGTAGATGGCTGAACTGAGCATGACAGGAAATACACTACCACCACCCTAACACTGACACCACCCTAACACTAACACCACCCTGACACTACCACCACCCTAACACCACCACCACCCTAACACCACCACAAACCTAACACCACCACCACCCTAACACTAACACCACCCTAACACCACCACCCTGACACCACCACCACCCTGACACTAACACCACCCTAAAACCACCAACACCCTAACACTAACACCACCCTGACACTAACACCACCCTGACACTAACACCACCATAACACCACCCTGACACTAACACCACCCTAAAACCACGACCACCCTAACACCACCACCACCCTAACACTAACACCACCCTAACACTACCACCACCCTAACACTACCACCACTCTAACACCACCACCACCCTAACACCACCACCACCCTAACACTACCACAACCCTAACACTAACACCACCCTAACACCACCACCCTGACACTACCACCACCCTGATACTACCACCACCCTAACACTAACACCACCCTAACACCGCCACCCTGACACCACCACCACTCTAGCAATACCACCACCCTAACACCACCACCACCCTGATACCACCACCACCCTAACACCGCCAACCTAACACTACCACCACCCTAACACCGCCACCCTAACACTAACACCACCCTAACACTACCACCACCCTGACACTAACACCAGCCTGACACTAACAGCACCCTGACACTACCACCACCCTGACACTTACACCACCCTGACACTAACACCACCTTGATACTACCACCAACCTAACACTAGCACCACCCTGACACTAACACCACCCTTACACTAACACCACCATAACACCACCCTGACACTAACACCACCCTAAAACCACGACCACCCTCACACCACCACCACCCTAACACTAACACCACCCTAACACTACCACCACCCTAACACTACCACCACTCTAACACCACCACCACCCTAACACCACCACCACCCTAACACTACCACCACCCTAACACCACCACCCTGACACTACCACCACCCTGATACTACCACCACCCTAACACTAACACCACCCTAACACCGCCACCACTCTAACAATACCACCACCCTAACACCACCACCACCCTGATACCACCACCACCCTAACACCGCCAACCTAACACTAACACCACCCTAACACCACCACCCTAACACTAACACCACCCTAACACTACCACCACCCTGACACTAACACCACCCTGACACTAACACCACCCTAACACTAACACCACCCTAACACTACCACCACCCTGACACTAACACCACCCTGACACTAACACCAATCTGACACTACCACCACCCTGACACTAACACCACCCTGATACTACCACCAACCTAACACTAACACCACCCTGATACTACCACCACCCTGACACTAACACCACTCTGATACTACCACCAACCTAACACTAGCACCACCCTGACACTAACACCATCCTGACACTAACACAATCATAACACCACCACCCTGACACTACCACCACCTTAACACTAACACCACCGTGATACTACCACCACTACCCTGACACTAACACCACCCAAACACCACTACCCTGACACTACCACCACCCTAACACTAACACCACCGTGATACTACCACCACCACCCTGACACTAACACCACCACCACCCTAACACTACCACCACCCTGATACTACCACCACCCTAACAGCACCACCCTGACACTAACACCACCTTAACACCACCACCACCCTAACATTTACACCACCCTAACACCACCACCACCCTAACGCTAACACCACCCTAACACCACCACCACCCTGACACTAACACCACCCTTAAAACCTCCACCACCCTAAAACTAACACCACCCTAACACTGACACCACCCTAACACTAACACCACCCTGACACTACCACCACCCTAACACCACCACCACCCTAACACCACCACAAACCTAACACCACCACCACCCTAACACTAACACCACCCTAACACCACCACCCTGACACCACCACCACCCTGACACTAACACCACCCTAAAACCACCAACACCCTAACACTAACACCACCCTGACACTAACACCACCCTGACACTAACACCACCATAACACCACCCTGACACTAACACCACCCTAAAACCACGACCACCCTAACACCACCACCACCCTAACACTAACACCACCCTAACACTACCACCACCCTAACACTACCACCACTCTAACACCACCACCACCCTAACACCACCACCACCCTAACACTACCACAACCCTAACACTAACACCACCCTAACACCACCACCCTGACACTACCACCACCCTGATACTACCACCACCCTAACACTAACACCACCCTAACACCGCCACCCTGACACCACCACCACTCTAGCAATACCACCACCCTAACACCACCACCACCCTGATACCACCACCACCCTAACACCGCCAACCTAACACTACCACCACCCTAACACCGCCACCCTAACACTAACACCACCCTAACACTACCACCACCCTGACACTAACACCAGCCTGACACTAACAGCACCCTGACACTACCACCACCCTGACACTTACACCACCCTGACACTAACACCACCTTGATACTACCACCAACCTAACACTAGCACCACCCTGACACTAACACCACCCTTACACTAACACCACCATAACACCACCCTGACACTAACACCACCCTAAAACCACGACCACCCTCACACCACCACCACCCTAACACTAACACCACCCTAACACTACCACCACCCTAACACTACCACCACTCTAACACCACCACCACCCTAACACCACCACCACCCTAACACTACCACCACCCTAACACCACCACCCTGACACTACCACCACCCTGATACTACCACCACCCTAACACTAACACCACCCTAACACCGCCACCACTCTAACAATACCACCACCCTAACACCACCACCACCCTGATACCACCACCACCCTAACACCGCCAACCTAACACTAACACCACCCTAACACCACCACCCTAACACTAACACCACCCTAACACTACCACCACCCTGACACTAACACCACCCTGACACTAACACCACCCTAACACTAACACCACCCTAACACTACCACCACCCTGACACTAACACCACCCTGACACTAACACCAATCTGACACTACCACCACCCTGACACTAACACCACCCTGATACTACCACCAACCTAACACTAACACCACCCTGATACTACCACCACCCTGACACTAACACCACTCTGATACTACCACCAACCTAACACTAGCACCACCCTGACACTAACACCATCCTGACACTAACACAATCATAACACCACCACCCTGACACTACCACCACCTTAACACTAACACCACCGTGATACTACCACCACTACCCTGACACTAACACCACCCAAACACCACTACCCTGACACTACCACCACCCTAACACTAACACCACCGTGATACTACCACCACCACCCTGACACTAACACCACCACCACCCTAACACTACCACCACCCTGATACTACCACCACCCTAACAGCACCACCCTGACACTAACACCACCTTAACACCACCACCACCCTAACATTTACACCACCCTAACACCACCACCACCCTAACGCTAACACCACCCTAACACCACCACCACCCTGACACTAACACCACCCTTAAAACCTCCACCACCCTAAAACTAACACCACCCTAACACTTACACCACCCTAACACTAACACCACCCTAACACCACCAACCTGACACCAACCCCACCCTGACACTAACACCACCCTAAAGTAACACGTTTAGCACTAAGGTCACATGTTTAGCACTAAGGTAACCCCTTCAGCACTAAGGTCACATGTTTAGCGCTAAGATAACACCTTCAGCACTAAGGTAACCCCTTTAGCACTAAGGTCACTTGTTCAGCACTAACGTAACACCTTCAGAAATAGGCGAACACGTTTAGCACTAAGGCTCAGTAACACCTTTAGCACTAAGCTAACAGGTTTAGCACTAAGGCTCAGTAACACCTTCAGCACTGAGGTAACACGTTTAGCACTAAGGTAACACGTTTAGCACTAAGGCTCAGTAACACCTTCAGCACTAAGCTAACACGTTTAGCACTAAGGTAACACGTTTAGCACTAAGGCTCAGTAACACCTTCAGCACTAAGCTAACACATTTAGCACTAAGGTAACACGTTTAGCACTAAGGCTCAGTAACACCTTCAGCACTAAGGTAACACATTTAGCACTAAGGCTCAGTAACACATTCAGCACTAAGCTAACACATTTAGCACTAATGCTCAGTAACACCTTCAGCACTGAGGTAACACGTTTAGCACTAAGGCTCAGTAACACCTTCAGCACTAAGGTAACAAGTTAAGCACTAAGGCTAAGTAACACCTTCAACACTAAGGTAACAAGTTAAGCACTAAGGCTCAGTAACACATTCAGCACTAAGCTAACACGTTTAGCACTAAGGCTCAGTAACACCTTCACCACTAAGGTAACAAGTTTAGCACTAAGGCTCAGTAACACCTTAAGCACTAAGCTAACACATTTAGCACTAAGGCTCAGTAACACCTTCAGCACTAAGGTAACAAGTTAAGCACTAAGGCTAAGTAACACCTTCATCACTAAGGTAACACATTTAGCACTAAGGCTCAGTAACACCTTCAGCACTAAGCTAACACGTTTAGCACTAAGGATCAGTAACACCTTCAGCACTAAGCTAACACGTTTAGCACTAAGGCTCACTACGGGAACACCACCACCCTTAAATGTGTGAACTACAGTGTAGTTATCTAGATAGAGGTAAAACTTTATCTAATATCTAATATATACATATATATATATACTGTATATATATATATATATTTTCCTATAGGCTATTAAAACACAGGTGGGGTAGAACTGGTGGATGGAGAACAGCCATGAAGGAGGCTAGCAGCTAATTGTCTTGGGTTTGTCACACACATGTACATCTGTGTGGAGTGTTGGGACTGAAGAGGCAGCCTGTTCAGTACAGTACCACTGTCACTCCTAATCGCCTGCAGGCAGAGGGATGACATCACACTAAAGGACCTGATTCCATCTTGCCACACACTTTCACCATAAAAAAGTCATTATAATAAAACACTGTTAGATGTGTTCCTGGCCACTGAATTTTAATGGAGCAATTACTCTGCAGGATCCACCCAAAGCCTCCACTGAACCTAAGAAGTGAGATGAACACACGTAGCATCACCGCCCAGGTGCCAGGCAGCCTCCAGCCGCAGGTGGAGAGCCCAGGCAACATTAAACCACCGCCTTCCTCTGATTACCTGGGAAAACTAATCCGGGATTAATATCCAAAATAATAAAATAATAGTAACGAATGGAGGAGAATGTAATGGACTTGTTTCTCAACAGACAACCTCAACAACTAGCAAGTTAATGAAATATAAAGGGTATTATATGTTAACTAGTTAACTATGGTATAAACTGGATGAAACATTAGTGAGCTAACTACGGTAATAAATACACGCTAGCTAGTTAACTGGTTAATAACTGGATTATACATTACCTAGTTAATGTGATCATAAATTATAGGCTATGTTCACTGGTTATATACACTATAATATACAGTAGGCCTATATTAGCTTGTTAACCATGGGTATAAATTATATTATTCATTAACTAGTTACTATGCTTATAAATTATATATGTTAGCTTGTTCAGTATGTTATAAACTGTATTATATGCCAGCTTCACTGGTTTTTTAAACTATAGCACCAGAAACCCTGTTAGGTAAGCAGGTTTCTGTGTTTACATGGCATTCAGGATAACTGGTTGTGTCGGTAACAACCTGGTTTCTGTGTGCTGGACGGTTGGAGGTTCATTCAGGTTCACACAGAACGTTTTGTCCTCCAACATGTCCTGTCTCTGGTTTTATGTTGCAATCACCCTGGAGTGTCCTGACTACAGGGCCGTGTTCCGATATCCATACTTACCGTACTTAATAGACTTAGTTTGAGTACGTAGGGTGTTCCGATTACGATCGCAGCGAAAAAAAGTGTAGTCAAAGGACCCGGATGTTGCCCTCAAAACGGTTAATACGCATAGTGTGCATTGGTGCAACTCAATGGCAGCCATTTTAGCTATGTAGCGGAAGAGGTGGAGCCAGGCTGAGCCGCGCTCAGTTTGAAAATGGCTAGACATCAGTGGGCGTAATGGATTCACGTGTGTTTGGCGGGTGACGCGGCCTCGCAGCTGATAGCAATTTCGAGTAAGTGCACCATTTGGAAAAACACTAAGTGCTAAACGTGTTACCTCAGTGCTGAAGGTGTTACCTTAGTGCTAAACGTGTTACCTTAGTGCTAAACGTGTTACCTTAGTGCAAAACGTGTTACCTTAGTGCTGAAGGTGTTACGTTAATGCTGAACGTGTGACTTTAGTGCTAAAGGGGTTACCTTAGTCCTAAAGGTGTTCCCATAGTGCTAAACATGTGACCTTAGTGGTAAATGTGTTACCTTAGTGCTAAACGTGTTACCTTAGTGCTAAAGGTGTTCCCATAGTGCTAAACATGTGACCTTAGTGCTAAAGGTGTTACCTTAGTGCTAAACGTGTTACCTCAGTGCTGAAGGTGTTACGTTAGTGCTGAATGTGTGACCTTAGTGCTGAAGGGGTTACCTTAGGGCTAATGGTGTTACTGAGCCTTAGAGCTAAAGGTGTTACCTTAGTGCTAAAGGTGTTACCTCAGTGCTGAAGGTGTTACGTGAGTGCTGAACATGTGACTTTAGTGCTAAAGGTGTTACCTTAGTACTAAAGGTGTTACTGAGCCTTAGAGCTAAAGGTGTTACCTTAGTGCTAAAGGTGTTCCCATAGTGCTAAACATGTGACCTTAGTGCTAAACTTGTTACCGTAGTGCTAAACGTGTTACCTTAGTGCTGAAGGTATTACGTTAGTGCTGAACGTGTGACTTTAGTGCTAAAGGGGTTACCTTAGTGCTAAAGGCGTTACCTTTGTACTAAAGGTGTTACTGAGCCTCAGAGCTAAAGGTGTTTCCTTACCAAAAGGTGTTCCCATAGTGCTAAACATGTGACCTTAGTGGTAAACGTGTTACCTTAGTGCTAAACGTGTTACCTTAGTGCTAAAGATGTTCCCATAGTGCTAAACATCTGACCTTAGTGCTAAACGTGTTACCTCAGTGCTGAAGGTGTTATGTTAGTGCTGAACGTGTGACCTTACTGCTAAAGGGGTTACCTTAGTGCTAAAGGTGTTACTGAGGCTTAGTGCTAAAGGTGTTACCTTAGTGCTAAACGTGTTACCTTAGTGCTAAATGTGTTACCTCAGTGCTGAAGGTGTTAGAGCTAAAGGTGTTGCCGTAGTGCTAAAGGCGTTACCTTAGTACTAAAGGTGTTACCTTAGTATTAAGGTGTTGCTGAACCTTAGAGCTAAAGGTGTTCCTGTAGTGCTAAATGTGTGACCTTAGTGCTAAACGTGTTACCTTCGTGCTAAACGTGTTACCTTAGTGCTAAAGGTGTTACCTTAGTGCTAAAGGTGTTACCTTAGTGCCAAACGTGTTACCTTAGTTAGGTCCCTACCCTAGTTAGAAACACTAGAAGTAAGCTGCTAACACCCCAGATGTATGAATTCATTCACACGTTTCTTGCTGTCTCATATTAATGAGCACAGGCATGACTAATGGAGAGATGGAGAAAGGGAGAGAGGGGAGAGAGAGCATAGTGAAGCTGAGTGAGCGGCAGAGAGGTGAAGTTGGTGTGTGCTTGAGGAGCATACCCACACACACCTCTTCAGCAGGTGAACTCCATGTTGTTCTTTAGAAGACTGAGACCTCCCTTCTACAGAGTGCTATGGAGACGCGCACACACACACACACACACACACACACACACACACAGATCCAGGAGGTATTGTAGATAGTTTATGCTTTAGCATAAAGGTGTCTCTAAAATGTGACATAAGGAAAACTGTTTGAGTATAAGATAAGATAAGATATTCCTTTATTAATCCCCCTTAGGAGAAATTCACAGTGACCAGCAGTACAAGGGGATAAAGGAGTGCAATAGAAGACCTGTATATAGACAATATACGCTAAACAATAAATAGATTTACCTAAATTAAGATAAGATAAGATTATATGCGAGCTCTTAAAATCAGGTCAGATGAAAAATGAAAACCTATATACATACATGGTAGTATGTCCTCACCATGCTCCTGTTGCTCAAATTGTCTTCAAGTCTTCTGTCTCCTTCAGAGACCGCCGTGAAGTGGTCATCAATAATACCAGCTGCTTCAGCTAATGCTACCTCTCTCTCTCTCTCTCTCTCTCTCTCTCTCTCTCTCTCTCTCTCTCTCTCTCTCTCTCTCTCTCTCTCTGTTCTCCTCTCCTCCATGTTCTCTTCTCCTCTTCTCTAGAGCTCAGGGCTTGTATTTGGCAGGAAGTGTGTGAAGATCAGAAGAGTGTGTGTGTGTGGGTGTGTACAATAAACACCAAGACTAGAGACATCAGAACCACAGGACACATTTAGACTAGAGGCATCAGAACCACAGGTAGGCCTACAGGAAACATTTAGACTAGAGGCATCAGAACAACAGGTAGACCTACAGGAAACATTTAGACTAGAGGCATCGGAACCACAGGTAGACCTACAGGAAACATTTAGACTAGAGGCATCGGAACCACAGGTAGACCTACAGGAAACCCCTAGACTAGAGGCATCAGAACCACAGGTAGACCTACAGGAAACATTTAGACTAGAGGCATCAGAACAACAGGTAGGCCTACAGGAAACACCTAGACTAGAGGCATCAGAACCACAGGTAGACCTACAGGAAACATTTAGACTAGAGGCATCAGAACCACAGGTAGACCTACAGGAAACATTTAGACTAGAGGCATCGGAACCACAGGTACACCAAGACTAGGGGCATCAGAAGCACAGGAAACACCTAGACTAGAGGCATCAGAACCACAGGTAGACCTACAGGAAACATTTAGACTAGAGGCATCAGAACCACAGGTAGACCTACAGGAAACCCCTAGACTAGAGGCATCAGAACCACAGGTAGACCTACAGGAAACATTTAGACTAGAGGCATCAGAACCACAGGTAGACCTACAGGAAACATTTAGACTAGAGGCATCGGAACCACAGGTACACCAAGACTAGGGGCATCAGAAGCACAGGAAACACCTAGACTAGAGGCATCAGAACCACAGGTAGACCTACAGGAAACATTTAGACTAGAGGCATCGGAACCACAGGTACACCAAGACTAGGGGCATCAGAAGCACAGGAAACCCCTAGACTAGAGGCATCAGAACCACAGGTAGACCTACAGGAAACACCTAGACTAGAGGCATCAGAACCACAGGTAGGCCTACAGGAAACCCCTAGACTAGAGGCATCGGAACCACAGGTAGACCTACAGGAAACACCTAGACTAGAGGCATCGGAACCACAGGTACACCAAGACTAGGGGCATCAGAAGCACAGGAAACATTTAGACTAGAGGCGTCAGAACCACAGGTAGACCTACAGGAAACCCCTAGAGACACTAGTTGACAGGTAGGCCTACCATAGGTATTGATCAGCGTTACTGATCATGACCTTGTGTAGGCCTACATCTCAGCATCACCTCCTCTTCCTCTGTCGGTCTCTCATTTGGATTCTGTGACAGATTATACATTTAGCTGACAATTATTTCCAATAGGATTTGTGTAATTCAGATGGATTGTTTTATTGCAATGGCACTTCTGTTTTATATTTAATTTCCTTCGAGCGTCAGACTGGCGGCTGCCTGCCAAACCTCACAAGGATTTCCATATCCCATCACGTAGGTCTGGTCAGCTTCAGAAGACTCATCATTATCTCAGTCCATTCATCTGTTTAGCTTCCCTTCCAGTGTCAATAAAACACCCAGGACCCTCTGATCAGCGGCCTACCGTCCCTCTGAATAGCATGTTCGGAGTGCTAACCTGCCGATGGTCTCCAGCCGAGTCTGAGGCCAGCGACTTCAGACACACTTCAAACGGAGAAACTCTTGAACTGTTGAAGACATCAGAGCTATCTTCTGGACCCTGCGTGGACAGCTGCCAAGCTTCCACAGAAAAAGAAAAAGAGGAAGAATTATCAACATGGCGCAGACGGCCTCACAGGGAGCTGAACCGACACACTGCTCCTTGCACTGCAGGGTGCAGTGTCTCCTACGATGGGAGAACTTCTGGTCCCTATGGAGACCTGGTCTAAGCAAGAGGTTGTGGTCCCTATGGAGACCTGGTCTAATCAAGAGGTTGTGGTCTCTATGGAGACCTGGTCTAATCAAGAGGTTCTGGTCACCATGGGGACCTTAAATAAGTGGCCCCTTACACAATACAACACTGTTACACAACACACTGGCTTACAGAACACAACAGTGTTACACAACACAATACACTCTGTTATACAACACACTGGCTTACAGAACACAACAGTGTTACACAACACAATACACTCTGTTACACAACACACTGTCTTACACAACAGAACACAACACAACCTGGTCTGAACAAGAGGTTCTGGTTGGTATGGATGACACTATAGGACATCAGACATCATACAAGCCATTTCACCATGTAGAGAGAACTCCAGTTAGGATGAGTAACTCAGTTACTGTCACTACCCAGTTGAGGGGTACAGAGTGATCACTATGGTAACCAGGTTATCCCATCAGTCCAAGAAGTGAGGCTAAAACCCTCTGGTTTGATGAGAGCCAGCCTGGTGCATCTGGAAGACATTCAGACTCAGTAATAAAGTTATCTAAAGCTGGGATTGAAGCTTGCTTGTCGAGGTCTGTGTTAGCAGGTTAGCGCTGTTTGCTGCTAGGACCCATTTAGCATTGTCAGCTTATCAGTTACAGACTGTACAGTGATGGTAATACAGCACATGGTGGATGATCCTTGTTGTTGAACAGCAGCCTCATCAAAGGTTAGCTACTCCAGGATTGCTCTAGGTCCTTCTCTAAATGTCTCCTAAGTGAAACACTCACATGACCTTAACATCTGGCACAAGCTTATTAATGACCATCATTATTATTGATGGTCATTACTAATCACACATCACCCTGCCATGTTTCACCGAATGAGTGTTGGGTGTGACACAGTGTGTTGTGTTGTGTAACAGTGTGTTGTGATATGTAACAGAGTGTGTTGTGTTGTGTAACAGAGTGTGTTGTCTTGTGTAATAGAGTGTGTTGTGTTGTGTAACAGAGTGTGTTGTGATGTGTAACAGAGTGTGTTGTGTTGTGTAACAGAGTGTGTTGTGTTGTGTAATAGAGTGTGTTGTGTAATAGAGTGTATTGTGTTGTGTAACATAGTGTATTGTGTTGTCTAATAGAGTGTGTTGTGTTGTGTAAGACAGTGTGTTATGTAACAGAAAGTGTTGTGTTGTGTTGTGAAAGACAGTGTGTTGTGTAACAGAGTGTATTGTGTTGTGTAACACTGTTGTGTTCTGTAAGCCAGTGTGTTGTGTAACAGAGTGTATTGTGTTGTGTAACACTGTTGTGTTCTGTAAGCCAGTGTATTGTGTAACACAGAGTTTTGTGTAACAGTGTTGTATTGTGAAAGGGGCTGCTTATACTTCTACAACTGCGTATTGCGTTATCCAACTTCGTAACCACGGAGACCCCTGGGGGGTGTACTACGAACCTCGATTAACATACCCAGGCTTAGTTTGGATAACCTGGATCGACAAATACGAAAGTCGCAATCAGAGTTAAACGGTACCACGAAGCTCACTTGCGATTTGATTTGTCGAGCCAGGTTTTCCGCTTTAGTTTTGATTAGTTTTGATGCGCGTTCCCGTAAAAGAGGCGTAACCCAACGTTATTCACCATGACGCAATGGATCCGACGGAGCGAAAAGGGAGAAGCGGGCGATGTAGGCCTACTTCACTCAGGAGGAGCAAGTAGTCGTTATGAACTCATACGAGGAGTTTAAAAAGAAAATAACGGCAAGGGGCAATTGCCCATAATAAGGCTAGGGAGGTGTCCTGACAAAAAATAGCAGATTCTGTGCGTAAGAGAAAAGATTCTGCATAGCCTAATTGTCTAAAAATAACTATGCCGAATGCAGAATTGTTCGCCATTAATCAGAATCAGAAACAAGTTTATTGCCAAATAGGTTTGCACCTACAAGGAATTTGACTTGGTGCAATTGGTGCAAGAGAAAAACAGTAGTAAAAATATAAGTAAAATAACTATAAATATATAGGCCTACAGAGTAACAGTGCATGCAAATTACTTGTCAGAGGTGGGATTCGAACCCACGCCTCCAGGGGAGATTGCGACCCAAACGCAGCGCCCTAGACCGCTGTTCCATCCTTGCATTTTGAGGAAGTTGTGCATATGATTGTAAAATGCAGAAGCAACCTGATTTATTCTGTTATTTAGGGAATTCATTTCAAATACATCCTATCTGTAAAAAAGTATTGCATGTGCTAGAAGGTAGTGACGGTGGTGTGGTGGATTATGTGAACTGCACACCAGCGACCGGTGTTCATATCTTGCCTGTCCATCATCATGCCTTTTACCCCCATCTAGATTGGGTGTTAGCACGACCGTCCTAAATAAGCACAAAAAAGAGTATTTTATTTTATTCTATTCTATTCTAAAAAAATATATATATACTGTATATTCAATGTGGTAAGTTGCAATAATTTCAGGTGAATGTAGCCTATGATTTGCAATAGGATAGGCTCTAACCTTTCATCTGATGTTGATTACCTGTAGCAAATAAGAAAAAAAAACTCAGCGAAACACCCTGAATAGGAGGCGGCGCTCAGCTTTAAGTAGGCGATCTAATCGGAAAGTTAGCTGAAAACCTCCTCCCGACCAGGTTTGGTTGCGAGCATAAGTTACCATGGTGATATAGCTCCGCTAAAAGAGAGCGACTTTCGTATGACAGCTAACCCAGGCTTTGAGCTCAACATACCTCGCTAACCCACTAATCGAGCTTCGTAGTACACCCCCCTGGAGCCCTCGTAGTTCTCCGTCGTGGTGCCGGACACGCAATGCAACTTCCCGATCAGTAGGGGTCGCTACGCAAGACTGGCCCAGTCCCATTACGCCAACGGTCGGGAACGTCGTTGGTTGTTGTGCTTTCGGCTACAGTGAGTGATGGCGTCCGGGAGAGAAAGACTGTTGTTGTTATTGTTGCAGCTGAATAACATTGAAACATGGATACTTTTTTTTACAAAATGGAGACGTGAAAGACTGACGAGACGTGTCCGGAGGAGGTATGTACGTCCTCTAAATGTACCCACACCGCAGTGTTTTCAAACTGGCTCTGCCAGTGTTTGCGTTGTGATAGTAGTCAAACCGGAAAAGTAATTCCGGAAATGATGTTTTTAGAGGACCAATCGCAGCCCTTGCCGTCTTCGTTGTCTGTTGACGGAGTGACGGACACTTATAATATTTCATGCAGCCGAAGACGACGGAGAGGCTCTCCGTCTGGCTCTCTGGCGACGTAGAGCACTTTACGCAGGAGTAGAAATTAGGCTTAACGTGTGTTGTGTTGTGTAACACAGTGTGTTGTATTGTGTAACAGTGTGTTGTGTTGTGTAACACAGTGTGTTGTGTTGTGTAACAGTGTGTTGTATTGTGTAACAGTGTGTTGTGTTGTGTAACACAGTGTGTTGTGTTGTATAACAGTGTGTTGTATTGTGTAACAGTGTGTTGTGTTGTGTAACAGGGTGTTGTGTTGTGTAACACAGTGTGTTGTGTAACACAGTGTGTTGTATTGTGTAACACAGTGTAGGAGCCGCATTTAAGTTTTTTATGTTTGAATACTTATATACTTATATTTGTTCCTTTTTTCTGGTATTGTGAGTGGCACCCTCTACAGCCACTGACGGTGACAATCTTTAAATGGCTGCCAGTGGAGCATGACGAGGAGAAGGCAGGACCGTCATTGACCTCAGTCTGTGAAAGTCTGTGAGTGTGTTTTGTTGTGTAACAGTGTGTTGTATCATGTAACAGTGTGTTGTGTTGTGTAACACTGTGTGTTGTGTAACAGTGTGTTGTGTAACAGTGTGTTTTGTTGTGTAACACGGTGTGTTGTATTGTGTAACAGTCTGTTGTGTTGTGTTGGGTAACAGTGTGTTGTAGTGTGTAACACAGTGTGATGTGTTGTGTAACAGTGTGTTGTATCATGTAACAGTGTGTTGTGTTGTGTAACACTGTGTGTTGTGTAACAGTGTGTTTTGTTGTGTAACACGGTGTGTTGTATTGTGTAACAGTCTGTTGTGTTGTGTTGGGTAACAGTGTGTTGTAGTGTGTAACACAGTGTGATGTGTTGTGTAACAGTGTGTTGTCTTGGGTAACAGTGTGTTGTATTGTGTAACAGTGTGTTGTGTTGTGTAATACAGTGTGTTGTATTGTGTGGCACAGTGTGCTTTGTTGTGTAACAGTTTTTTGTGTTGTGTAACAGTGTGTTGTGTAACAGTGTGTTGTATTGTGTAACAGTGTGTTGTGTTGTGTAACAGTGTGTTGTATTGTGTAACAGTGTGTTGTGTTGTGTAACACTGTGTGTTGTTTAACAGTGTGTTTTGTTGTGTAACACGGTGTGTTGTATTGTGTAACAGTCTGTTGTGTTGTGTTGGGTAACAGTGTGTTGTAGTGTGTAACACAGTGTGATGTGTTGTGTAACAGTGTGTTGTCTTGGGTAACAGTGTGTTGTATTGTGTAACAGTGTGTTGTGTTGTGTAATACAGTGAGGTATTGAGGTATTGTGGTATTGAGGTATTGTGTGGCACAGTGTGCTTTGTTGTGTAACAGTTTTTTGTGTTGTGTAACAGTGTGTTGTGTTGTGTAACAGTGTGTTGTATTGTGTAACAGTGTGTTGTGTTGTGTAACAGTGTGTTGTATTGTGTAACAGTGTGTTGTGTTGTGTAACACTGTGTGTTGTGTTGTGAAACAGTGTGTTGTGTTGTGTAACACAGTGTGTTATATTGTGTAACAAAGTGTGTTGTATTGTGTAACAGTGTGTTGTGTTGTGTAACAGGGTGTTGTGTTGTGTAACACAGTGTGTTGTGTAACACAGTGTGTTGTATTGTGTAACACAGTGTAGGAGCCGCATTTAAGTTTTTTATGTTTGAATACTTATATACTTATATTTGTTCCTTTTTTCTGGTATTGTGAGTGGCACCCTCTACAGCCACTGACGGTGACAATCTTTAAATGGCTGCCAGTGGAGCATGACGAGGAGAAGGCAGGACCGTCATTGACCTCAGTCTGTGAAAGTCTGTGAGTGTGTTTTGTTGTGTAACAGTGTGTTGTATCATGTAACAGTGTGTTGTGTTGTGTAACAGTGTGTTGTGTAACAGTGTGTTTTGTTGTGTAACACGGTGTGTTGTATTGTGTAACAGTCTGTTGTGTTGTGTTGGGTAACAGTGTGTTGTAGTGTGTAACACAGTGTGAGGTGTTGTGTAACAGTGTGTTGTCTTGGGTAACAGTGTGTTGTAGTGTGTAACACAGTGTGATGTGTTGTGTAACACAGTGTGTTTTATTGTGTAACAGTGTGTTGTGTTGTGTAACAGTGTGTTGTTTTGTGTAACAGTGTGTTGTATTGTGTTAATAATAATAATAATAATAATGCATTTTATTTAAAAAAAAAGCGCCTTTCATGTCACTCAAGGACACTGTACATACAGAAAAAGATAAATAAAATTAAAATCACATAGTGAGGTAGACAAGACAGTTAAAAAGGACCATGGTAGAGAGAAAAAAAAAAGAATAATAATAATTACAAAAAAAAGGGATAAAATAACTAAATAAGGCAGATAAAACAAGAAGCAAGGAGGCTAAAGGGAGAAGGCTGTCCGGAAGAGGTGGGTTTTGAGGCGTGTTTTGAAGAGGGGGAGAGAGTCACAGTTCCGGAGGTCAGGTGGCAGGTTGTTCCAGAGTCGTGGAGCAGAGCGACTGAAGGCTCTGCCCCCCATTGTGCTGAGGCGGACAGGGGGCACAGAGAGGTGGATGGAGGAGGAGGATCTGAGGGAACGGGTGGGGATGGTGATGTGCAGGAGGTCGGACAGGTAGGGAGGGGCGAGGTTGTGGATGGCCATGAATGTGAAGAGGAGGAGTTTGAATGTGATGCGGTGGGTTATAGGAAGCCAGTGGAGATCCTGGAGGACAGGGGTGATGTGGTGGTGGGAGGGGGTCTTAGTGATGATGCGGGCGGCAGAGTTTTGGACCAATTGAAGTTTACGGAGGGACTTGAGAGGGAGGCCGAAGAGGAGAGAGTTGCAATAATCAAGACGGGAGGTGACGAGGCTGTGGACAAGGATGGCGGCGGTGTGGGGGGTGAGGGAGGGGCGGAGTCTGTTAATGTTGCGTAGGTGGAAATATGCAGTGCGGGTAATGGAGTTGATGTGAGACTGGAGGGAGAGTGTGCTGTCGAGGATGACACCCAAGCTCTTTACCTGAGGGGAGGGGGAAACTGAGGAGCCGTCGATGGTGAGAGAGAAGGTGTTGACTTTGGCTAGGGTGGATTTAGTGCCGAGGAGGAGAATTTCAGTTTTATTGCAGTTGAGTTGGAGGAAGTTTGAGGTGAACCAGGTTTTTAATTCGGAAAGACAAGACGTGAGGGAGGGGGGTGGGAATGAGGAGTTGGGTTTGCAGGAAAGGTAGAGCTGGGTGTCGTCCGCGAAGCAGTGGAACTGGATGTTGAACTTGCGGAGGATTTGGCCGAGGGGGAGGAGATAGATAATGAAAAGGAGAGGCCCCAAGACAGATCCCTGGGGCACACCTGCAGTGACTGGGGAGGGATTTGAGGTGAAGGATTTAAGTTGTACAAACTGGGTGCGGCCTGTGAGGTGGGAGTTGAACCAGCTGAGGGTAGTGTGGGAGAGGCCAATGGAGGAGAGTCTACTGAGGAGGATGGGGTGTGAGATGGTGTCGAAGGCCGCACTCAGATCGAGGAGGATGAGGATGGAGACGAGACCAGAGTCGGCTGCAATGAGGAGGTCATTGGAGATTTTGATTAGGGCCGACTCTGGGCTGTGACGGGGGCGAAAACCGGACTGAAAAGGCTCGTAGAGTGAGTGAAGGGATAGGTGGGAGTGGAGTTGGGTTGCGACAGTCTTTTCGAGGGTTTTGGAGATGAAGGGTAAGTTAGAGATGGGGCGGAGGTTAGAGTAGTTATTGGGGTCTAAGCCGGGTTTCTTAAGTACGGGGGTGACGGCGGCGGTTTTAAATAGTGAAGGGACTATTCCGGTCGAGAGTGAGGAGTGAATAATGGCGGTAATGAGAGGCAGGAGGGAGGGGAGGCAGGATTTGACTAGGGTAGAGGGGAGGGGGTCGAGCTGACAGGTGGTGGGCTTAGATTTATGGATGAGGTTAGAGATTTCGGGGGGAGTGGGGAGGACAAAGCTGGAGAAGGGATGACGAGTAGGGAGAGGCACTGGTGGGGAGAGAGGTGGGGGGGTGGGATGAAGTTGCTGGTGAATGGTGTGGATTTTGAGGATGAAGTAGTCTAGGATGGAGTTGCAGGATGCCGTGGAGTAGAAGTGGGGGGGCAGAGAATTGGGTGGGTGAAGGATTTTATTGAGGACAGAGAAGAGGGTTTTGGAGTTACCTTGGTTAGTGAGGATGAGGCCAGAGTAGTAAGTGGATTTGGTCTGGGATATGAGGTCCTTGTATTGTAGGATGTGGGAGGTGTACATGTCCTTGTGGATGGTGAGACCGGTTCGTATGTGGAGGCGCTCAAGTTGACGGTTTTTAGCTTTCATGGACCTGAGCTCGGGGGTAAACCAGGGGGCAGATGTGGAGAAGGAAACAGACCGGGTTTTCAGGGGGGCGATAGAGGTGAGAGTGGTGGAGAGGCAGGTGTTGTAGAGAGTGGCGAGATCATTAGGGTTTGAGGTAGGGTCGGGGGTTGGAAAGCTGTCGATGTTGGAGCAGAGGGTGGCGATGTTAATGTCCTTGATGGCACGGAATGAGATGAGACGGGGAGACTTGATTATGGAGAGGCGGAGTACTGCGTTAAAAGTGAGGAGGGAGTGATCAGAGGCGGGGAAAAGGTCGGCAGTGGGCTTAGAGGGGGTGAGACCGGAGCAGCAGACTAGGTCTAGAGAGTGGCCTTTGATGTGAGTGGGGAAATCTACCAGGTTTTGTAGGCCAAAACTATCTAGACAGGATGTGAAGTCTCTGGTGAGAGGCAGGTTGGTGTTGTCCATATGGATATTGAAGTCACCTAGCAGGATTATGTTGAGTGAGAGAGTGGATAGGTGGGTGAGCAGAGTAGAGAAATCACTGATAAAATCGCTGTGTGGCTTAGGGGGGCGGTAAAATGTAGCGATGATGGTAGGTGTGGGTCCGGGAAGCTTAAAAACAAGGCATTCATAGGAGGTGAATGCAGGGACAGAGACGGGCAGGACTTTCCACTTCTCGCGGTGAATTACCGCGAGACCTCCTCCGCGGCCGTTGCCACGGGGACGGGAGATGTAAACAAAGCCAGGGGGAGTAGAGTCGTTGAGTGGAGAGAAGTCGTTAGGCTGTTGCCAGGTTTCAGTTAAAAAGAGAAAGTCGAGCTTACGGTCAGTGAGGACGTCTTGGACGAGATGACCTTTGCTTGAGAGTGAGCGAATGTTGAGCAGACCGAAGTTGACAGCGGAGGAGTCGTGCTTAGTGGTAGCATTAGCCGACCTGGCTAGGCTGGCTAGTGCATGGCGGTTGACGGTACGGCCGGTGTTGTTGGGGGAGCGACGAGAGGTGGACCAGGTGGAGTTGAGCGAGCCGGGGTTGTTGCTGTTGCTGTGCTGGACGTGTCTGCGGGACCCACGGTGGATGTAGCGCCGACGAGGGGGGCGAGCGATGTCCGGGTGATGTAGCAGCTCCGGTGGTGGGGGCTCCAGTACAGTCCAGCGGATCCGGAGAAGGTCGGAGACGGAGTAGTGGAGTAATCCAGCCACAGGTTGATGGCAGAACGACAGGAGTATCCAGATCAGTCCAGACCAGGTGAGGTAGTTGTTATGCCACATGACGAGGTTAGCGGATAGCTACCAGCGTTAGCCAGGGCACAGGTGGTGGGGGTGCCGGAGCGACAGCGGTAGTAAACAGCGCAAGAGAAGCTAATGGCTGGGGTGATTCACGCAGAAGTGCGCAAACTAAACAATAACAATAGGTGCCCCGAGGACTAGAGGAGCACAAGTCAAGAGGAGGTAGACAAACACGTAGATAGACACGTAGGGGCTGCAACGATTACCAGCGAGCAGCGGCAACAAACATGCCAGCGTCCGCTCTCTAAGGTCTCCCGCTCCACAGTGTGTTGTGTTGTGTAACACAGTTTGTTGTATTTTGTAACAGTGTGTTGTGTTGTGTAACAGTGTGTTGTGTTGTGTAACAGTGTGTTGTATTGTGTTACAGTGTGTTGTGTTGTGTAACACAGTTTGTTGTATTTTGTAACAGTGTGTTGTACAGTGTACCAGTGTGTTGTGTTGTGTAACACAGTGTGTTGTATTTTGTAACACAGTGTGTTGTGTTGTGTAACAGTGTGTTGTGTTGTCAAACAGTGCATTGTGTAACACAGTGTGTTTTATTGTGTCACACGGTGTGTTGTGTTGTGAAACAGTGTGTTGTGTTGTGTACCACAGTGTGTTGTGTTGAGTAACAGTGTGCGGTATTGTGTAACACAGTGTGTTGTGTACCAGTGTGTTGTATTGTGTACCAGTGTGTTGTATTGTGTAACAGTGTGTTGTGTTGTGTAACACAGTGTGTTGTGTTGTGTAACACAGTGTGTTGTGTTGTGAAACAATGTGTTGTGTAACACAGTGTGTTGTATTGTGTAACAGTTTGTTGTGTTTTGAAACACAGTGTGTTGTGTTGTGTAACAGTGTGCTGTGTTGTGTAACAGTGTGTTGTGTAACAGTGTATTGTGTTGTGTAACAGTGTGTTGTGTTGTGTAACACTGTGTTGTTTTGTGTAACAGTGTGTTGTGTTGTGTAACAGTGTATTGTGTTGTGTAACAGTGTCTTGGGTTGTGTAACACAGTGTGTGGTATTGTGTAACAGTGTGTTGTGTTGTGTAACACAGTGTGTTGTGTTGTGTAACAGTGTGTTGTGTAACACTGTGTTGTGTTGTGTAACAGTGTGTTGTGTTCTGTAACAGTGTGTTGTGTTGTGTAACAGTGTGTTGTGTAACACTGTGTTGTGTTGTGTAACAGTGTGTTGTGTTCTGTAACAGTGTATTGTGTTGTGTAACACTGTATTGTGTTGTGTAACAGTGTGTTGTGTTGTGTAACAGTGTGTTGTGTTGTGTAACAGTGTATTGTGTTGTGTAAAAGTGTGTTGTGTTGTGTAACACAGTGTGTTGTATTGTGTAACAGTGTGTTGGGTTCTGTAACAGTGTATTGTGTTGTGTAAGTGTGTTGTGTTGTGTAACACTGTGTTGTGTTGTGTAACAGTGTGTTGTGGTGTGTAACACAGTGTGTTGTATTGTGTAACAGTGTGTTGTGTTCTGTAACAGTGTATTGTGTTGTGTAACAGTGTGTTGTGTAACACTGTGTTGTGTTGTGTAACAGTGTATTTTGTTGTGTAACAGTGTCTTGTGTTGTGTAACAGTGTGTTGTGTTGTGTAACACAGTGTGTTGTATTGTGTAACAGTGTGTTGTATTGTGTAACAGTGTGTTGTGTTGTGTAACACTGTGTTGTGTTGTGTAACAGTGTGTTGTGTTGTGTAACACAGTGTGTTGTATTGTGTAACAGTGTGTTGTGTTGTGTAACAGTGTTTCCCAGATCATAACCAGTGTAACCAGTGAAATGCACCCACGGACCATCAAGGCTCACAATGATTCATTGTTGATTCATTGCATTATTGATAATAATTGATTCATAATACACACCTGGTCAATCTGAGACACACACACACACACACACACACACACACACACACACACACACACAATTCTGTACAACCATCTCTCTTATTCACAAGACCCCCCTCTCTCCCCCTCTCTCTCTCTTCACATGCATGCACATTGGTATCTCATTGTCAGTCTGTCTGAAAGAATGTCAGCCTGTATCTTTATATTTACTCTTCCTCTCTCTCCACCTAATCCTGTCTCTCCCCTCTCTCCCTCCCTCCCTCCCCCTGACATCTCTCTCTCTCTCTCTCTCTCTCTCTCTCTCTCTCTCTCTCTCTCTCTCTCTCTCTCTCTCTCTCTCTCTCTCTCTCTCACCAGAGAAGACCAGTTTAGCCCAGTACAGACCAGAACAATTCAAACTAGTACATACCAGACCAGTTTAGACCAGTACAGAGCAGACATGTTTATACTAGAGCATACCAGAGCAGTTTAGACCAGTAGAGACCAGACATGTTTATACTAGAGCATACCAGACCAGTTTAGACCAGTACAGACCAGACATGTTTAGACTAGAACATACCAGACCATTTTAGACCAGACATGTTTAGACTAGAACATACCAGACCAGTTTAGACCAGTAGAGACCAGACATGTTTATACTAGAGCATACCAGACCAGTTTAGACCAGTACAGACCAGACCTGTTTAGACTAGAACATACCAGACCATTTTAGACCAGACATGTTTAGACTAGAACATACCAGACAAGTTTAGACCAGTAGAGACCAGACATGTTTAGACTAGTACATGCCAGACCATTAGAGACCAGATGAGTTTAGACCAGTACAGACCAGACATGTTTAGACTAGAACATACCAGACCAGTTTAGACCAGTAGAGACCAGACATGTTTATACTAGAGCATACCAGACCAGTTTAGACCAGTACAGACCAGACCTGTTTAGACTAGAACATACCAGACCATTTTAGACCAGACATGTTTAGACTAGAACATACCAGACAAGTTTAGACCAGTAGAGACCAGACATGTTTAGACTAGTACATGCCAGACCATTAGAGACCAGATGAGTTTAGACCAGTACAGACCAGACATGTTTAGACTAGAACATACCAGACCAGTTTAGACCAGTACAGAGCAGACATGTTTATACCAGAGCATACCAGACCAGTTTAGACCAGTAGAGACATGTTTATACTAGAGCATATCAGACCAGTTTAGACTAGTACAGACCAGACATGTTTAGACTAGAACATACCAGACCATTTTAGACCAGACATGTTTAGACTAGAACATACCAGACAAGTTTAGACCAGTAGAGACCAGACATGTTTAGACTAGAACATACCAGACCAGTTAAGACCAGACTAGTATAGACCAGTACAGACCAGACCAGTCCAGACCAGATCCGTTTCGACCAGTACAGAGCACACCAGTACAGACCAGATCAGTTTAGAGTCTGACCAATACATACTAGACCAGAACATACCAGACAGGTACAGACCAGACCAGTACAGACCAGTATTGACCTGACAAGTACAGACCAGACCAGTTCTTCTCAAACCATTTGTAGTAACTGGTGCTGCAGGTCCTCAGGTCACCTGGTAGGTCACCTGGTACAGTCTGTATGTAATTAGCTCGGAGCCCACGCCCCCAGCTAACATCACCATGGCAGTTCTACATAGAAAAGAGGAATACTGGTATAGCGTATAGCATTATGGGATAGCATTATGGGATAGCATTATGGGATAGCATTATGGGATAGCATAATGGGATAGCATTATGGGATAGCATTATGGGATAGCATTATGGGATAGCATTATGGGATAGCATCCAGCCCGGTCTGGTCCATCCTGCCCAGCGTCTATGTGTCATCTTACCTCCCCACTAACAGAGCAATATGACAAGGGAATCATTCTGTTTTTCACAAAGCAACCAAAACATGTAAGGACACAGATCTGTTTCTCCCTCTGTGGTAAGTGCCTCTCTCTCTCTCTCTCTCTCTCTCTCTCTCTCTCTCTCTCTCTCTCTCTCTCTCTCTCTCTCTCTCTCTCTCTATCTAGACACACATCACCTCTCTCTCTCTCTCTCTCTCTCTCTCTCTCTCTCTCTCTCTCTCTCTCTCTCTCTAGACACACATCACCCCTCTCTCTCTCTCTCTCTCTCTCTAGACACACATAACCTCTCTCTCTCTTTCTCTCTCTAGACACACATAACCTCTCTCTCTCTCTAGACACACATAACCTCTCTCTCTCTCTCTCTCTCTCTCTCTCTCTCTCTAGACACACATCACCTCTCTCTCTCTCTAGACACACATAACCTCTCTCTCCCTCTCTCTCTCTCTAGATACACATCACCTCTCTCTCTCTCTCTCTAGACACACATTACCTTTCTCTCTCTCTCTCTAGACACACATCACCTCTCTCTCTCTCTAGACACATCACCCTCTCTCTCTCTCTAGACACACATTACCCCACCCCCCCCCCCACCCCCCCCCCCCCCCTCTCTCTCTCTCTCTCTCTCTCTCTCTCTAGACACACATCACCTCTCTCTCCCTCACACCAAATGCGTCTCTCTGCAATAAAGACGAGCTGGCAGGTGTTCCCTCCCTTAGAGGCTAACGAGCCAATTAAACCTCCCTGCTCCCCGAGCTGGCCTGTTGATGAAGACAACTGACCTACTTGGGTCACCCTGACATCACCCTCTCACTATCACCCTCACCCCCCCACTACCACCCTCACCCCCTCACTACCACCCTCATCCTCTCATTATCACCCTCACCCCCCTCATTACCACCCTCACCCTCACCCCCTCACTACCACCCCTCACCCTCTCACTATCACCCTCACCCCCCCACTACCACCCTCACCGCTCATTATCACCCTCACCCTCTCATTATCACCCTCACCCCCTCACTACCACCCTCACCCCCCACTACCACCCTCACCCCCTCACTATCACCCTCACCCCCCCACTACCACCCTCACCGCTCATTATCACCCTCACCCTCTCATTATCACCCTCACCCCCCTCACTACCACCCTCACCCCCCACTACCACCCTCACCCCCTCACTATCACCCTCACCCCCCACTACCACCCTCACCCTCTTATTATCACCCTCACCCTCTCATTATCACCCTCACCCCCTCACTACCACCCTCACCCTCTAATTATCCCCCTCACCCCCCTCACTACCACCCTCACCCCCTCACTACCACCCTCACCCTCTCATTATCACCCTCACCCCCCCTCACTACCACCCTCACCCCCTCACTACCACCCTCACCCCCCTCACTACCACCCTCACCCTCTCATTATCACCCTCACCCCCTCACTACCACCCTCACCCTCTTATTATCACCCTCACCCCCTCACTACCACCCTCACCCCCTCACTACCACCCTCACCCTCTCATTATCATCCTCACCCCCTCACTACCACCCTCACCCTCTCATTATCACCCTCGCCCCCTCACTACCACCCTCACCCCCCCACTACCACCCCTCACCCTCTTATTATCACCCTCACCCTCTTATTATCACCCTCACCCTCTCATTATCACCCTTACCTCCACCTCCATCCCCACCCCCACCCTGAACTTCCTCTATTGGGAAGGAGGTGATATTCCTTGACGATAAGCCTTCATGTGGTCATTCTAAAGCCTTCACATACAAACAGTCATGGGCCATGACCTGCACTCACTGGACTATCACAGTAACAATAATAAGTAATATTAGTCATATTATTGTATGATGTATTATTCATGTTTTCCCATCATAAAGAGTGCATTGAGGCAGTGACTATGACACTACGACAGAGATGCTGACAGTACAGCGAGTCTCCACACTGTAGAGACGGAGTCTGCTTCACCTCCTCCAAGGACCCCGCTACGAGCCGCCTTCTGCCCCGGCGAGGGAGAGCCCTCCCCGGCCACGGGCACAGCGCTGCCCCGGTGATCACAGACAATAAGACACAGAAGCCGCTCACCTCTCAGCCAGATGCCAACATCAGGAGGGGTTCGGTCCGGTTCTAAACAACACGCCTCGGTCCTGACCGTAACATCTGAAGGGTCCGGTGGTCGGTGTCCGGTGGGTGACGGCTCATCTCCATGCAGCGACACGGTGTCTTGAAGCCCGATTCTACCGGGAGGGGGTCGGGGGACTAAAAGAAGTAGAAGCCCGGGCTGGGAGAAGTTGTGATGATGAAGAGGAAGAAGAAGATAGTCCTGGTGTTTGGAGGAGAAAGCATCCTTCAGCGGACACGGAGGGAGAACAAACATCCGTCGCTCCGATAACCGTATAGCGCAACGCGCAGAGCGCAGCGCGTCCTAAAGCCACCGGCAGCACTCAGCACGGGAGGACCCGGGAGGAGACGTGGAGGACGGCGGCATGCTGGAGGTTACACCGATCTCTGAAGACACCGGAGACACCGGAGACACGAGGCGGTCCTGTCCGCTCCGGACCCACAGCCGCTATGGACGAGGAAGGTACCTTGAGGAAAGTGCTTGAGGAGCGTGTGTGTGAGAGAGAGAGAGAGAGAGAGAGAGAGAGAGAGAGAGAGAGAGAGAGAGAGAGAGAGAGAGAGAGAGAGAGAGAGAGAGAGAGAGAGAGAGAGAGAGAGCGTCTGATCTGAATTGAGTGTGTGTGTGCGTCTGCCTGGTCGCGCATGTAAATTAGGAAAGAGAAAGATACACGATGGTGTGTGTGGACAGAGAGAGAGAGAGAGAGAGAGAGAGAGAGAGAGAGAGAGAGAGAGAGAGAGAGAGAGAGAGAGAGAGAGAGAGAGGCAGACAGAGTATCCAGCTGCAGGGGGCTGGTCTCTGTGTCCCACCAGAGGTCGTAAACATTGATTACAATATTTGAAGTAGTGCACGCACGACCGTGCACGCGCACGATATCCTGGCCCAGCCACGTGCACACCTCAAAAACACACACACACACACACATTTATTTATGTTATAATATTCCTAGTTGAACATTGAACTAATGTTGGCTAAATGATTAGCTTAGTTCACTTAACTTAAAGTTATCCATAACTATCTAGAAGTTAAGCAAACTAAACTACAACTTAGAGTTCTATATAACTTATAATTAAAGTCACTAACTTATACATTAAATTATGTTCAGTATTTATGTTAATATGTGTATAACAGTACGCTCTGCCCAGAATGTATCAGTATAACAGTACACTCTGCCCAGAATGTATAAGTATAACAGTACGCTCTGCCCAGAATGTATCAGTATAACAGTACGCTCTGCCCAGAATGTATCAGTATAACAGTACACTCTGCCCAGAATGTATCAGTATAACAGTACGCTCTGCCCAGAATGTATCAGTATAACAGTACACTCTGCCCAGCATGTATCAGTATAACAGTACGCTCTGCCTAGCATGTTTCAGTATAACAGTACGCTCTGCCCAGCATGTATCAGTATAACAGTACGCTCTGCCCAGAATGTATCAGTATAACAGTACACTCTGCCCAGCATGTATCAGTATAACAGTACGCTCTGCCCAGAATGTATCAGTATAACAGTACGCTCTGCCCAGCATGTTTCAGTATAACAGTACGCTCTGCCCAGCATGTATCAGTATAACAGTACGCTCTACCTAGCATGTATCAGTATAACAGTACGCTCTGCCCAGAATGTATCAGTATAACAGTACACTCTGCCCAGAATGTATCAGTATAACAGTACGCTCTGCCTAGCATGTTTCAGTATAACAGTACGCTCTGCCCAGCATGTATCAGTATAACAGTACGCTCTGCCCAGAATGTATCAGTATAACAGTACGCTCTGCCTAGCATGTTTCAGTATAACAGTACGCTCTGCCCAGCATGTATCAGTATAACAGTACGCTCTACCTAGCATGTATCAGTATAACAGTACGCTCTGCCCAGAATGTATCAGTATAACAGTACGCTCTGCCCAGCATGTATCAGTATAACAGTACACTCTGCCCAGCATGTATCAGTATAACAGTACGCTCTGCCCAGCATGTATCAGTATAACAGTACGCTCTGCCCAGAATGTATCAGTATAACAGTACACTCTGCCCAGCATGTATCAGTATAACAGTACGCTCTGCCCAGAATGTATCAGTATAACAGTACACTCTGCCCAGCATGTATCAGTATAACAGTACACTCTGCCCAGCATGTATCAGTATAACAGTACGCTCTGCCCAGCATGTATCAGTATAACAGTGCGGGCTGCTCTGCCCTGATGACCAGCTCTTTGTACAGATCAGTGATACTCTGTATTATTCTACATTGATCCTTACATGAGACCGGTCGATCACAGACAAATAGATCACATTGTCAGACTGATCAATACCATCTCTTTCTAAACTAAGACAGGAGCAGAGGTTGACCATTAAACAGCTAACAGTGTGAATACTTAGGCCCCATTTACACAAAGGGAAGACGCAGATATTTCCCTGTGGTTTGGCCTCTCATTTACACAAAAAACTCAGTTTTTATCACAGAAAACGATTATTTCTAAAAAGTCCGGCCAAAATGGAGATTTCTGAAAACGGCGGTTATGTGTTGCCTTGTCAACTGGGAGAAACAGGGTTTTAGGTTCTCAAACGTCACATTATGCTTCAGAAAATGCACACTCACACTCACACACTCACTCACACACACAGACTCACACACACACACACACACACACACACACACACACACACACACACACACACACACACACTCACATTCTCACACTCTCACACACTCACACTCTTACACTCACACACACACACACACACACACTCGCACACTCTGAGGGTCTGGGGTGAGTGGGGGGAGTGGTGGACAGAAGGCATACTGTTGGAGGGAGGAGGGGGGAGGACGAGGCTGACCGTAACTTATGCTGATCCTTGAGGCTCTGATCCTTGAAGCTCTGAGACTCTGATCCTTGAGGCTGTGAGGCTCTGAGGCTCTGATCCTTGAAGCTGTGAGGCTCTGATCCTTGCGGCTCTGATCCTTGAAGCTCTGAGACTCTGATCCTTGATGCTCTGAGGCTCTGATCCTTGAAGCTCTGAGACTCTGATCCTTGAAGCTCTGAGGCTCTGATCCTTGAAGCTGTGAGGCTCTGATCCTTGAGGCTCTGATCCTTGAAGCTTAGAGGCTCTGATCCTTGAGGCTGTGAGGCTCTGATCCTTGAGGCTCTGATCCTTGAGGCTGTAAGGCTCTGATCCTTGAGGCTGTGAGGCTCTGATCCTTGAGGCTGTAAGTCTATGAATGTTCTTATTCATCCAGGTCATGTTTAATCCGGCCAACAGTTAAATCGAACGCAACTGGACTTAGATTTGTCTGTGAAGACGTTTCACCTCTTATCCAAGCGGCTTCATCAGTTCGTAACGCATCAGTCTGACTAGTCCGCACTAGTCTGACCGACAGTGGAGTAAGACCCAGGTATTTAACCTCAGTGGAAGTGTCCACCCACCAAACTCCTAAAACAATAGATCATTAGTGTAGCTTCACCTGACCATTGTTTGGGGCCTGTGAGTCATCTTGGTGGAAGATGATCATTAGGGGTGGGTGGGGCCACTGGAGAACGACAGTCGTTAGGTATGATGTGCAGTTACCAGTGAACGACAGTCGTTCTGTTCCATAGAGCCACTTGAGGTTTGTTTTGGGCAGCCTTTGTTGTTCACCCTCCTGGTAATGGCTGAAAGTGCAGCATTGTAGATGGAGGATAACTGATGTCTCAGACCCCCTCCCCTGTTGTGAGATGGCTTTTCCACTTTGACATAGATGGCTTCTTTTACCCCTCTTTCAAACCATCTGTCCTCTCTGTCCAGGATTTTGACATTGCTGTCCTCAAAGGAATGAGCCTTTTCCTTTAGGTGTAAATAGACAGCTGATACTGGACCTGAGGAGTTTTCCCTTCTGTGTTGGGCCATGCGCTTGTTTAGAGGTTGTTTAGTTTCACCAATGTAAGAGTCCTTACATTCCTCACTGCATTGGACTGCATAAACCAGGTTACTCTTTTGTGAGTGTGGTAGTCTGTCTTTGGGGTGTACCAGTTTCTGCCTGAGAGTATTGCTGGGTTTGAAATGGACAGGGATTTCGTGTTTGTTGCAAATCCTCCGGAGTTTTTCAGATACTCCGGACACATAGGGTATCACTATGTTTCTACGTTGGTTCTTTTTCTCTTCACCCTCCAAGTTTTTATTCTTTCTGCATGTTGTCTTGTTGAGGGTCCAGCCCAGATAGCCACAAGTTCTCAAAGCACCCTTCAGATGTTTGTGTTCTTTTACTTGGGCTTGAGTGGTGGTTGGTATATTATCCGCCCTGTGTTGCAAGGTTCTGATAACCCCCAATTTGTGCTCCAGAGGATGATGGGAGTCAAAGAGAAGGTACTGATCTGTGTGAGTGGGTTTCCTGTATACCCCAATGTGGAGGCTTCTGTCATCACCAAAGTGTGCATCACAGTTCAAAAAAGGTAAGTGGATATCTTTGGCATCCTCTCTGGTAAACTTGATGTTTACGTCCACTGAATTAATTGTGTTGAATTAACATTTATTGACGATAAACGACATTATTGTCGACATTATCGAGACCAAAATAACCACTTATGTAATGTTAGTATATCATAATAATGCAAGTACACCCTTTCAAATGCAACAATTAAACCTTTATTTTTCGTTGGAATGTCCAGAAACAGAACTTTTAAATATCCTAAATAAATAAAACAAACAAAAAACATGCCATCTTTCACTCCCTTGTACAGCTCGGGAATTGCCGTTTGTGAAACATATTTTCTGGAGATCAATTCGTATTCACGGTCAAAAGTTTGTAACATTTCTCGAAATGCTGGCTTTTCAATTGTATTAAATGGCAGCATTTCTTTAGCGATGTAGCGAACTACACTGTCTGTGAACGCAGACCATTTTGCGCTGTTCCGACCGTACCTGTCGACCAAACGCTTCAGTAAGTGTCGACTGTCGGGCCGACGGCTCTGCATCTCAGGGTGCACGTTTTTTGCCCAACTGAGAAAACTCGACTGGGTGATTGTGTTTAAGGTGGGCATATACCCACCTTAAACACAATCACCCGGTAAGTTTGTCGTGTTTCCTTTTTTGGTCGCTACTATTTTCAAACAGAGTTTGCATACTGGTTCGTCTGTCTTGATGGTCCCACCTTGTTCATTGGGCTTGAAACCGAAATATTCCCACACCGGGGCTGTGGCATTTGGCTTTGGAATTAGTTTGTCCATGCTCCTCATGAGGCTCGCTCACCTGCTACAGTCTCTCTGTGGCAGGTGAGTGAGCCTCATCGGTGGGGGGGGGCGGTGCTTGGTGCTGAGACGATGCACAGAGTGAACCATCTTGTCATCCAGCGTGTTTGGAGGCGAGAGACGAGGAAAACAAATACACACATCATGCACATGGCGATATATCGAGGCCGGAAAAATGATCGAGTTCATTTTCAATGTGCAATTAATTGATTTATTGATTATTGTCCCAGGCCTATGTGTTCTCTGCATTTGACCCATCCTATGGTACATAGGAGCAATGCGCTGCTATGTTCAGCACCTAGGGAGCAAGTTGGGGTTCAGTGTCTTGCTGAAGGACACTTCGACATGCAGACAGCTGGAGGAGGAGAGAGGGAGGAAGGGATTGAACCGCCGACCCTACGGTTAGTGGATGACCCACTCTGTCTGCTGAGACACTCGCAGGCCTCAGACACACTCATAAATTAAGCAACGTGCAAATTATGAAACAATTACTCATAATCTGCAGGGTTTGCTAAAGCACAACATACTGCTTTAGCTTTTGCTCATGAAAACAACAACCAAGAACACGGCTTAAAATGATATTATAATAATGTATTTAAAGTCCAGGCAGAATCAACTGGGGCTCCATGCCAAATAATCTCCTCCACGTCTAAACCTTGAGCCTACTGGGAAATGAAATGTTTCATATTATGTACGCAGTGTTGCCGAGAGCTGATAACCTCCACAGGGTTCTGTAATGAGTTTTACTTTAGAAAAGTAGCATTTTTTATTGATGTCTATCTGCTCCGATATAAAAAGTCCTATTTATTCTAAAGTTCTAAACATTATTAACTCCTTTAAACTTCTACCACTGATAAGTAGCTTTCCTGGGTAATTACCCTGGACCTAATCCTCTTCTAAAAGCCATTCTAGAGACAGACTTGATAAAAAGACTTGCTAAAGAGCTGTGTTTCATTGTGAACTCCAACATCAGCCAGGAGGCTGGGCTAGAGGTACTGACCACACATGTTTACCAAGGAGCCCTTCACAGTACTGACTGTACTGACCACACATGTTCACCAGGAGGCCTTCACGGTACTGACCGTACTGACCACACATGTTTACCAGGAGCCCTTCACAGTACTGACCATACTGACCACACACGTTCACCAGGAGGCCTTCACAGTACTGACCGTACTGACCACACATGTTCACCAGGAGGCCTTCACAGTACTGACCACACATGTTCACCAGGAGGCCTTCACAGTACTGACCGTACTGACCACACATGTTCACCAGGAGGCCGTCACATTACTGACCACACATGTTCACCAGGAGGCCTTCACAGTACTGACCACACATGTTCACCAGGAGGCCGTCACATTACTGACCACACATGTTCACCAGGAGGCCTTCACAGTACTGACCGTACTGACCACACATGTTCACCAGGAGGCCTTCACAGTACTGACCATACTGACCACACACGTTCACCAGGAGGCCTTCACATTACTGACCGTACTGACCACACATGTTCACCAGGAGGCCTTCACAGTACTGACCATACTGACCACACATGTTCACCAGGAGGCCTTCACAGTACTGACCGTACTGACCACACACGTTCACCAGGAGGCCTTCACAGTACTGACCACACACGTTCACCAGGAGGCCTTCACAGTACTGACCATACATGTTCACCAGGAGGCCTTCACAGTACTGACCGTACTGACCACACATGTTTACCAGGAGCCCTTCACAGTACTGACCATACTGACCACACATGTTCACCAGGAGGCCTTCACAGTACTGACCGTACTGACCACACATGTTCACCAGGAGGCCTTCACAGTACTGACCACACATGTTCACCAGGAGGCCTTCACATTACTGACCACACACGTTCACCAGGAGGCCTTCACAGTACTGACCATACTGACCACACATGTTCACCAGGAGGCCTTCACAGGGCCAGGTTACGGAGGTGCTCATGAAACAGAGCAGGTGAATCCAGCCAGGATGGAGAGCCTGTTTGCTCTCCTCCAACACCTGGCTGGACAGACAGAGAGAGAGACACACACACACACACACACACACACACACACACACACACACACACAGGTAACGTCCATCATGCTTGGGTGAATGAGATAACAGAAGTGGAGGACTGGTGGTTTGTGGAGAGATACAGAAGGATAGAGAGAGAGACAGAGAGAGAGACAGAGAGAGAGAGAAGGAGAAAGAGGTGGAGAGTATTCTGTAAGAGGAGATGGGATATATATATATACAGTATATATATATATATATATATATATATATATATATATATATATATATATATAGAGAGAGAGAGAGAGAGAGAGAGAGAGAGAGAGAGAGAGAGAGAGAGAGGTGTAGAGTATTCTGTAAGAGGAGATGGGAGAGAGAGAGAGAGAGAAAGAGGGAGGTGTAGAGTATTCTGTGAGGAGGAGGTGTGAGGGAGGGAGAGGAGCAGGTGACAGATAAAGCTCCAGCCTTCTCTCAGCCTTGCTGCACTGACACAGAACACACAGGGAACAGAACCAACAACAACTGTGTTGCTCTACTGTGTAACTACAGGGAACGGAACCACGGAACCAACAACCTGGTGGAGGAGGTAGGGCAGGGAGGAGATGCAGGAGGAGGAGCAGGCATTGTGGGTGAGGCCATCTGGAGATGAGAGCTCAACATAACAGGAGGAGGAGATGTTCTCCTTCATCCTTATTTCTCCCCCACAGGAGGAGCATCTTCCTCCTCCCATCTCCTCAACCCCACAATATGATACACACTGCTCCAGTGTGTGTGTGTGTGTGTGTGTGTGTGTGTGTGTTTGTGTTGTCTAGGTGGGAGTGAGTGTGTGTGTTGTCTAGGTGTGTGATTTGGCCTGTATGTTTTGGTTGCCCCTGGTTACCCCAGAACATCAAACACATCGACAACACAGATGCAGCAGCAGCAAATCAAACAACAACAAACAGTAGCATCCAAGCATTAGCCACAGCCTTAGCAGCGTTAGCCCCAACAACAGCATCAGCAACAGCAACAGCAGTCCAACTAACAACTACAACATAAACCAACAGTAGCAGAGCAACAACAGCATTGGTGTAGCCCGTAGCAGTGTTAGCAGTGGGTTAGTGTTAGTTAGTGGGGCGGCAGTAGCTCAATGGATAGAGCAGGTGGATAGAGCAGGTCGTCCAATAACCGTAGGGTCGGCGGTTCGATCCCCTTTATCCCCCTCCTCCAACTGTCCACATGTCGAACCCGACAAATGTACTGATTGTAAGTCGCTTTGGACAAAAGCATTTGCTAAATGCTCCTTTACCCTTTAGCAGTGTTGGCAGAACATCACCTGAGGACTGTCATCTAACTCACCTGTCTGCTGCTTCTGATTAGACAGCTGAGGAAGGGGCGGGCCTGTTTATCACCTTTGACCCTATGAACCTCACCAGCACTTTTTTGAAGGGCCAGGGAAAAAAAAAAAAAAAAATATATATA
This sequence comes from Urophycis tenuis, assembly GCA_036785325.1. Lineage (NCBI taxonomy): Eukaryota > Metazoa > Chordata > Actinopteri > Gadiformes > Phycidae > Urophycis > Urophycis tenuis. The sequence goes on along the minus strand of JAXIVH010000012.1, from coordinate 2,213,662 downwards.
TATATATATATATATATATATATATATATATATATATATATATATATATATATATACACTATATTGCCAAAAGTATTCACTCACCTATCCAAATAACTGAAATCAGGTGTTCCAATAACTTCCATTGCCACAGGTGTATAAAATCAAAGACCAAGGCATGCAGACTGTTTTTACAAACATTTGTGAAAGAATTGGTGGCTCTCAGGAGCTCAGTGAATTCCAGCGTGGTACTGTGATAGGATGCCACCTGTGCAACAAGTCCAGACCTCCAAACTTCATGTGGCCTTTAGATTAGCTCAAGAACAGTGCGTGGAGAGCTTCATAGAATGGGTTTCCATGGCCGAGGAGCTGCATCCAAGCCATACATCACCAAGTGCAATGCAAAGCGTCGGATGCAGTGGTGTAAAGCACGCCACCACTGGACTCTAGAGCAGTGGAGACGTGTTCTCTGGAGAGACGAATCATGCTTCACCATCAGGTGATCTGATGGACGAGTCTGGGTTTGGCGGTTGCCAGGAGAACAGTACTTGTCTGACCACATTGTGCCAAGTGTAAAGTTTGGTGGAGGGGGATTATGGTGTGGGGTACTTTTTCAGGAGCTGGGCTTGGCCCCTTAGTTCCAGTTAAAGGAACTGCTTCAGGATACCAAGAGATTTTTGACAATCCCATGCTCCCAACTTTTTGGGACCAGTTTGGGGATCCTCGCTTTTCTACCCCTAGAAAAACTGAGATACTCGAGGGGTAAAGCCTCCAATAGATTCCAGAACACCTGGGGTCCTTTTCTACAATTCGCAGACAATCTGTCCTTCTCTTGAACCTCAATTACAAATATGACAGCTGGACTGGTGGGGCGCTGGGTACAGTACAATTGCATTAATGAATCAGTCATTCAATAACCAAACAAAACATACAGGGTGTCTTTCAGAATGATACATTTTACCTCCAAGGTGGCAGACCTTTTTATTTATTTTTATTTATTTATTTTGTATTTATTTATTTTATTTTATTTATTTATTTATTTTCTGTAGACTTCTCTTTCTTTGACACTGTGTGTATGTGTGTGTATGTATTATCTTGGTGGGTGGGATCAGGGTTGTTGTATAATTGTACTTTGAAAAATCTGAAAAATAAAGTTACAAAAAAACAAAAAACAAATGCGCTTCTAGAAGAATGGTAAAAAATTTCCGTAAACACTCCTAAACCTTGTGGAAAGCCTTTCCAGAAGAGTTGAAGCTGTTATAGCTGCAAAGGGTAGGCCCATGTCATATTAAACCCTATGGATTAAGAATGGGATGTCACTTAAATTCATATGCGAGTCAAGGCAGGTGACCCAATACTTTTGGCAATAGTGTATATACAGTATATATCAACTTTTTTTTTTTAATTTACATTTACATTTAAAGCATTTAGCAGATGTTTTTGTCCAAAGCGACTTACAAAGAGTACATTTGTCATAAGAAGGTGAAACATTTCATTGCTGCTAATACAGTAAGAAAGTCACCAGAACAAGTTTCATGCATTTCAATTGCTAGATTATCCTTTGCTAGTATACAACATCTCTGGCTGTGCCAAGTTACAAAGAGCGATCAAAGTGCCAAAGACGTACAACATATAAGAGCATGAGGGTATATATAGAAATAGAAATAGAAATAGAAATACTTTATTAATCCCAAGCTGGGAAATTGCAACGTAGCAGCAGCATTGGAATACACAGAATGAATGCAATTAGAAATAAAAAGTGTATGTATGTATATAAAAAAAATATATATAAAAAATAGAAACTAAATAAAACTTATTTTAGTGCAAGATTTTTTAAAGAACAGTGTACAGAATATAATTAAATGAAACATTAGGTGCATGGAGACTGTTGTAATAAGTTGGCTTTTGTTGTACAGTGTAATGGAATGTGGTAGGAATGATTTCCTATATCTGTCCCTTCGACAGCGGAGCTGGAGCAGTCTGTGAGAGAAGGTGCTCCGCTGTCTGACCACTGTTAGATGGAGAGGGTGCTGATTATTGTCAATGATGGATAACAGTTTTTTCAGCATTATCCTCTCCACCACAGACTCAAAAGATTCCAGCCCGAGACCTAGTACAGAGCCAGCCTTCTTGATGATTTTATCTAGTCTTTTGGTGTCACTGGCTCTGGTGCTGCTGCCACAACACACAGCAGCAAAGAAAATGGTGCTAGCAACAACAGACTGGTAGAAGATCTCCAACATCTTACTGCACACGTTGAAAGATCTCAGCTTCCTCAGGAAATAGAGTCTGCTCATCCCCTTCTTGTATACAGCCTCGGTGTTAGATTTCCAGTCCAGTCTGTTGCCGATCACCACCTCCAAGTATTTATAGTCCTCCACCTGCTCCACCACGTCCCCCCTGATCCATAGTGGCTGTGAAGGCATCCTCTTTGTCCTCCCAAAGTCAATCACCATCTCTCTGGTCTTGTTGACATTCAGCCTCAGGTGATTCTGTTCGGACCACTCCACAAAGTTGTCTACCAGTGTCCTGTACTCACCCTCCTCTCCACCTCTTATACACCCGACAACAGCTGAGTCATCAGAGAACTTTTGCAGGTGACATGACTCAGAGTTAGTACTGAAAGTCAGTGGTGTACAAGGTGAAGAGGAAGGGAGAGAGCACAGTTCCCTGTGGAGCTCCTGTATCACTAACCACCACATCAGACAGTACACTGCCCAGACGGACAAACTGTGGCCTGCCTGTCAAGTAGTCAGTAATCCAGGAGTTCATAGTGTCGTCAACACCCATCCCCCGCAGCTTCTCACCCATCAGCAGAGGCTGAATGGTGTTGAAAGCACTGGAGAAATCAAAGAATGTGATCCTCACAGTGCCTCCCCCACCATCCAGATGGTTATGGTCTCGTTGCAGCAGGTAGATGACAGCATCATCGACTCCTACACAGGGCTGATAGGCAAATTGCAAGGGGTCCAGAAACGTCCTCACCTGTGGCCTCAGCTGAGCTAAGACCAGTCTCTCCAGGACCTTCATCACATGCGATGTTAGGGCGACTGGTCTGTAGTCTGCCGGGTCGGACGGCCTCGACTTCGTGGGGACTGGGACCAAGCAGGAGGTCTTCCACCGCAACGGGATTTTCTCCTGACTCAGGCTCAGGTTGTACATATGTACCAGTACAGGAGACAGCTGGCTGGCACAGGTCTTCAGGATACTGGGTGAGATGCCATCAGGGCCTGCAGCCTTCCGCTGATGCAGCCTTTCCATCTGCCTCTTGACCTGGCCTGTAGTCACCATTGGGCGGGGGTTGGTGCAGATGTCATCAGTGGAGGAGGAGGAGGGGGTGGGGGGGAAGGAGGAGGGGCAGATGGAGAGGTGTTGTACAGGAGAATGTTGGGGGGAGGGTCGAACCCTTTGGGACAGTGTGAGTGTGATGTCTGCCTGTCCTTCCTGTCCTTCTGGAATGAAGCACATCCCCGTGATGTGCTTCATTCCCGCCCACACATCCCTCACACTTTTCTGTTGGAGTTTGGCCTCCAGTTTTCTCCTGTAGTTGTCTTTGCACGTCCTCAGCATCTCACGGAGTTCGTGCTGCACTCTCCTCTGCTCCTCCTTGTCTCCTGACCTGAAAGCCCTCTTCTTCTTGTTCAAGAGTGCCTTCAGGTCACTGGTAATCCACGGCTTGTTGTTGGAGAAGCAGTGAACGGTCCGGGCTGGCATGGTGGTGTCCTCGCAGAATCTTATATAGTCTGTTATGCAGTTGGTCATGTTATCGATGTCCTCCCGATGTGGCTCATAGAGAACATCCCAGTCTGTTGACTCGAAGCAGTCCTGCAGTGCCTCAGCAGTCTCCTGTGTCCACTTCCTCACTGTCCTGGTGAGCACAGGTTGCCTTCTCACAAGTGGGACATACTTGGGAGTCATCATGACCAGGTTGTGGTCTGACTTGCCAAGGGGGGGAAGGGCTGTGGCGTCATATGCGTCCATGGCATTAGCATACAGTAAGTCCAGTGTTTTATTGTCTCTGGTGGGGCAGTCAACATATTGATGGAAGTTATTTAAATTATTGTTCAGTGAGGCATGATTAAAATCACCTGTAATGACCATGAACGCATCCGGGTGTTCAGTCTGTAGTTTAGCGGTGGCGGAGCTGATGACTTCACAAGCCACCGCTGCATCAGCTGATGGGGGGATGTAGACAACGATAGTAATGGCGGACGTGAACTCCCTCGGCAAATAGTACGGACGCATTCCCACAGCCAGCAGTTCAATGTCCGGGGTACAGAGACGTTCCTTCGCGCTTACATGTCCGGGATTGCACCACCTCTCACTCACATAAAGTGCAAGCCCGCCACCCTTCTTCTTCCGACTTTTGGAACAGTCTCTGTCTCCACGTATTAAACTGTAACCGGGAACCTCAACGCTGCTGTCCGGGATGTGCGAGTGCAGCCAGGTTTCACTGAAGCAGAATAAGCTACACTCGCGGTATTCCCTTTGTGTCTTCACCAGCGCTGAAAGTTAGTCCATCTTCTTCCCCAAAGACCTCACGTTCCCCATTATAATCGCTGGGACTGCTGGTTTGTGTCTTCTTCTTCTCTCCCATCTCTCCTTCTCTCCCTTTGGTTCCAGCCCTGCAGCCCCGGCGTTTCCTCCGTAACTCCTGTGGGACCGCAGGTCTGTCTCCGGGCAGCAGCACATGCTTACGCAGCGCAACCAGCTGATCGTGCATGTAAACAATGCCCCCGCTACTACCGGCACAGTTCACTGTTACGAGAAGTAAAAAAAGTAACAGAAGAACGCGGAGAAAAGTAACAAGACTTAGTCCAACCATTGTCTCAGACGTTTAGACGCGGGTATTGACTACTTTAAAAACAAATGCAAAAGACTGAAAACAACAAATAAACAAAAGATAAGAAAACACGAGGGGAGCTGCAGCTACAGGCTGCCGCCTGAGGCAGCGCCAGATCACCAGATATTTCTTTAGAGATAGAGGATGGATGTTATGCAGGGTTCAGGTGAACTCTGAACAAGTGAGTCTTGAGTCTCTTCCGGAAGATGGGGAGTGACTCTGCAGTCCTGACATTGGCAGGGAGCTCGTTCCACCACTGTGGTGCCAAAACACAGAAGAGTTGTGATTTTGCCGTCCGAAATTTTCATCCTTTTAGTGATGAAGGTACGAGTCGGCCAGTTGAGGTAGTTGAGCAGAGTGCTCGAGCAGGGGCGTGGGGTTTCACTAAGGCTTGGAGGTAGGTAGGGGCAGTACATTATTACCAGCAGTGAACTTCTTGTTGCTCGGATCATTCAACTTTGCGATATACAGTAAACCCGAACAATTAAGAATAACATTAAGAATAAAATAGACTCCAGGCTAAAACATAATAAAATAAAACACCTATGCCAACACAATAAATAGTATTCAATAGTATACAATATTTCTAAAAGAATAAAATTAAGTGAGGTAATGAGTGGGGTGCAGGGACATAGCAGCAAAAATGTTAAAATTTTACATAGGTGGCCAGTGCATGTGTGTGTGTATGTGTATGTGTGTGTGTGTGTGTGTTGGGGGGGGGGGGGGGGGGGGGGAGACCAGTCATGTGTGTGCAGTGTTGTATCAGCAGTTCAGTAGCTTGATGGCTTGTGGAATGAAGCTGTCTCTGAACCTGCTGATTCTGGTCTGGTGGCTCGTCACCGCCAGTGATGCAGCCGATGATGGTGGTGTCGTCCGCAAATTTAATGACGTGTTGGAGCTGTGTTTGTTTGTGCAGTCGTGGGTGAACAGGGAGTACAGCAGGGGGCTGAGGACACATCCCTGGGGGGGTCCGGTGCTGTGAGTAAGTGTGGAGGAGGTGGCGTTGCCGATCCGAACAGCCTGTGGCCTGCTTGTCAGGAAGTCCAGGATCCAGCTGCACAAGGTGGAACTGATGTGCAGGTCTAGGAGCTTCGCGACAAGTCTGGACAGCACTATGCTGTTAATGGCAGAGCTGTAGTCGATGAACAGCATCCACACATACGTGTCCCTCTGTTTCAGGTGGGAGAGGGCAGTGTGCAGTACGAATGCTATTGCATCGTCCGTGGATCGGTTTGGCCTGTAGGCAAACTGAAGCGGATCTAATGTGGTGGGCAGGGAGGATGTAATGTGAGCTTTGACTAACTCAAAGCACTTAATGGCAACAGAGGTGAGTGCCATTGGGCGGTAGTTATTTAGGCAGCTCACGTTTGATTTATTTGGGACCGGGATGATGGTGGACATCTTGAAGCATGTGAGGACTACAGACTGGAGCAGGGAGAGGTTGAAGATGTCTGTGAAGACATCTGCCAGTTCGTGTGCGCATGGCATTAGGGCACGACTCGGGATATTGTCCAAACCAGGAGCTTTGTGTGCCTTCACCTTTTTAAAGGGTTTGCACACATCTGCCCGAGATATCTTGAGTGGGCAGCTGTCCTTTTCCAACAAGACCTCAGGCTTGTTGTGCACCTCAAAGCGGGCGTAGAAGGCGTTCAGCTCCTCTGGAAGAGAAGCGGTCACCTCCCCCACATGGTAGCCCTTACCCTTATAGTCCGTCATGGTCTTAAGCCCACTCCGCAGCCTGGCGTTGGAGCCACTGTTCCTTGGCTGCTTTTATCGATTTCCTGAGCTCGTACCGGGTTTTCTTGTACTCACATGGGTCTTCAGAGTGGAAGGCTGCTTGGGTCAGGAGCTGTGTTGCTTCCCTCGTGAGGAATGGCCAGATCTTGCGGAACTTGTAGAGAGCAAATCTACAGGATCGGGTCACTGCAGTGAGGACAGTTGGTTGTCAACTATTACACCCAGGTTCCTTGCGGTCGGTGAGGCAGATACAGTGATGCCCTCGACCGAGAACAGTAGGTCCCTGTGAGAGTCTTTCCCCGGTATGAAGAGAAGCTCAGTCTTTGCGAGATTGAGCTTGAGTTGATGGGAGTTGTCCAAGAGCTGATGTCTGCCAAGCATTCTGAGATGCGGGTTGCAATCAGAGTGTCTGAGGGGGGGAAGGAGAGGAACAGTTGAGTGTCGTCTCCATAACAGTGATAGGAGAAACCGTGTGATGTGATTACAGAGCCTAGAGATTTGGTATATAGGGAGAACAGAAGCAGTCCTAGTACTGAGCCTTGAGGGACACCAGTGTTTAGCGAGCGGGGTTTGGACAGGGAGCCGTTCCATGTGACCTGATAAGTGCGGTCCATAAGGTAAGATGTGAACCAGGCTAGCCCAGTGTCAGTAATGCCCAGTTCAGCGTTCAGCGAGGGTGGTGAGGAGGGTATGGTGGTTAACGGTGTCCAACACCGCAGACAGGTCGAGGAGAACAAGCACCGACGAGAGGGAAGAGGCTTTGGTGGCACGAAGCGACTCGGTCACCGTCAGGAGGGCCGAGGTTCTCTGCAGAGTGTGCACTTTTGAAGCCAGACTGATGGGGATCAAGCAACTCGTTTTCTGAGAGGTAAGAGGACAGTTGGTTAGACTGCACGTTTCAGGGTTTTAGAAAGGAATGATAGCAGAGATACCAGTCTGTAGTTCTGGATGTCAGCAGTGTCAAGGGTAGGTTTCTTGAGGAGTGATTTGATGCAGTTTTGAAGGGTGCTGGGATGAGACCTGGGGTGAGGGTGATGAGGGTGGTGATGAATGGTAAGATTTTGGTGGAGATGGCCTGGAGAAGGGAGGAGGTGATAGGGTTAAGAGGACAGGTGGTTGCATGGTTGGATGCGACCAGTCTCTGGACCTCTTCGGAGGAGAGAGAGGTAAAGCGGTTAAGTCTAGCAGAGGTGGGAGTGGGGGGAGGGAGGATAGCTGTGGAGGTGGGGCTAGGGAAGGTAGCAGCAGGGGTAAGGGAGATGCTGATGTCTGTCACCTTCTTGGTAAAGTAGTCAAAATCATCAGCAGTGAGTGAGCGGGGGGCGGGGGGGGGTGAGGAGAGAGGAGAACATGGAAAACAGTTTTCTGGGGTTGGAGGCAGAGGAGTTTATCTTGTTCCGTTAGAATGTAGATTTGGCACATTTCACACAGTATCAATTGGCCTTCATGCCTTAACCCTTAAGCTCTATTATCTCGCAACTAATCATACAAAAACTGTACCTTTGTTTGCTGCAAAGAAACCTTGGTTGTCGCAAGGAAACTTTGTTTCCATTAACCAAACCAAGATCCACATGGAGCAGACGCCGATTTCCAATCAGACAATCTGGGACGCAATACAGCAAATGAAAATGGACATGCTTTCCCACTTGGACGCGCCTTTTACGCGCCACATATATGGAACAAACTGCCAGAAAGTTGTAGGTCTGCTGAAACACTCACCACTTTTAAATCCAGATTAAAGACCTTTATGTTTGCTGCAGCCTTCCCCTAAGCTTATCTTAACATGTTTTAATTAGGGACCGAGCCTGTGAAACAGGACGAAGGTCCCTATTGTTAGGGACCGAGCCTGTGAAACAGGACGAAGGTCCTTAGGGACCGAGCCTGTGAAACAGGACGAAGGTCCCTATTGTTATTGGTCCGTTTGTCATTATTTTCTAGGAACTTTGAGGTTGATTTGCACTATCTGAACATATACGAAAACTCAATTTTTTTTGGCACATCTCTCAGGCCTGGTGAAAATTGATATATTCTATGCGACACGTTAATTTCTCACCTATAGGTGGCGCTATTTAAAAAAATAACCGTAATGCTAATAACTCCTGCATACTTTGTCGCACACTCAAAAACTTTATATCCACATATGCGGGCAATCATGCTGCATCTCCTGATGTAGGCCACGCCCATTTGCGCCATACTTTTTTTTGGCTAAAACGCAAAAACGCAAAAAAGTGCGTCGTAGACATCTATTCCATGTGGCTTTCACCGATTTTCACGAAACTCCACATGTAGTATCTACATTCTATATAATGAAAAAAAGTAATCGGAAGTTTATTGAAATTCCCGAAGATAAGCGTGTTATAGTGCTTTATAAATTTGTTTAGATGTGTACATTTTACGTAAAAAAAGTAAGTGGACCATTTCTCCACATTGCTATGTCTGTTCAACACCAAACTTGGAGCCCTACTTCCGTGTACGTCCTTGATGCATCCCACAAAATTTGTGGTCATTGCCACCAGGTGGCGCTCTTTAAAATCAAGAAGTTTATATCTCAACATTGGCAAGGGAGATTTAAATGAAACTTGGTGTGCTGCTAGCCCATGACGCCCTGAGACTTGTGTCAAAAGGGGGAAAAAATACAGCCATTGGATGGCACTCTAAAAGCAGCGTAAATCACTGTGCAAACACCATAATAGTTATGAATATGAAATTCACAGAACACGTGTATACCTCTGCCAAAACCTAACATACCAAAAATCGTGCTTGTCGTGGTAGTAGCGCCCCCTACAGGCTTTAAAAACAACAGCCCCAACACCACGTTTCACCTACATGTATGAAACTCGGTAGGCACGTTACACAGGCCCAGACCTACAAAAAAGCCTCTTGGACCCATACCCCTTAAACCACCGGAAGTCAGATAATTGCATTTAAAATTTGCAATTTTCGCGTTGTATTTGAACGAACTCCTCCCAGGGGATTTGTCGATTGGACTTCAAATTGTTTGTGTAGGTTCCCAACATGGAACTTGGGAAAAGTTGTGCTATTTGGGACTCTACCTCAAAGGGCGTGGCCACGGCGTACCGTCAAATTCGGCCATAATCAATTTTTTCGTTTTTTCCACGACACCGAGTTTCACCGATATGTATAAAACTCGGTATGGATATTAACCTGGGCTAGCCCTACAAAAAAGCCTCTTGGACCGATACCAAAAAACCCACCGGAAGTCAGATATTGTCATTTTAATTTTTGTCATTTTCGATTTTCGCGTCCTATTTGAACGAACTCCTCCCAGGGGATTTGTCGCTTGGCCTCCAAATTTTTGGGGTAGATTCAGAACATGGTTCTTACCAAAAGTTGTGCTATTTCCGACCCTACCTCAAAGGGCGTGGTCATGGCTTTCCTTCAAAGTCGGCCATATTCAATTATGTCGTTTTTATACCCATGTTTGTGAAGGAACTCCTCCCATGGGATTTTTCCGTTCTGCTTCAAAATTGGTCAGTGCATTTGAAACGTGATTCTTAACTTAAGGTGTGCTTTTTGAGACTCCACGTCGAAGGGCGTGGCCATGGCGTGCCGTCAAAGTCGGCCATATTCAATTATATCGTCTTTTATACCCATGTTTGTGAACAAATTCCTCCCAAGGGATTTATCCGTTCTGCTTCAAAATTGGTCAGTACAGCTGAAACGTGATTCTTAACTAAAGTTGTGCTATTTACGGCTCTACCTCGAAGGGCGGGGCCAGGGTGTGCCGTCAAAGTCGGCCATACCGCACAGTGCGTGGACAGCCACAAACGAGAACCTGTCACGCCATCCTTGTGAAAACGACAACCTATCACCACACCATCCACGTGAACGATGACCTGTCACGACACCATCAACGTGAACGACGACCTGTCACGACTTCATCCACGTGAACGACGAACTGTCACGACGCCATCCACGTGCCGACGAGTCAATTTTTACGGCGAGGTCCCCCCAAATGTCCAGCGGGACATTAACCCAATTTAGATGTTTTGTATTGTATTTATATGTACCCTGCCTGCTACGGCGACCCAATCAATCAATCAATCAATCAATCTATCTATCTATCTATCTATCTATCTTTTCCTTTTTATGCTTGTATTTTAATTTCAATGCTTTTAATGCTGTATATGTATGTATGTATGTGTTATTTTTGTTTGTTTGTTTTTTGCTATGCTTTTATTGTATTTTAATGCTTTTATGTATGTAAAGCACAATGAATTGCCTTGCTGCTGAATTGTGCTATACAAATAAACTTGCCTTGCCTTGCCTTGCCTTGGACCCAAAGATGGACAATATTCAATCTGGATTACAAAACAATACAAGGCTTGTTGTCCACACTTTGTGATCATGTTTCAGAACTTGAACAAAGAGTAAGCTCTAATGAGGACAACTTAACCGAACTTCAAAAACAGGTTAAAATACTTGTATAAAATTGAGGATGCGGAGAATCAGAGCATTCAACCTGCGCTTCTTGCATGTTCCAGAAAAATCAGAGGGCCAGGACACCCTCAGCTTCATGAGAGGCCTTAACCATATACTTCTTGGGGAAGAGAACTTCATGACTCCTCCAGTCATGGAGAGGGCCACCGTTCTTCCACTACGTTACAAAGGAATGAGCCGAATGCTGGCCCATCCTTGTGAAATTTCTCAGCCTCCAGGACAAACAACTGATTCTACGTCTCTCACATGAGAAGACAGAACTTAAATTTAAAGGCAAACGCGTCCACATCTTTCCTGTTTACAGCGCTGGTATTGTCCTTAAACACCGGCAGTTTGATGACATCAAGAAAAAGGTCCGCGAAATGAAGATGGAATACTCTCTTCTTTACCCTGCCACACTGAAGATCATTGCAGCGGGCAAAGCAGTCATGTTTCAAAGCCCCAGAGAAGCAGAGTCCTTTCTTCAAGATCTTGAGACTCACTCCAATGACTGATTCCTGAAGTAGGCCTACATGATTAATTGATTTGAATGCGATGTTACTGTTATTTGTGGCATGAATGGCTTATATAATTATTGAAGTGAATCCAATTATTTGACCTGAGTAGCTCAGCTACCTGTCTCTCATTGCCGATTAGTAAGCTACATAATTCTGGCCATGATATTAGTTTTCTGTTCTTCTTTACGGTGTGAATATGATTGAGGACTGGATGACTTGGGCCTGCTGTCTTCTGCATGAAAAAAAAAAGAAATATTTAGGCTTTAGGCTTGTCTTGATGAGAGGGGACAGAAGGAGTCTAAAGAGGATGAGAGGGAAGACAGCAGGGTAGAGGAGGTTTCCTCAGTGGAGAGTAGTGAGAATGGTTCTCACAATATAACCATCACTATAACTATAATCATCACCATAGAACCATCACTATAATTATAACCATCACCATAACTATAACCACCACTATAACTACAATATAACATCACCATAACCATCACAATAACTAGAACCATCACTATAACTATAACCATCACCATAACTATAACCATCACTATAACTACAATATAACCATCACTATAACCTAACCATCACTATAACTACAACATAACCATCAATCATGTTTTACACGGTTTTGATAGATAGATAGATAGATAGATAGATAGATAGATAGATAGATAGATAGGGACGGACGGACGGACAGACAGACACACAGATAGTTATTGGTCTTTACTGGTTTGTACTGGTTTGAACTGGTCTGTACTGGCTTCTACAGGTCTCTTCAAGTATGTAGTGGTCTCTGCTGCTCTCCACTGCTGCTTGCTGTCTTTCTGCAGCTCCTGCTGAAGGCAGAAGCTGCAGCGTATCCACTGGTAATCACAATCAAGTGTCCATCAGATTGCAGCAAAATGTTCTCCCTCCCTCTCCCCCTACCCTCCTTCCACTCCTCCCCTCCCCTCTCCTCTTTCCCTCCTCCTCTCCTCCTGCTTCTCCTCCTCTCCTCCAACAATGAGGAGAAGGTAAAGAAATGTGCACTCATCAGCAGGATGAGAACTTGTCACTTAGAGAGAGAACATTACAGACCAGAAGGGAGAAGGGAGGAAGAGGGAGGAGGGGGGAGGAGGGGAGGAGACATAAGGAGAGGGGCACTGAGGGGGAGGTGGTGTTTGAGGAGGTGCTACAGAGTACATCATGACTGGTTGGTGTTCCACAGCTTTGTTGGATACTCACACAGCCTGGAGGAGTCACCCTGTGATGACCCTTCCCCTCTATGAGGAGTAAGGAGTAACAAGGTGCTTCACCTCCTCTCTGCAGACTGCAGGGCCGTCGGTACACTGATCCACACACACCTCCAGAGCAACACCTCTGGAGGTGTTTCTCGAGGAGTAAGAAGCAGGAGGATGTTGTTGATGGAGTGGAGGAAGTGAGGGGGAGGAGGGAGAAGGGAGGACAGGAGAGGATGGGTGTGTGTAGCATATGGAGGAAGGGAGAGCGAGAGAGAGAGAGTGAGAGAGAGAGAGAGAGAGAAAGAGAGAGAGAGACAGAGACAGAGACTGAGAGAGAGACAGAGAGAGACAGAGACAGAGACAGAGACAGAGAGAGAGAGAAAGGGGGAGGGAGGGGGGAGGGAGAAAGAGAGGACTGTGCCATATCAGCAGCATGTTTGGAGAGGTCACCCACAATAGATCACAACACTAAACTAAAGACTTCTACTGTACCTGTTCACCAGCAGCGGAACAAATCAGTGCGGGCCGGGGGCGGGGCACATGACCGGGCCCTTTAAACCCAATAAAGCTCATGATAATGTAACCTATTTTTTGGGCAGACAGCTTAGAGTCAATTTATGTTTCTTCCGGTTTAGCATTTACAGTGTATATGTGGGGGGTTTATTTTGGAGGGGTGGAGCGGAAGTGTATGTTTTTGTGTGCTGCAATTGACGAAAAAATGGGAAGTGAGAAGAGTAATAAGGGAACGCACGTCCTGTTCACGGCACGGTGGTGAAGTGGTTAGCACTGTCGCCTCACAGCAAGAGGGTTCTGGGTTCGAATCCACCTGGGACCCGGGACCTTTCTGTGTGGAGTTTGCATGTTCTCCCCGTGCTTGCGTGGGTTCTCTCCGGGTACTCCGGCTTCCTCCCACAGACCAAAAACATGCAGGTTGGGGATTAGGTTAATTGGTGTCTCTAAATTGACCATAGGTGTGTATGTGAGTGTGAATGGTTGTTTGTCTATATATGTTAGCCCTGTGAAAGGCTGGCGACCTGTCCAGGGTGTACCCCGCCTCTCGCCCATTGCAGCTGGGATTGGCTCCAGCCCCCCCGCGACCCTCGTAGAAGGATAAGCGGTTACGATAATGGATGGATGGACGTCCTGTTCAACAGCGGAGCCTCTGTGTTTTTATTTTATAGTCTGTATAGGCGTCCATACGCTCAGTTACATTGGTGGCAGCAGTTACAATAATAACATCGCTTTACAACATGCTCATGCCCACAACAGCGAAGCTTACAAGCATTACCACATTTCTGACACACGGTTATGTTAATCAAACGGATATGAAGTATAACAAACCGAGAGAACAACAAAAACATTAAGCTACCTGGCCCCTAATAATAAAACAACATAAATTCAAAGCAGTTCAGCACCATGGATATAGAGACCACATCATTCTATAGTGATTGTTAGAATTGCTACCTGTAAATCTGGCTCCCTGACTGTGCTGTCAGTATTGGCGGACCTGAATTGCTAACAACAACGTCAGGTTCATCTCCAGGAGGACGAACAAAATATATGTCCAGGTTTTCTAATTTAGCAATTTCGCTTTGTCGCTCCACTTTTATGTTTATATGAACTGCCACTCATTTTTAGCTTAGCTGTAAATGATCCACCTAGCTTGTACTCTGTTGACAAGTGGGCGGTTGACCAGAATATAACAGAAATTTGGCGCCAATATCGACGTTCCACTTGTAAATTTGCACGTAGTAAAGTTAACTGTGAGAGTGAAAATGAAGCCAGTCATGATGCAGCACAGCATTTTATTAAATATTTAACACTTAACTACATGACTAAAGTCAGTCCTTGTAAAGTTTTTACCAACCATGACTCATCCTGACTGGGCTCAACCTATAGATCCGGTAGTTGTGAACACTAAGCTACTCCAGCCCGCCTGCGGGAGGTGCTGCTTCCATCATATTGGAATAAAATGGGTCTGCATTTGTTTCAATAATTATGGCAGTTTCCACACGTTGAGATGGTAAATAATCTCATGTTGAATCGGGTGGGTTTGGGTATTTACTGACCCCCTCTGGTTGGTTGATTATATGTTTCCCCCTGGGCCCAGTCCGGGGGAGAGGGTTGCCTCCCCCTCCTAACTGGGGGGGGAGAGGGTTGCCTCCCCTTCCTACCTGGTCCGGTATAGGGGCCCGGGCCGGGGGAGTACCGCCCTCCCAGCCCCCCCCCCCTAAGCTCCGCCCCAGCTGTTTACTGCGTTACACTGTGATGGCTTACTGATGCTCTACTG
>JAXIVH010000012.1:2138641-2193641 GCA_036785325.1 Urophycis tenuis | reverse complement strand
CTAAGTAAGGAGACTGAGTCCAGGGTGAGAGCGGGTAGCTAAGTAAGGAGACGGAGTCCAGGATGAGAGCGGGTAGCTAAGTAAGGAGACAGTCCAGGGTGAGAGCGGGTAGCTAAGTAAGGAGACAGTCCAGGGTGAGAGCGGGTAGCTAAGTAAGGAGACAGTCCAGGGTGAGAGCGGGTAGCTAAGTAAGGAGACAGTCCAGGGTGAGAGCGGGTAGCTAAGTAAGGAGACAGTCCAGGGTGAGAGCGGGTAGCTAAGTAAGGAGACAGTCCAGGGTGAGAGCGGGTAGCTAAGTAAGGAGACAGTCCAGGGTGAGAGCGGGTAGCTAAGTAAGGAGACTGAGTCCAGGGTGAGAGCGGGTAGCTAAGTAAGGAGACAGTCCAGGGTGAGAGCGGGTAGCTAAGTAAGGAGACAGTCCAGGGTGAGAGCGGGTAGCTAAGTAAGGAGACAGTCCAGGGTGAGAGCGGGTAGCTAAGTAAGGAGACAGTCCAGGGTGAGAGCGGGTAGCTAAGTAAGGAGACTGAGTCCAGGGTGAGAGCGGGTAGCTAAGTAAGGAGACGGAGTCCAGGGTGAGAGCGGGTAGCTAAGTAAGGAGACTGAGTCCAGGGTGAGAGCGGGTAGCTAAGTAAGGAGACAGTCCAGGGTGAGAGCGGGTAGCTAAGTAAGGAGACTGAGTCCAGGGTGAGAGCGGGTAGCTAAGTAAGGAGACTGAGTCCAGGGTGAGAGCGGGTAGCTAAGTAAGGAGACTGAGTCCAGGGTGAGAGCGGGTAGCTAAGTAAGGAGACTGAGTCCAGGGTGAGAGCGGGTAGCTAAGTAAGACTGAGTCCAGGGTGAGTGCGGGTAGCTAAGTAAGACTGAGTCCAGGGTGAGTGCGGGTAGCTAAGTAAGGAGACTGAGTCCAGGGTGAGAGCGGGTAGCTAAGTAAGGAGACTGAGTCCAGGGTGAGAGCGGGTAGCTAAGTAAGGAGACTGAGTCCAGGGTGAGAGCGGGTAGCTAAGTAAGGAGACTGAGTCCAGGGTGAGAGCGGGTAGCTAAGTAAGGAGACTGAGTCCAGGGTGAGAGCGGGTAGCTAAGTAAGACGGACTCCAGGGTGAGAGCGGGTAGCTAAGTAAGGAGACAGTCCAGGGTGAGAGCGGGTAGCTAAGTAAGGAGACAGTCCAGGGTGAGAGCGGGTAGCTAAGTAAGACTGAGTCCAGGGTGAGTGCGGGTAGCTAAGTAAGACTGAGTCCAGGGTGAGTGCGGGTAGCTAAGTAAGGAGACTGAGTCCAGGGTGAGTGCGTGTGCATCAGCGAGTGCGTCTGCATCAGGGAGTGCACCCGGACAAATATAGGTAAGATATATCCTTTAGCTGAATACCTAAATATGGGTAAAACAACAGACATAATTTCTGTTCACCTGGTAGTCTACCTTTCTGTTTAAGTCAGATCTAGTATTATTTGTTGAATCTGTAGCCTGCCTATTAGACTGAAGGATCTTGTTGTTGTGTTTGGTGTTTGTTGACACAACCAACTAGGGCTGTGCAATTAATCGAATTTTGATCACGATTTTGATTCTTGGGTCAAACGATCTCCAAATTAATAAAATCGAGTTCCGTTGTCTATGAGGTTTTCTGAAAGAGACGCGCATGCGCAATTCAGTCCCTCCCCCAGAGCATTCAACGCAGCTCCGCCAACTGTTTGTGTGTGTGTGTGTGTGTGTGTGTGTGTGTGTGTGTGTGTGTGTGTGGTGACCTGCAGCATCAGCATCTTAATCAGAAAAAAGCGCGAGCGAGATGGCAGAGGGACGCGGAAATTCCACTGGATGCGGAACGGCTGCAGATCATAGACTGTATATAAATAATGGACAAACCCTCCGTGACGTCACCCATAGACATTCTTAACAGCGGAGATGAAGCCTAAAATTGAGCTTCTGGGCGCCGCCATCTTGGACATTTCAGTCTGTGTTCTAAGCCCGCCTACCTCCGGCCAGACCAATCAAAGCCTCGAATCCGTGAAGGTCATGCCGTGATGACAGATGACAGCTGCCAATCAAGTTGACCACGCCCTTAATTATTCATAAAATAAATCCTTCTCTGTGCATTAAAATAATGGATTCTAAAAAAATTCACCCCCCTCACAGTTGTTATGGACTCGAACACTACTGAAAGACACCAAAACCGTTTTTTGAACCAGGCTGTAAACATGTTTATTTTGGCTGTAAAGTTGGACATTTTAACATGGGTGTGTATGGGAGTTGACTCCTTTCTGCAGCCAGCCTCAAGCGGCCAGTCGAGGAACTGCAAGTTTTTGCACTTCCGCATGGGCTTAATTTTTCAGCATGGAATGTTGCCGCTTGCTGCAGATCCGCTCCGCTGCGGAACGGCTGCGTACTTCAACTCCGTCAACACACACTGGTTCCGTCCGTGCTCCGCTCCGTTGCGGGTCCGCCTGTTGTGACAGCTGTCCGAGGGCGCATGAGATCTCGCGAATTGACGCATAATCACGCGATATAACCGAACGAGAACCACAAAGCATTGACAATGTTTTTGAGTCCATTCCATAGTCAGGAGTAGAAGAAGACCGTTATCCTTGTAAAAAAAGGATTTGACTGGTCAAAAATCACTGGGTGATTTTGAACACCCATAATTAGACACTCTTCATCCATGATGTCGAGGTGAAAAGCCGCCTCGAACCTGACCTGTTGACTTCAGGTCTGTCCCATAGACTGTATATAAATAGGTCTGTCCCCGCTCATTATGACGTATTAAATGGGTTAAATATGATCCGCTGAGAACCAGAGGTATTTTATTTAGAAAATTAGTCGGATGTTTTATTTTGTATCTGTGCACGACTTCCTGCTCGAACGAGTCGAATTTGATGTGCCGTGCTCCGGCGTCCGTCAAAAATAGAAGCTCTGCGTATCGTTTGCGAGGGGGTGGCGGATGACGGAGCCGTTCCGCACCCACGACGCAGCGCACCCGGAGTCAGTGGACGCTCACACGTTGATTATAATGGATACTGTTATGTCTTAATGGTGTATAAATGACAGAGCAGAAACAGCGTAGTCTAACGGTATTTTACTCAAGGCAGGAGAGAGCCATGGCAACGCTATAGCAACCGTAACTTTCCCCATGTATACCTACTTCCTGTGTCACATTAAAAGTACAGGACACAACATTTTCCCCTTTGTAGAAAAGTAGTAACTACCCCCTTGAAGGCACATGTATAACAGAACACATATTAGTTTACTGTAACCCCTAGACAAGAACATTAATCGATATTGCTAATTAAGTGCTTAACCCCTATGAAATATAGAGAGGTATGGAAACATATAACCTTATTCAGCAAAAGCAGCAGAAGTGAACTGAACACCATTATCTGTAACAATGCTCAGCGAATTGCCGTGGCGGCTGAACACAGTTGACAGGAAGGAAATCACAGCCTCAGTTGTAATGGTGCGAGTGAAGGCAACCTCTGGCCATTTACTATAGTAGTCAGTCAGTGTAATTGCGTACCTGCATTCTGGAGGAGCAGTGTCGAATGGTCCCACTATGTCCATAGCGATCTTTTGCCATGGACCATCTGGCAGAGGCACTGGTTGCAGTGGAACTGGGCGTGGCTTAGCGGTTTTGTCATTTGACTGGCAGAGATGGCAGGAGCGGATGGCACCGAGCACCTCAGCATCCATCTTCGGCCACCAGTAGAGGTCACGTAGTCGATGCTTTGTCCGAACCACCCTTTGATGAGACTCGTGTGCGATGGCAATCAGGTCATGACGTAAGATTATGGGCACAATCAGTCGAGAGCCACGAAAAATGAAAAGTTCTTTGACTGAGAGTTCCAAGCGCAGCTTGTAGTATGGCAACAGGTCAGGGTCAAGGCCTTTGGATGAAGGAGGCCAGCCACATGTGATCTGTGCACGGAGTTTTGAGAGCTCAGGGCATGTAACACAAGCAGAGTCAAGGTCAGTGGCAGACAGAGTATGACGGGCAGTATTCAGGAGAGCAACGTATTCGGGGTCAGAGTCGTCGCTGTCAGCAGGAGCAACGGAGCCATCAGGTGAAGGCGCAGCCGGTAGAGGTAAGCGAGACATGCAGTCAGCTGGAGCATTTTCAACGCATGGGCGGTAAATGATGTCGTAGTTGAAGGACATGAGACGAGCAGACCATCTTGACACACGTAGACCAGCACGCCCGACACCCTTGGTGGTCAGCAGCGTCGTCAGTGCCTGGTGGTCTGTCCGTAGGGTAAAGCGGCGTCCCCAGAGGTATGTACGCCACCGCTCGACAGCCCAAATGCATGCCAAGGCTTCTTTTTCCACTGTGGCATATTTACGTTCAGCAGCAGAGAGAGTTCGAGACGCGAACGCCACCGTCCTTTCGATGTTGTCTGAGCCCACTTGTGACAGCACGCCCCCTAGGCCATAGTCTGATGCATCTGTAGACACTATGGTGCGCAGTGTGGGTTCAAACAAAGCTAAGGCCTGGCTATCCAGCAGCATTTTTTTAACCTTCTCAAAACTAGGGATGTCCGATATTGGCTTTTTTGCCGATATCCGATATGTCGATATTTTCATCTCTTAATTTCCGATTCCGATATAAACCGATACCGATACCGATAAATGTAGGCGTTTTCTCCCCAACTAATATTAGGTAACAACAACATCTCCTGTTGTAGAACTAACACATTATGCTCACTCTTACTGTGATGTCCCACGGGACGCACTCACAAATGCAACAAGGTTTTCCAAATGAACAGTGTCTGCATAAAAAGGAAATCTACCTGAGCCTCAGTCATGGAAAAAGTGTTTTTTTTATTTTAACATCTTTGTAGGCTTCTTTCTGTCTTCACACCTGCCTCATGAACTCTTTCTTTAACTAAAACTACTGAGTCCATTACAACTTGGCAACTATTCAATTTTGAAAACTGCTCATTTCTATGAGCTACACACAGCATTCAAAGAGTAAAATGCAATGAAAACAACAAAAAAAAAATAATAATAATAATAATCTGAAAACATAAAGATGATCAGCTCTGCCTTGCTCTACCTCCACATGAGCAACAGCAAAAACATGCAACATCAATGGTGGTGTACAATAAAAACAAGGTAGGGCAAACAGCTTCAGTACAGACTTCCAAAATAGTAAACAAAGTCCCCCTTTTGTCTGACTGGTCGGTTTGGACATAACATGGCAGACAAATTATAAACTGGGCTTAATCTGCTTTCTTTTATGAGTAACATAAAGGTGCATGTAAAAACAATGAGGCACAAAACCAAATCAGCTTCAGTCCAAACAAATAAACATAGCCTTCCTTTAAAGTGCAACAAATGAGGATCTCAGACTAATGCTGAATTGCCTGTATATGACTAGTCTAATAATTGTTTCGATTGTTGTGTGAGAGGTAGGTTTTTCTGAATGAAAATTAGCATTTCAGCATTATTGCAATGTATGCGATTCCTTTTCTCGTCAATGATGTGGGACACAGCACTAAATAGCCGCTCGCTGTCCACACTGGTGCAGGGTGCACCAAGGTACTTGCGAGCAACACGAGCAAGAGCAGGGAAGCGGTCCTGGTTCTCCCTCCAATACTTCAAAGGGCAAGCTGTCTTGAGGATGGTGGCTTCTCCCAGGTATACATGCACCTAAGGAAAAAGTAAAAAACAAAAATAGAATTCTATAAACTTTGCTTTGAAGCACTGTCAGCCCAGTGTTTACTTCATTAATTTTATGTACATTTTCATGTTAAGCACTCAGAGAATTAGATCAGTTTCTAATAAGTTTATTAATTACTCACCTGTGATGCTGTTTCACTTGTGGCTGGTTTGGTGACATCATTCTCCATGAGGATTTCTTGGTACATGTCATTCAGGCTTCCAAGTCGGGCCTTCTTAGGTGGGGAGCCCTGGTCCTCCTTTCCCTGGTCAACTTCACTGGTACCAGCAGCAGCAGCCTCTTCTTGCTGATCATTACCACCACCAGCCATTTCCTCCACAGCATTCAGCAACATATTCCTTGCTCTATCCTTCTTATCCATGTCGAAATAACGATCTTTATAACGAGCATCAACCATGGTTGCAATGGCATAAAGTGGTTCACTTTGCACACTGTTGAAGCGAGAACTGACAGCTTCCAGTAGAGTACGTTTGGCTGTTTGCACACCTTTGTCTGATTTATCAATCTTGGTAAGCAGACGTGTCAGGGACACCACACCAGGAATGACGTCTGCAGCAGTCGCCTCTGCAGCGCTGATCTCTTTGGTAAGCTGTTCAAAGGGTTCCAGCAGGGTGATCATCTTCTCCAGTATTCCCCATTGAGTTGCAGTCAATGTAGCAGGGAGTTCATAATCAGTTGCATAAGCACTTAAAGCTCTCTTCTGCTCTACCAGGCTCTGCATCATATAATAAGTAGAATTCCACCTGGTGGATACATCTTGTTGCAGTTTTTTAACAGGCATGTTCAGTTCTTTTTGTATGTCTTCAAAACGACTGCAAGCAAGTGGTGAGTGCTTAAAGTGGCCCACAACTCGCCTCGCCACCGCCAGAGCATCTGAAATGTTGCGTTGAGACAGGGCACCTCCATTCACTGCAAGCTGCAGCGTGTGTGCCATACAGGGGAGACTTGGGACACCAAACTCTGTTGTAGCTTTCGCAATGTTGCGTGCGTTGTCCCTGACAAGTACATGCACATTATCCTTGGGAATTTTCCACTCTTCAAACATCCCCTCAAATGCAGATGCGATTGCTTCTGCTGTATGAGATCCACGACACTCTTGAGAATGAAGAACAGCCTTTTTCAGCTCGAAGTTCTCAGTTACCCACTGCGCAGTCAAGCTCAGCATGCTAACCTGGCTAACGCTTGAAGACCATATATCTGTTGTGAAGCTAATGGACACAGCACCAGAAATTAGCACCTCGACGTGGCTGTAAACAAAGCTGAACAACTCGGGTAAGCAAACATCTGTTAGATACCTCCGACTGGGCATGGCAAAGCGCGGCTCGAGAAACTCCATAAGTTTGGTGAATCCGGCATCTTGCACGATTGAAAAAGGTTGGTTATCCAGAGCGATACACTCCATAATTTTCCGAGTGATAGCTTTCGCCCGGGGGTGGTCCGTCTGGTATTTTTGCTTTTTCTCGGTTGACTCTTTAAGCGACAACTGGACATTTTTCTTCGGTGCCGCCTGTTGCTTCCTGCACTTTTCGTTACTTAGCTGCATATATGCGGCGTGTATCTCCGGGTGTCTTGTCTTCAGGTGGGAGATTAAGTTTGTCGTATTGAAAGAAGCCGTCTTGGTTCCTCCTCGCATAACCAACGCATTACAGTCGTTGCAAACTGCCTTTTTAGCATCCGAAGGAGACACTTTGAAATAATTCCACGCCAAAGACATGTTTCACCGAGCTAGTAAACCTTTCAGCCGCTCCGCTTGCAGCCTGGCTCACGGCGCGCTCTGAGGTCATCAGGCGTGCGCCAGTAAACAGAAAGCATGCAAGACCACACGTTCAAGGTCCTTCCTTACACATCTGGCGCGATGCGAAATTGCAGTGCGTTTTTGCGAAGAAATCGCCTGCAAATTTCTCGCGTCAAAAGTATTCACATAGGCAGCGATGCGATTTTGCGTCAATGCGAGATTTGTGCATGGAATGTGCGAAAAAAATTCGGCTCATTAGTCGCACATTTTGGTGAAATACGCGCATTATTATCGGGTTTTCATTATCGGACTAAAAACAGATACCGATATTTACCGATGTTACATTTTAAGCCAATATCGGCCCGATAATATTGGCCGACCGATATTATCGGACATCCCTACTCAAAACTACTCTGTGCCTCACCAGTCCACTGAAAAGCACTGTCAGTTGGTCTCAGGCATGCTCTCATTGGTTCCACCACAGTAGCATGGTTGGACAGGAACTTGGAGTACCATGAGAGCAGTCCAAGGAAGGAGCGCAGAGTGGAAACATCAGTAGGTGCAGGGGCATTAGCAATGGCCTGTATGCGTTCAGGATCAGGCTGCAGTCCATCACCTGAAACAATGTGTCCCAGGAAAGGCAAGCTGGGTTCCCGGAAACGGCATTTCTCCTTGTTGAGTTGCAGGCCAGCTGATTTCAGGCGATGTAGAACGGTGTCCAGAGCTTTGTCGTGGGCAGGCATGTCCTGGGCATGTACAATTATGTCGTCCAGGTAGTTGTCTACCCCTGGTAGGCCAGAGAGAATGATGCTCATCATTTTCTGGAAAGTAGCAGGTGCAGAAGCAAGTCCATATGGTACGCGACAAAACCGAAACAAGCCGTCATGTGTAATGAATGCAGTGAGATCACGGCTGTTTTCATGCAAAGGCATTTGGTAGTATGCACTAGACAGGTCAATTGTAGAGAAGATTGTGGCACCTTTTAGGTTGGACAGCAGTTCATCCATGTGGGGCAATGGAAAGGCATCCACAATGACTGCTTTGTTGGGTTCGCGCAGATCGACGCACATACAAATTTTTCCTGACTTCTGAGTGACAACAATTGGTGACACCCATGCTGAAGCATCAATGCGCTCAATTATGCCCGCCGCTTGCAGGTGATTCAGTTCATCTGTCACGGCATTTCGGACAGATAATGGCAGGCGACGGAGCTTTTGACGCACTGGCGTAACGGTGTAATCAGATTTCACTAAGTGAACAAAGTTCTTTGCGCAGCCAAACGCAGGTGAGAAGTAGTAGGCAAGAAGTAGAGACGTCAGGAGGCAGGACCCTGCGCTATGCGAAGCTGTAATGCTGTCATGAGGTCTCTCCCCAGCAGTGGAGTTCCATTGTTCACAACGTAGAATGTGCATGGAGCTGTGCGGCCATGTAGCGAGACATTCGTGGACAAACAGCCAAGAACAGGGATGTGCGTTTTAGAATACGACACAAGCCTGACCTTGGGCTGAGTCAGCTTAATGTGGTTGAAATGGCACACGTAGAAGCTTTGTGGCAGGATGGATACAGAAGACCCAGTGTCGACAACTAAATCCACTGTACGGGGTTGTGAATGATGGCCAGTAATGTCCACTGTGCATGTAATTTTCGTAGTACCACTCGCAGCAAGATCTGTATATAACACTCGCGTTTCAGGGAGTTCCACTTCACGCACTTCAGTATGGGTCTGTGTAGAACGACAGACTTTAGAGAAATGTCCCGTCTTATTGCATCGCCTGCAGGTTGCCGTTGTAGCTGGGCAGTTGGCAGCATTGGCTAAGTGAGCATCGGATCCACATCTAAAGCAAGTTCTCGTTCTGCTTTGATTGACAGGTACATTCGCGCCAGTGAAGTTCGTTCTATTTCCCCTCCCCCCTCTGTTTGAAGAGTGCTGCACCGCTTCCACAGGGGCCACATGCGTATCAGCAATTGTATTCGCATGGTGCGCGGCAGACTCGATCTGAGTAGCCAAATGTAATGCTCTCTCTAAAGACACTTCAGGCTCTACCAACAATCTTTCGCATATTCTTGGATTACACACATGCTCAATCAATTGGTCCCGTAACATTTCATTTTCACGGTCACCAAAGTCACAGGTGGAGACAAGGTCACGTAGGGCAGCAACGTACTGTGCAATTGACTCGTGGGGAGCTTGAGAACGTTTACGAAAAGCATGACGCTCTGCCACTGTATTAGTCTTTGGATTAAAGTGTGCTTGCAATGCATTTATGGCTGTATCACAAGTAAGAATAAGATAAGATATTCCTTTATTAATCCCCGTTAGGAGAAATTCACAGTGACCAGCAGTACAGGGGATAGATGTGCAGTAAGAGCCTGGCTAAAGTCAATACACAAAACAATAAATTAGATTAAATACGAGCTCTTAAGTCAGGTCGGTGACGAGTGAGAACCTGTATGCATACGAGTGTCCTTGATAGCTGTTTATGGTGCAAAATGCAAAATAGATAGATAGTGCAAATATGCGGAAAGTGCAAGGTGCAAAATGTGCAAATTTATACAGGTATTCCAGGTACAACATATGAATAGACCTGGAATAACAACGGCTAGGACACAGTCCAAGGTGTGTGGTGTGGTGTATGTGAATGTGAAGTTCAGTCCATTCCATTTGTCTGGTGGTGTTGGAGCTTCCTGAGCCTGATGGTTGGTGGGATGAAGGAGCGCCCAAGCACTTTGAGGCACTTGGCTGAGTGAGCATGTGGCTGAACGTGTTCCTGAGTTGCTTCAGTTTGGCATAGTGAGGGTGAGAGGGTAGTTCCGGGTCGCCAGCAGCTTTCCCCTCGTCCTCCTCACTGTCGCCGCCTCCACACAGTCCAGCTTCATCCCCACTGCAGAGCTCGCCTTCCTCCCCGGCTTGTACAGCTTCCTGGCACCACCGCTCCCAATGCTTCCTCCCCAGCACATGGCAGTGAAGAAGGTGACACTGGCCACTGCAGACTGGTAGACCATCCGTAGCAGCCTGGTGCACACAATGAAAGATGACAGATGGACAGTGGTTATCAGTGAGATGAACAGACATAAGATGCAATGGCTAGAAAACAGTCTGGGGTGTGTGGTGTGGTATACAAATCCATTATCTGGTGGTGCTGGCGCTTCCGAGACGTTGGGAGTGGGTGGTTGAGGTATTGTAGAGCCTGATAGCTGATGGGATGAAAGAGCCCCCCAAGCGCTTTGAAGCACGTGACTGAGTGAGCCTATGGCTGAACGTGCTCCTGAGTTGCCTCAGCTCGGCATAGAGAGGGTGAGAGGGGTTGTCCAGGATCGCCTGCAGCTTTCCCCTCATCCTCCTCTCTGTCACCGCCTCCACACAGTCCAGCTTCATCCCCACCACGGAGCTCGCCCTCCTCACCAGCTTGTTCAGCTTACTGGCCCCACCGCTCCCGATGCCTCCTCCCCAGCACACGACGGCGAAGAAGGTGACACTGGCTACCACCGACTGGTAGAACATCCGTAGCAGCCTAGTGCACACATTGAACACAAGTAGAACCTGTGTCAGGAAGGTTGTAGAAGATCCGTTGTCCCTCCGTTCCGAGGCAGTGTAGTAGGACGGCTCTTCTTCTGGCAACTGGCCAAGCATCTCCGGTCGCGTTGATAACGACCAGGTAGTTTTGAAAAATTCGAATCCAGGTTTTAAAAGGCACAGCAGGCTCACCCGGGCACGGGAGGAAAAAACTTGGAAACGGAACATTTGCAGCCGTCATCTTAGCGGTAAAAAGAAATCTCGTCGCCAATTTTGTTATGTCTTAATGGTGTATAAATGACAGAGCAGAAACAGCGTAGTCTAACGGTATTTTACTCAAGGCAGGAGAGAGCCATGGCAACGCTATAGCAACCGTAACTTCCCCCATGTATACCTACTTCCTGTGTCACATTAAAAGTACAGGACACAACAGATACGTATCGGCTCCGCCGCCGCAGCGGAGTGGATCTGCAGCCATTCCGCATCCAGTGAAAATGAGCCTGGAGGACAGCCCCGTTTGCTCGATAAAAAGGGTAAAGGCTGGGTTAAGGCTCATTTCCACTGGATGCGGAACGGCTGCAGATCCGCTCCGCTACGGCGGCGGAGCCAATACGTATCAATTATAATCAACGTGTGAGCGTCCACCGACTCCGGGTCCGCTGCGTCGTGGGTCCGGAACGGCTCCTGCATCCGGCAGCCCTCGCAAACGAGAGCTTCTATTTTTGCCGGACGCCGGAGCACAGCGCATCAATTCAGCACACAGCAGACTCGTTCGAGCCGGTTATATCGCGTGATTATGCGTCAATTCTCGAGATCTCATGCACCCTCGGGACTCCGCTGTCACAGGCGGACCCGCAACGGTGCGGAGCACGGACGGAACCGGTGTGTGTTGACGGAGTCGGAGTACGCAGCCGTTCCGTAGCGGAGCGGATCTGCAGCCGTTGCGCATCCAGTGGAATTTTTACGTCCTCGACGTGCACCTCCCAAAATCCTAGACCCGCGTTGAGGCGACGGAACCCCAACGCAGCAGCTTTAGCTGTGATTGGTCCGCGAACTACATTGGCTGGAGATCGCTTTTCCAGGTTCCACTCGTAAACACCGCCACGGTGTAAACACAGCCTTGATAAATGCTTCGACTGAATGTGTTCCTCACATTTCTGTAAACTTTTTTTTAACTCGCTAGTAATCCGTATGTAATGACCAGATTGGTCATTCTGGTCCCTCTACCGGTGTGGCAATGAATTTGCATTTCGAGACGTAAACCCCACACTGAACCATCACGGGCTCATGACGGCGTCCGAGCAACTGCGTGGCCATTGCGTGATCACGACGCAATCCCTATGCAGAAGCATTTAAACCAGCCTTAAAACAATTTCTCTCGTATGGCAACACTTCGGATTTGAAGAGTCCGACGAGTTTTTTTGCCAAAATGCCGAATAAATGCATTTTATGTTCAAACTCAAAAAGAATCCTTTGAAGAATCGTGATTTCAATCTTGACCGAAAAAAACGTGATTCTCATTTTTTCCAAAATCGAGCAGCCCTACAACCAACATTTCTTTAAGCATCTGTTCTTGCCTAGACTGGGCCTATATCTTGTATGC
This sequence comes from Urophycis tenuis, assembly GCA_036785325.1. Lineage (NCBI taxonomy): Eukaryota > Metazoa > Chordata > Actinopteri > Gadiformes > Phycidae > Urophycis > Urophycis tenuis. Next base: position 2,181,133 of record JAXIVH010000012.1, on the reverse strand, counting down.
TACATTTGATGTTCTTCTTGTTTATCTGGCATACAGATTCTGCATTGTGGGCAGGGGTAGCCTGTATCCAGTAGGCCCAATCCTTGCTGCAATTCTGTTTTTTTTAGGGATGGTTTTTACATTTGAATTACATATCTTCTGCCCCGGATCTTTTTTAAGCTTTTGAAGTTATGACAACCGAATGGTTATTGTTTCTTTCCATTAAATAGTATTGTCCTGGGCAGGCCCTGCAACTGAAAATGTAGGCTATGAATTAGAAGGGATTTAGGATTTGCCAGTGTCCAGCAGGTCACCCTAAAAGGGACTAGAATGCAGGAAATCGCATCTTAGAAATTAAACATTTTCTGGGGGACAACCCCCAGACCCCCCTCTGGGCTAAGCCTCGGATGTACACAAAGTCTGGCTCCACCCCTGGTTCCATGCAATGTTCTTTGCTAAATTATAGGCTATCTTAGGCCTACATATACAGTATAGGCCTAAATGTAGGCTATAATGTATACATTTTTCTTATTGTTTTTTATGTTTTTTTTTTTAAATAGTTTTACTATATAAATTTCTTAACCTAATTTTAATTAATTAATTTGTGTACATACATATAATAACGAAACAAAAAAACAAATATATAATAGCATTGTATTTATTATAACACTATGTCAGTGGTAGCCTATGCTCCCACACACACACCAACCGTTGCCCCCGCCCCGCCCCCCGCCCCGCCCCCCGCCCCCAGCCCCGCCCCCAGCCCCGGTTTCTTTCAAATCAAATGTGGCAACCCTAACATAAGGTCATCGATACTGAAATATATTTTGGATAACTACTAATGACACATGATGGAAGTATTGATCATTGTCATAATGAATCATGATGAAGGCATTGATCATTATCATAATGACTCATGATGAAGGTATTGATCATTATTAAATACTAATGACTCATGATGAAGGTATTGATCATTATTAAATACTAATGACTCATGATGGAGGTATTGATCATTATCATAATGACTCATGATGAAGGTATTGATCATTATTAAATACTAATGACTCATGATGGAGGTATTGATCATTATCATAATGACTCATGATGAAGGTATTGATCATTATTAAATACTAATGACTCATGATGGAGGTATTGATCATTATCATAATGACTCATGATGGAGGTATTGATCATTATTAAATACTAATGACTCATGATGGAGGTATTGATAATTGTCATAATGACTCATGATGGAGGTATTGATCATTATTAAATACTGATGACTCATGATGAAGGTATTGATCATTATCATAATGACTCATGATGAAGGTATTGATCATTATCATAATGACTCATGATGGAGGTATTGATCATTATCATAATGACTCATGATGAAGGTATTGATCATTATCATAATGACTCATGATGGAGGTATTGATCATTATCATAATGACTCATGATGGAGGTATTGATCATTATTAAATACTGATGACTCATGATGAAGGTATTGATCATTATTAAATACTGATGACTCATGATGAAGGTATTGATCATTATCATAATGACTCATGATGAAGGTATTGATCATTATCATGACTCATGATGAAGGTATTGAACATTATTAAATACTAATGACTCATGATGAAGGTATTGATCATTATTAAATACTAATGACTCATGATGAAGGTATTGATCATTATCATAATGACTCATGATGGAGGTCTTGATCATTGTCATAATGACTCATGATGAAGGTATTGATCATTATTAAATACTAATGACTCATGATGAAGGTATTGTCATAATGACTCATGAAGGAGGTATTGATCATTATCATAATGACTCATGATGAAGGTATTGATCATTATTAAATACTAATGACTCATGATGAAGGTATTGATCATTATTAAAGCACTGGAGCAGATCATTACTGGGAAATGAATTAACACAGAAGTCAAGGACCAGTCAACTCTAGCAGGATGAGGAGGAGAAGGAGGAGGAGGAGGAGGTGCTACATAGAGACAAAAGTATCAAAATACCTTAGAAAGCACTGGTCAGGGAAACAGAGGAGTTAAGACTCTCTCCTTCCCACTCTCTCTGTCTCTCTCTTTCACTCCATGTATAATCTATCTCTGGCTCCCATGCTTTGTAACGTTATTCCTTTAAGACAGCCTTAAGGCTGAGTTATGCTTAATTTATGCTTCCGTGTTGACGTAACACTGGGGGGCTTATGGACCCTTTACGTCCTTGCGGACCCCCCTTGCGTCCACCGCAAGGGCCTGACGTGCACCTCCCAAAAATCCTAGACATGCGTCGAGGCGACACAACACCAACGCAGCAGCTTTGGCTGTGATTGGTCCACGAACTACATTCACTGGAGATCGCTTTTCCGGTTTCCACTCGTAAACACCGCCACGGTGTGATAATTGTTCGACTGATTGGCGACAAAATATATATAACTTTTGCCTTCATGTCTGTAAACTTTTTTTTACTCGCTAGTAATCCATATGTAATGACCAGAATGGTCATTCTGATCCCTCTACTGGTGTGGCATTGAATTGCATTTTGACACGTAAACCCCACACAGAACCACCACAGTCTCATGACTGCGTCCAAGCCACTGCGTGGCCATTGCATGATCACTGCGTAATCACTACGCGGAACCATAACTCGGCTTTTAGACGCAGCTGATGATCCCACAGACACATGGAGGAAGGTGGGTTCGGGTTAGGGTTAGGATTGGGGTTAGGGTTAGGCTTGGGGTTAGGGTTAGGGTTGGGGTTAGGGTTAGGGTTGGGGTTAGGGTTAGAAAGATCTGGAAAGAGAGGAACAGCTGGACCTTCAGCTCCAATGTGTCTCACGTGTCTGGGAGATGAGAGAGTTGGAAAAAGAGGGACAGCAGAAGAGAGAAAGATCTTTAATATGCTCCTTCCCTCCCTATGTGTTTCCACTATTGAAAAGTGTCGATTTCAAACACCTGTGATTGACAGGAAAATGGATTCAAAGAACCAATCAGGAAGAAATGATGTCATCAGTCAGAAAGACTCATCCAGAGGTAGGCCACAGGACAGATGTTCTTAGAGCATTTCAATAGCAGCTGGCAGGTGGCTGGGTCTAATGTTTAACACTACAATGATAGCTGGAGCAGGTAGGGGTTAGACAGTACAGAGACAGGTCATTAAGGAGCAGGTAGGGGTTAGACAGTACAGAGACAGGTCATTAAGGAGCAGGTAGGGGTTAGACAGTACAGAGACAGGTCATTAAGGAGCAGGTTGGGTTAGACAGTACAGAGACAGGTCATTAAGGAGCAGGTAGGGGTTAGACAGTACAGAGAAAGGTAATTAAGGAGCAGGTAGGGGTTAGACAGTAGAGTACAGAGACAGGTCATTAAGGAGCAGGTTGGGTTAGACAGTACAGAGACAGGTCATTAAGGAGCACGTAGGGGTTAGAGAGTACAGAGACACCTGCGTGAAGTTGGCACCCCATATGTTGAAAATATGAATAAAAGTACTTTCATTCGTTTGTGCACACAAAATTGACGTTCTAATGATCTACTGATCTCCCTCAACAACCAGCCTTTGGTATTGGTTCTACTGGGAGCTGCCCAGTCAATAGACAGTCTGCTACTGGTTCTAATGGGAGAACAGTTTGTTACATGAAAGTGTAGAATGGAGTGGTCCTGGTTAGTATTCAGAGCTACTCCCAGACGAAGAGCATGCAGTACTCAGTGAGGATAATTTAGTTTAGTATGTAATAATAAATGAATAGTAATGGAGAGGACTTGAATAATAATCAGAACATCTGCAAGTTCACCTTATCAGAAGCAACATCCTCTCTTCATTTCTTCATTACTTCATGGAAGCTCTGGAAATTGGTCACCTTCACCTGATCACCTCCACCTTGGCACCTCCCCCTATCACCTCCACTGCTGCTAGCTCTCTCTCTCTCAGCAGGTGGGGCATTAAAGGGATACTGGAAAAGCACTCAGATGGAAACCTCTGAATCCCATGTGAGTACAGAGCTGTTTTGGGTTATTTATCCACGAACAAGACATGGGAGTGTGGACACATACATCATGATCAACATGAGGATATACCCTCTCTACCTCTCTCTGGGGGAGGGCAGAGACCTTCCTTTATCTTCCCTGAACCACCTTGTCTCCTCTGCTCCATCTTGTTCCTTTGTCCTGTCTGACTGAGATGTTGAGAACAGAAGAGAGAAGAGCCAGTGGACCAGCCAGCAGGGGGCGGCTGGAGTGTTGTGCTGTGAATGGCAATGAAGAGAAGGCAGTTTCAGGAGGAAACTGTCAGCCGTGACGCCCCAGCACTGCTCCTCACCCACCAACTGAAGAGTCTCAGAGCTGCTGAGGAAATATAAAAACAGCTTGTGATGGAAGCCTGAAGGTTCACAAACACAAATAAGTAACAGATGTTCCCTCCTGAGATGTGACACCACAGTGTCTCAACCAGAGGCTGTAGGATGGAATACCTGGTGTCCAGACCACAACACTCTTCTGTCTGTCTGTCTGTTTCATTTATTGTGTCAAAAGAAGTTGTCAAGGACACTGACACCCAGGGACAGAAAGAGACAGGTACAGAGAGAGAGAGAGAGAGAGAGAGGGGGGGGGGAAGGAGAGAGAGAGAGAGAGAGAGAGAGAGGGGGGGGGAAGGAGAGAGAGAGAGGGGGGGGAAGGAAAGAGAGAGAGAGAGAGAGAGGGGGGGGGGAAGGAGAGAGAGAGAGGGGGGGGAAGGAAAGAGAGAGAGAGAGAGAGAGAGAGAGAGAGGGGGGGGGGGAAGGAGAGAGAGAGAGGTTTCAGTTCCCCGAAGATTATCATAAAAGTGTTTGGGTTTATTTAATGTGTGTGCGTGTGTGTGTGTGTGTGTGTGTGTGTGTGTGTGTGTGTGTGTGTGTGTGTGTAAACAGGGGGAGGTCAAGCAGTCTAGTTGGATGAAGTCACTTTAGTTGGATGAAGATGTACAGGTCTGAACAACTCTAGTCCTACTCAACAGTGACTGAAATGTTTGGTAGTTTTGCATACTTTGCATACAAGTTGCATTAATGACATTGATGTCAGGTCATTAAGGAGCAGGTAGGGGTTAGACAGTGCAGAGACAGGTCATTAAGCAGCAGGTAGGGGTTAGACAGTACAGAGGCAGGTCATTAAGGAGCAGGTAGGGGTTAGACAGTACAGAGACAGGTCATTAAGGAGCAGGGAGGGGTTAGACAGTACAGAGACAGGTCATTAAGGAGCAGGTAGGGGTTAGACAGAACAGAGACAGGTCATTAAGGAGCAGGTAGGGGTTAGACAGTACAGAGACAGGTCATTAAGGAGCAGGTAGGGGTTAGACAGTACAGAGACAGGTCATTAAGGAGCAGGTAGGGGTTAGACTGTACAGAGACAGGTCATTAAGGAGCAGTTAGGGGTAAGACAGTACAGATACAGGTCATTAAGGAGCAGGTAGGAGTTAGACAGTACAGAGACAGGTCATTAAGGAGCAGGTAGGGGTTAGACAGTACAGAGACATGTCATTAAGGAGCAGGTAGGGGTTAGACAGTACAGAGACAGGTCATTAAGGGGCAGGTAGGGGTTAGACAGTACAGAGACAGGTCATTAAGGAGCAGGTAGGGGTTAGACAGTACAAAGACAGGTCATTAAGGAGCAGGTAGGGGTTAGATAGTACAGAGACAGGTCATTAAGGGGCAGGTAGGGGTTAGACAGTACAGAGACAGGTCATTAAGGGGCAGGTAGGGGTTAGACAGTACAGAGACAGGTCATTAAGGAGCAGGTAGGGGTTAGACAGTACAAAGACAGGTCATTAAGGAGCAGGTAGGGGTTAGATAGTACAGAGACAGGTCATTAAGGGGCAGGTAGGGGTTAGACAGTACAGAGACAGGTCATTAAGGGGCAGGTAGGGGTTAGACAGTACAGAGACAGGTCATTAAGGAGCAGGTAGGGGTTAGACAGTACAAAGACAGGTCATTAAGGAGCAGGTAGGGGTTAGATAGTACAGAGACAGGTCATTAAGGAGCAGGTAGGGGTTAGACAGTACAGAGACAGGTCATTAAGGAGCAGGTTGGGTTAGACAGTACAGAGACAGGTCATTAAGGAGCAGGTAGGGGTTAGACAGTACAGAGACACCTGCGTGAAGTTGGCACCCCATGTGTTGAAAATATGAATAAAAGTACTTTCATTCGTTTACAAAATTAACGTTTGTGCACAAAGCGTCTTCATGATATTCAACATTTAACAGGTTGGTGACATGTTGGTGACCTGAGGTCACTCAGCACCCCATCAGCATCCAAATGACTCCAAAATGGTTGGAATCGTTTGTGCTTCGTTTGTGCCAATTGTGCAGGCAAAATAAACATTTGCGCAATATTGTTTCTTCTGCTGTAAAGCGATTGCGATATTGCGATACCAATATTTGTCAGTAGTGTGTAAGCATGTCAATACACAAGAAAGAGGTTCAAGGCTGTGTTTGTTCATGTTTATTTTGCCTCCACAAACGTGCACAAACGTCTCACCACCACCGCCTCTGGAACTCTCTACCACCTCTACTTAGAAACATTGACTCACTCCCCCATTTGAAATCACAACTCAAAACTCATCTGTTTAAAACTGCCTATTCTGTTTAATGCAATTCCCTGTCCCAGCCTTTTTTACAATGGTCCTTATTCTGTGTTTTATTGATATTGTGTTTTTCACTACTTTTAATATTGAAGTGTTTTCTTTTTTGATGTGCTTTTATCTACTTTGTGTATGGTGACCTCGAGTGCCCTCTAAATAAAATTTATTATTATTATTATTGTTACAAACGAAACTCAAAGAATTACAACCATTTTGGAGTCATTTGGATGTTGATGGGGTGCTGGGTGACCCCAAGTCAAATAATTAAATGTTGAATATCATAAAGACGGTTTGTGCACAAACGTTCATTTTGCCTGCACAAACGTGCACAAATGAAGCACAAACGATTCCAACCATTTTGGAGTCATTTTGGATGTTGATGGGTGACCTAAGGTCACCAACCTGTTAAATGTTGATTATCCTCAAGACGGTTTGTGCACAAACGTTCATTTTGACTACACAAACGTGCACAAACAAATGAAAGTACTTATATTCATATTTTCAACATATGGGGCGCCAACTTCACGAAGATTACAGAGTCAGGTCATTCAGGAGCAAGTAGGGTGAGACAGTACATAGTTTCTTGGTTGCGGAGGTGTTCATGCCTTTGAACAACTGTCAGGCAGAACAAAAAAACAGCCAAACTTCACAGTCTAGTCTCTGCTAGGATTTGACTTCCAAAACCATGCCGCTGGTTAATTATTTTGAATCCGTTGCAAAATATACCGCGTTGCACTCTGAAAGTGGGTCAAAGCTGACGAGTGTTGAGTAGCACATAAGTAGCAAACAAAAAAAAACAGCAGCCACCGCCTACTGGTTAGGGCTTCGGACTTGTAACCGGAGGGTCGCCGGTTCAAACCCCGACCAGTACGAACGGCTGAAGGGGCCTTGAGCAAGGCACCTAACCCCTCACTGCTCCCCGAGCGCCGCTATTGAAGGTAGCTCACTGCATCGGGTTTAAGTGTGTGCTTCACCTCACTGTGTGCCTCACCATCACTGTGTTCTGAGTGTTTCACTAATTCACGATTGGGTTAAATGCAGAGACCAAATTTCCCTCACGGGATCAAAAGAGTAATTCTTCTTCTTTTAGAATATGACAAGAGCTACCTGTCTCTCATTGCCGATTAGTAGGCTATATAATTCTGGCCATGAGATTAGTTTTCTGTTCTTCTTTACGGTGTGAATATGATTGAGGACTGGATAACTTGGGCCTGCTGCAGAGGTGCAGACCTCTTTGATGAGCCGTTTTTGCCTGTTTTGTTTGTTCTCTATTGTGTCTATATTAGCCAATACTCATCCTTATTATATCCTTATCCTATTATATCCTATCCTTATCCTTAATATAACGTAGCAGACTGTATCTGCATTCTCTCATGTTTTGGCCTGGCTTGTCTATAATGAACCTAGTGTTATCACACTGTATGACACCTGGTTGAATGATAATATTTCAGAAGAGGAAATCAAACCGGATGGTTATGTCATGTATAGAGCTGATAGGGGTAGTTGTGGTGGAGGGGTAGCCACCTATCTCTTTTTGAATGCCTCTTTGTCAAAGTTAGCTTTCTTGCAAATAAACAGCTGACCATAGGGAATATCTACAGACCTCCAAATTCCCCCACAGAGTCAATACACTGCATAGGCACCACGATTAAATCAGTGGGCAACTCAAATGAGATGATTATCCTTGGAGATTTTAATAATAATTGGTTAGATCGTTCAAGGACAGACACTTTTTTGAAAGCTTAAACCTGACTCAACTAATCAGCAAACCCACTCAAGTTGACCACAGATCCAAATCTTTATTAGATTGAATTCTGGTCACCCATTCTCACAGAATTATTGAATCTGGAGTTTTACCCAATTGCTTTAGTGATCATTCCATGGTGTTCTGTGTTTGGAAAATTAAACTACCTTGCTTACCTCCCAAGGTCATCAGGGTAAGACAGAGCAAACATCTTAACCCGGAGTCTTTCATACAAGACCTGCTAGATATAAATTGGAATATGCTACACCTTATTCCATTCATTGAAGATGCTTGGCATTTTTTCCACACTGAAGTCCTTAAAGTCATTGATAAACATGCCCCTTGGATTTCAGTCAGGGTTAAGGGCCATCATTTACCATTGGTGGATGCTGATTTAATACATATTTTTAAACAAAGAGATAAGGCTTGGGAAAAGTACAGACGTTCAAAGGACCCAGCAGATTGGGCTGTCTATAAACAACTAAGAAATATGTGTACAACTAAAACAAGAAATGCCAAATCAAATTATTATAAAAATTTGTTATCCAATAACTTCAGTAATCCTAAAAAGTTATGGAAAAATGTTTAATTTACTCAACAATTCTACTAAAAGCACTGCTACCAAAATCAAAGTAAACAATGACATTTAGTGATCCTCTTGCAGTTGCCAATGCTTTTAACCAACATTTTTCCATTATCTGTAGCTCACAATTTTCTAATCTCTCCCATTCTAGTCCGGCAAACGAACCACGTAGCTCTTTCTCATTTGCTACAATAAACCCTACTGATGTTTAGCAGGCAATCTCGGAATTAAAGTCTAGTAATGGTATTGACCCTGATGGCCTTGAGATCAAGTTTATTAAGCTTGCATCTCATGGACTGGCATTTCCTTTATCAGATTTATTTAATTGATCATTATCCACCTGCGTGGTTCCATCCATGTGGAAGTCTGCCAGAGTCACACCAATACACAAGGGTGGCGATGCTCTTGATCCTAACAACTATAGACCAATTTCTATCATCAGTAGTGTAGCAAAAGTATTCCAAAAAATAATATTTGAACAATTATTCAAATATGTTAATGATTTTTGCTATTCTGTCACCTAACCAATCTAGTTTCAGGCCAAATTTTTCTACATCCACTGCTCTTCTCAAATTTACCAATGACGTCTCATCTACCATTGACAATAACATGTCGACTGGAGCAATATTTATAGATCTCTCCAAGGCCTTCGATATGGTCGACCACTATCTGCTTCTTGACAAATTACAAGCAATAGGCCTCTCTAAAGACTCTCTTCTTTGATTCAACTCTTATCTCCACTGTAGACGTCAGCGTGTTTCTCTACATGGTTGTGTATCTCAGTCTGTAATAATGGAGAAAGGTGTCCCTCAAGGTTCTTCCTTAGGGCCTCTTCTATTTTTCATATTTATAAAATATCTTCTGCAAATCTGCTCAGACTGTAGTATTTATCTTTATGCTGATGATACAGTGATATACTCATCTAATGTCCTGGTGTCTAAGATTCAATCCAAGCTAGTCTAACTTTAATGCCATTCAACGCTGGTTCCAGTCCAACCACTTACTACTGAATAAGAAAAAGTCATATAGCATGCTGTTCGCTACCAGATCAGCCTCCTTAAACTAAGGTAATAATATTTCACTCAAATTCTTAGATGACACTCCACTTGAACAAGTTGATTAATTTAAATATCTGGGCCTCTGGCTTGACTAACAGCTTTCTTTCAGGTGTCACATTAATTCTGTTGTGAAAAAGATTAACTGTAACTTACGAATATGTATCGCTCTATTAACTGTTTCACTCAACTCATTAGGTTGAGAATTGTGTCACAGTTAATATTTCCTTTATTAGACTATGCAAATATTGTCTATCAAAACATCTCAGAATCAAACTTGAAACCTCTAACTGTTGTTTTCATTAATATTTGTAGATTTGTCCTGAGATGTCCTTTCACTACTCACCACTGTGTATTATATGACTCACTGAACCTATTACTGTCATGGGTGGCGTTGCCGTGGACCCAAACGCACAACACAGAGAATCGTAGACAGAGAGAGTTCAGAGGAACAAAGGTTCATTGGTTCGGGATGACAGAAGGAACGACAGGTATGATGGATTGTACGCAGTGGGAAGACAGCGGCACGCAAATGGTGTGACCAACCTCCGTGGCGCTGGAACCTGGAGGAAGCTGGTCTGACGATCGGACCAACAACCTGCGGAGACGGGTGGCTGGGACGTGGAGCAGAGAACGGGAAAAGAAGAACAAAGATCAGCACGGAACTCTGAAACACCGCTTGGAATAAGGTAATGCGAGAACATGACACAAATACTTCTGATTGCCAAGAGTGCCACTAACTGTGGTAACAGGGTTGACGTTCTGGCGGTGAGCGGCTGGGGGACCAGTGTAGATAAGCTGTAGCCCTTGATTCGTGATGGCCCTTAGGTGTGTGGAACCCGAGGGTGAGAAGGCTGCAGCTTCCTTGTAATAAATCTGATTTATATAGCGCTTAATATGATACTCTAAGACGCTTTACATATTGCCCTATCAAACTAAACAACAGAACTTTATTAAAACAGACTAGGATTAAGTTTGGTGGGGAAGGCTAGTGTAAACAGGTGTGTTTTGAGTGCAGATTTGAAAGAAGAGAGGGTGGGGAGACTTTGATGTGGGAGGGGAGGGAATTCCAGAGGGTGGGGGCAACAACTGAGAAGGCCCGATCAGTCCGACGCTTAGTCCGGGGGACTTGCAGCAGGTTGGCAGAGATGGACCTGAGGGACTGGGAGGGGGCGTGGTGATGGAGGAGGTCGGCGAGGTAGGGGGGGGCTAGGTTGTTGAGGGCCTTGTAGGTGCTGAGTAAGATTTTGAAGTTGATTCAGTGTTTAATTGGAAGCCAATGGAGTTCACGGAGGACAGGTGTGATGTGTTCTCTGGAGCGGGTACCGGTGAGGAGGCGTGCAGCTGAGTTCTGGACATATTGGAGTTTATTGAGGAATTTGGTGGTGGTGCCATAGAGAAGACTGTTGCAATAGTCAAGCCTGAGCTCGTTCCACCACTGCGGTGCCAAAACGAGAAGACAAGGTACCAAAACAAAGAGTTGAGATTTCACCATTCAACCTTGATCCAATTCAATCCAATTCAATCTTGATCCAAGATGGTGGCGCGCATAGTCGCAGCGGCTTACAGCTCTCCATTTTCAGTGTGCTTTTCTTCTCACTTTTGTGTGTTTTTCTTGCTTCTGTGCACCATCTGTACTGCGAAAATACAGTACACCCGCCAGTCGCTTGTGGATATCGGATTTCAACACCAGATATCTGTTTCAAGTGACTTTCATCATACACACAACATCGTAGAGGACATGGCGAGACCACCGGGCTCTCCGTGGATTGTTGTCGGGTCTAGGAAGCGGCGCAGACGGAGGAAGGAGAGGAAGCAGAAGCGGGGCCGCAGGTCCGGCGTTTTGCTAAGGCTACGGAAACAACCACACAAGCCACCTCTTCCGAGCCTGTATCTCTCCAATGCCAGATTGCTGGTGCATAAAACGGATTACTTGGACTTACAACTTGCTGGAAACCGCTATGTTCGTGACTGCTGTGTGCTCATCATCACCGAAACCTGGCTTCACCCGGACATACCTGATGCTAGCGTGCAGCTAGCAGGCCGCACTCTGCTCCGCTGGGACAGGACTAAGGACTTGGTAAGAGCAGAGGGGGGGGGCTCTGTATTTACGTGCATAACAACTGGTGTAACAACGGGACAATCATAGACAGACACTGTTCCCCAGATGTCGAGTACATGTCGATAAGTTGCCGGCCTTTTTTTCTACCAAGAGAGCTAAGTGTTGTGACCATCACGGCTGTGTACATCCCACCAGACGCCAATGTAAACACTGCACTCTCCCTCCTGCTGAACATCATAAACTAACAGCAACGGGCCCACCCCAACGGTGTTCATAATATTGCAGGGGACTTCAACAAGGCCAACTTAAAGACTGTACTTCCAAAGTTCTATCAGCATGTGAAATGTGCTACTAGAGGGGAGAACACTCTGGATCATGTGTACACCAACATAAAGCATGCATACAGAGCCATACCCCTCCCCCACCTCGGTCAGTCAGACCATCTCTCCCTCCTGCTCTCCCCAGCTTACACCCCCCTCAGACGCAGGGTCAGGCTCACCACAAAGACTGTCACAACCTGGCCTGACGATGCACTCTCCAAACTCAAGGACTGCTTCCAACGGACAGACTGGGACCTTTTTGAACATCAGGAGCTGGGCACACACACAGGAATGCTGCTGGACTACATTCAGTTCTGCATCGGGAATGTGACAGTGGACAAAATCATCCGGGTTTTCCCAAACCAGAAACCCTGGATGACCAGCCAGGTCCGCACACTCCTCAGGGCCCGCGACGCTGCCTTCAGGTCAGGGGACAGAGCTCTATACAGAGCTGCTCGAGCTGATCTAAAGAGGGGTATTACAAGAGCCAAGGCGGACCACAAGGAGCAGATAGAGTCCCACCTGTCCAGCAACAATGCACGGGAGGTGTGGCGGGGCATACAGAACATCACAAACTTTAAAGGTTGTGATGCATCAACAGCAGATCAGAGTGCATCAATAGCAGAAGAGCTGAACAGCTTCTTTGCCCGGTTTGGATCATCCCAGCAGCACTCACCTGCTCCAGCCCTGCCCCCACCCACACCTGGCTCCTGCACCACTCCATTCACTGTACAGGAGCACAAGGTCAGACGGGTGTTCCTGGCAGTGAACCCCAAGAAGGCTGCCGGCCCAGATGGAGTACCTGGCAAGGTGCTCAGAGCGTGTGCCAACCATAGACTGTATATATATATGGACAAACCCTCCGTGACGTCACCCATAGACATTCTTAACAGCGGAGATGAAGCCTAAAATTGAGCTTCTGGGCGCCGCCATATTGGACATTTCAGTCTGTGTTCTAAGCCCGCCTACCTCCGGCCAGACCAATCAAAGCCTCGAATCCGTGAAGGTCATGCCGTGATGACAGATGACAGCTGCCAATCAAGTTGACCACGCCCTTAATTATTCATAAAATAAATCCTTCTCTGTGCATTAAAATAATGGATTCTAAAAAAAATCACCCCCCTCACAGTTGTCATGGACTCGAACACTACTGAAAGACACCAAAACCGTTTTTTGAACCAGGCTGTAAACATGTTTATTTTGGCTGTAAAGTTGGACATTTTAACATGGGTGTCTATGGGAGTTGACTCCTTTCTGCAGCCAGCCTCAAGCGGCCAGTCGAGGAACTGCAAGTTTTTGCACTTCCGCATGGGCTTCATTTTTCTGCATGGAATGTTGCCGCTTGGTGCCAACCAGCTCGCTCCCATCTTCACCAGGATTTTCAACCTCTCCCTGGCCCAGGCAGTCATCCCACCCTGCCTGAAATCAGCTACAATAATCCCGGTGCCAAAGAAGTCCCCCATCACCAGCCTGAACGATTACCGTCCAGTGGCCCTCACTCCGGTAGTCATGAAGTGCTTCGAGAGACTAGTCCTGCAACACATCAAGGAATATCTCCCCCCAGACTTCGACCCCCACCAGTTTGCATACCGGGCAAATAGATCCACAGAGGATGCCATCGCCATAGCTCTCCACTCTGCACTGAACCACCTGGAGCTGCAGCAGAGCTACGTCCGAATGCTCTTCGTGGACTACAGTTCCGCCTTCAATACAATAATCCCGGACAGACTCACTACAAAACTGGTCACTCTCGGCCTTCCCCCCCTCACATGTGCCTGGATTAAGGACTTCTTAACCGACCGACCCCAGACTGTGAGACTTGGCCCCTACTTCTCCTCCACCCGCATGGTGAGCATTGGCTCCCCACAGGGCTGTGTGCTGAGCCCCCTCCTCTACTGCCTCTACACCCACGACTGCAGACCGGCCCACAAAGACAAACTCATCGTCAAGTTTGCTGACGACTCTACAGTGGTCGGACTGATCTCCAGGGGTGACGGGGCTGCCTACAGGGAGGAGGTCCTGAAGCTGGCTGCCTGGTGTTCAGAGAACAACCTCGCCCTGAACACAAAGAAAACCAGCGAGATCATAATTGACTTCAGGAAGCTCAGCACTGAACCAGCCCCCCTTCACATCAACGGCGAGCTTGTGGAGAGGGTCAACACCTCCAGGTTTCTCGGCGTCCTCATCTCTGCCAACATCTCCTGGTCAGAGTACACCACCGCAATCGTAAAGAAGGCTCAGCAGCGGCTACACTTCCTGAGAGTCCTCAGGAAGTATAACCTCAACTCCAACCTGCTTCAGACCTTCTACCGTTCGTCCATCGAGAGCCTGCTGACATACTGCATCACTGTCTGGTATGGCAGCTGCACTGCTGCAGACAGGGAGAGGCTGCACAGAGTAGTTAAGGCAGCACAGAGAATCATTGGCTGCCTTCTCCCCTCCCTGATGGACATCTACTCCTCCCGCTGCCTTAGCAGAGCACAAACCATCACCAAAGACAGCTCCCACCCTGCCTCTGCCCTGTTTGACCTGCTGCCCTCGGGGAGACGCTACAGGTCTATCAAGGCCAGAACCAGCAGACTACAGAACAGCTTTTTCCCCAAAGCTGTAAAAATACTGAATTGCAACATACACTGATACCTATACATACCTCTATAACGAGTGCAATATCTGTTAATTTAATCTGTATTTATTTCAACATATTTATTTCTGTTAAATTCCTCCAGTTTGTGCACTCACCTCTTGCCTATATGTTTATATTGTTTATTTTTCTTTTTTTTTTTTTCTTTTTTTTTTCTACTCTGTCTATACTGCACTGATATGGTGATTGCTTTTTTAATTTCGTTGTACCTAGGTACAATGACAATAAAAGAATTCTGATTCTGATTCTGATTCTTTTCCTTTTAGTGATGGAGGTACCAGTCGACCAGCTGAGGTAGTTGAGCAGAGTGCTCAAGCAGGGGCGTGGTGTTTCACTAATGTTTGGAGGTATGTAGGGGCAGTTCCATTAACGGCTTTGTAGGCTTGAATTTGATGCAAGCCACTACAGGGAGCCAGTGGAGGTCTTGGAAGAGGGGGGTCACATGGGAGAATTTGTGTCGGTTGAACACGAGGCGTACTGCGGCATTCTGGATCCGCTGCAAAGGTTTAATCGCGGCTGGAGGGAGTCCAGCTAAGAGTGAGTGCAGTAGTTGAGGCAGGAGATGACAAGTGCTTGGGTCAGGAGTTGTGTCGCTTCCCTTGTGAGGAATGGCCGGATCCTGCGGATGTTGTAGAGAGCAAATAGAAATAAAATCTACAGTAGCGGGTCACTGCAGTGATGTTTGCAGTGCAGGACAGTTGGTTGTTGAGTATTACGCCCAGGTACCTTGCAGTCGCAGAGGCAGATACAGTGATGCCCTCGACCGAGACCAGCAGGTTCCTGTGAGGGCAGTCTTTCCCTTTATGAAGGGAAGCTCAGTCTTTGCGAGATTGAGCTTGAGTTGATGCGAGTTGTCCAAGAGCTGATGTCTGCCAAGCATTTTGAGATGCGTGTTGCAATCAGAGTGTCTGAGGGGGGGGAAGGAGAGGAACAGTTAAGTGTCGTCCGCATAACAGTGATAGGAGAAGCTGTGTGATGTGATTACAGAGCCTGGAGATTTGGTATATAGGGAGAACAGAAGCAGTCCTAGTACTGAGCCTTGAGGGACACCAGTGTTTAACGAGCAGGGTTTGGACAGGGAGCCGTTCCATGTGACCTGATAAGTGCAGATGGGGTCAAGAGGACAGGTGGTCACATGAAGGAAACACCAAAACACTGTTCAAACTGCTCAATAGATCTCTCCAGCCACCTGATTTCTTACCTCCCCATCTGTATTCAACTGACACCTGTAACTCCCTAATACAGTTTTTTAACAACAAAAACTCCAACATTCACCAACATTTAGACTCAGGCCCACTCCCTTCCACTACACTAGCACCTCCTCTCCTCTCACCAGCACCTCTGCCACTCTGTCAGCTCTTTTCTAGTTTCCAACTCCCTGACGACCTTCAAATCTATGACCTCATCCAGAAATCCAAACCCTCTACCTGTCAGCTTGACCCCCTCCCCACCAACCTGGTCAAATCATGCCTCCCTTCTGTGCTTCCCCTCATATCTGCCATCATTCACTCTTCACTCACCACTGGCTCTGTTCCCTCAATCCTCAAAACCGCAGCTATCACCCCTATCCTAAAAAAAACCTGGTTCAGACCCAAACAATTACAATAATCTCCGCCCATCCCCAACTTACCTTTCATATCAAAAATCCTTGAAATCCACCCAATTTCACACCCACTTAACACAAAACTCCCTCTATGACCCTTTCCAATCTGGTTTCCGCCCCCGCCACAGCACCGAAACTGCACTCATAAAAATCACCAATGATCTTCTCACTGCAGCTGACTCCGGTTCACTCTCCATCCTCATCCTTCTTGACCTTAGTGCAGCCTTTGACACCATGTCCCACCCCATCCTCCTTGGTAGACTCTCCTCCATTGGCATCACCCACACCCCCCTTCACTGGTTCCACTCCTATCTCTCAGGCCGCACTCAATTCATTCAGCTCAAATCCTTCAAGTCGGACCCCTCCCCAGTCACTACAGGTGTGCCCCAGGGCTCTGTCCTGGGGCCCCTTCTCTTCATCACTTATCTCCTCCCCCTTGGCACCATCTTCCGTAAATTCAACATTCATTACCACTGCTACGCGGATGACACCCAGCTCTACCTTTCCAGTAAACCAAACTCCACACTCCCACCCTCTTCCCTCATCACCTGTTTATCTGAAATCAAATCCTGGTTCACTTCCAACTTCCTGAAATTAAACAGTGAAAAAACTGAAATCCTCCTAATTGGCACCAAATCTACACTATCCAAAATTGACCGTTTCCCCCTTCTCATCGACAGCTTCTCAGTCTCCCCCTCCCTTCAGGTTAAGAGTCTGGGTGTCATCCTTGACAGCACCCTATCATTCCAATCTCATATCAATAACACTACCCGATCTGCCTACTTCCATCTACGACATATCAACCGACTCCGTCCCTCCCTCACCCCTAACACCACCGCCATCCTTGTCCACAGCCCTGTCACCTCCCGTCTTGACTACTGCAACTCTCTCCTCTTCGGTCTCCCTCATAAATCCCTCCATAAGCTTCAATTGGTTCAAAACTCTGCTGCACGTATTATTACCAAAACCCCTTCTTCCCACCATATCACCCCCCTCCTACAGCAACTTCACTGGCTCCCGGTCGCACTCAGAATCCAATTCAAAATCCTTCTATACACTTTCAAAGCTATCCATAACCTCGCCCCTCCATACCTATCTGACCTCCTCCACATTGTTACTCCAGCTCGCTCCCTCAGATCTTCCTCCTCTCTCCACCTCACTGTACCTCCTGCTCACCTCAGCAGATGGTAAAGAGTTCCAGAGCCGGGGAGCAGAGCGACTGAAAGCTCTGCTCCCCGGCTCTGGAACTCTTTACCATCTCACATCCGTAATTCCGACTCTCTCCCTCTTTTCAAAACAAAACTCAAAACCCACCTGTTTAAAACTGCTTACTTACTCCACCACACATAACTCTAACACTCCCTTTCTGCACAGTTTATTATTTTCCTCTTTTATCCATTTATTTTGTTTAAATGTTATTTATTGTATATTATTGATGTTTAATGTTGTTTATTGATGATTTTACTGGTGTCTGATGTTGTTTATTGTATGCCATTGATGTTTGATGACGATTTTAACCGATATTTTTCTGTAAGGTGTCCTTGAGTGGCTTGAAAGGCGCTTTTAAATAAAATTTATTATTATTATTATTATTTATGGTTGGATGTGACCAGTCTCAGGAGCTCTTCGGAGGACAGAGGGGTAAAACGGTTAAATCTAGCAGCGGCGGGAGTGGGGGGAGGGAGAATATCTGTGAAGGTGGGGCTAGGGAAGGTTGCAGCAGGGGTAAGGGAGATGCTGATGTTCGTCACCTTCTTGGTAAAGAAGTCAGCAAAATCATCAGCAGTGAGTGAGGAAGGGGGGTGAGGGTTGAGGAGAGAGGAGACCATGGAAAACAGTTTTCTGGGGTTGGAGGCAGAGGGGTTTATCTTGTTATGGTAGAATGTAGATTTGGCTGCTGACACTATGGAGTGTGAGCAGCCGCTAAGACTGCATTTAAAAGAGCTAAGACTGCATTTAAAAGAGCTAAGACTGCATTTAAAAGTGACCTGGAACTGCTATCTTGTCAAATACATTTTGTCTTTTGTCTTCTTATTTGTTGTATATCACTTTAATCGCTGTTTGTAACTTGGCACTTTGATCACTCATTGTTACTTGGCACTTAGTCAGAGATGTTGAATACTAGCAATGGTTAATCTAGCAATTGAAATGCTTGAAACTTGTTCTGGTGACTTTCTTACTCTATTAGCAGCAATGAAATGTTTCACCTTCTTATGACAAATGTACTCTTTGTGAGTCGCTTTGGATAAAAAGCGTCTGCCAAATGCCCTAAATGTAAATGTAAATGTACTCCTCCTCTGGGCCAGTGGGGAAAAGAGTGGGTGAGAGGAATTGTCCAAGATAGACCGTAGCCTGGACAGCATCCTCCTATCTGCCACAGTCGTTAGAGTGTCCAGTTCCTCCCCCACTACATCACCAGCCCTCTTGATGAGTCTATTAAGTCTGTTGGTGTCCGCAACCTTCATCCCACTGCCCCAGCATGTGACAGCGAAGAAGATCACACTGGCAACAACAGACTCATGGAACATTCTCAACATTGTCCTGCAGATGTTGAAGGACCTTAGCCTCCTCAAGAAAAAGAGTCGCCTTTGGCCCTTCTTGTAGGTAGCCTCTGTGTTCCTGGTCCAGTCCAACTTGTTGTTGAAGTACACCCCCAGGTACTTGTACTCCTCAAGAGTGTCGACAGGAACCCCCTGGATGAACACATGGCACACCAGAGTTTTTGCCCTCCTTATAGATCTACTATGAGCTCCTTAGTCTTTTATTATTATTTGTTCCATTGAGCTGCAGATGGTTCAGCTCACACCAAGAGGCAAAGTTACCCACAACAGTCCTATATTCACCCTCATCATCATCTTCAATACAGCCAACTATTGCAGTCATCAGAAAACTTCTGAAGGTGGCAGGACTCAGTGCAATAGTTAAAGTCTGAGGTGTAGAGGGTGAAGAGGAAGGGAGAGAGGACCGTCCCCTGAGGGGCCCCGATGTTGCTGACCACCCTGTCAGATACAGTTCTGTAGGTGTACGAACTATGGTCTACCCATCAGGTAAATCTACATTGGTTTTGTTTTTTTGTTTTTTTTATAATGAAAATAATGAATCTGAACTGATCTGAATCTGAATCTGAATCTGAAACTGGACTATAACCTGAACAAACTGGACCTGCAGAGATGCGGCTCCGTCTACTCCTCATGGGTGAACGTTCTTCTAAACGTTCTTGGAATGAAAAAGAAGACAGCAGCACTTAGTACCAGCTTTAGGAACAATTACCACACTAAGAAAACATTTCTGTCACTTATGAGCGCTCAGAGGCAGCCCTTTACAGGCTTCTATTCTATTCCTAATAAACCATTTACAAATCAATATTTCATTAACAGATGGGCAAGCTGGGAAGACTTCAACTTCAACAAGGAGCGGGATACACTGGGGCCAGGGGGAGACAGAGGGGTTCATCTCAGGGTGAAACCCTAACCCTGACTTTGAAATTGTATGTCAAAAAATGTATACAGAATGCAGATTAAATCATTTATTCCTTGATATGTTTCTTAATTAAGATACATCAATCATAAGGTTATTATTATGTGAGAGTTCTGGATGTAAATCTATCTCTCTAGACATATTGTGTATGAATAGGAATGGTGGGTGAACTCATTTGATTAAACCACATTGCAGATCAGGAGTAGGTTATGCAGTAACATGAGGAGTAGCCTGCCAAAGTAAATCATCTAGATATGAATTAAGACATGCTAAGCATGCTAAGTTACATGCTAGCCCTCATCCCCTCCATGCCAGCCCCCCCTGGGCCCGCCTCAGGCCGACGGCTGAGCCTGGCGCTGGGCTACAGGGACCCCTAGTGGTGAGACTGGCTTGGCTCAGGAGAGACGTCTATGGAACACGTTGGGCTCACAACGTTTCTGCTTGACCCGAAGTTTTTATTGACATGCATGTTTCTCCTGTTTTACATTATTGTCCTTATTGTTTAAATGAAACAATGCAATAAAGCAGCACACACCTGAGGCCAGGAGGGGGCTTTTAACTTGAAAATGCTCTCGAAACATGAACGGACTTGAGTGGAACACTGGGCCGCACAAGGCAGCGGCCAATTAAAGCTTAAACCAATTAAGATGACGAGGGACGTTTGTTACCCCACTTGGTAACTTTTCAAACTATCGTTAGCCGCCCAACACACAAGACAGGGTAGGAGCAATCCTTGTCATCTCACTGACCGAGTAGGTCAGTAGAACCTACACTACTAGAATCTACTACAGTAGAGCCCCTGTCATTTGAGGTCCTAGGCTCCACATTCCCGTGGGTGAGCTGGGCGATGTTCAGGCTGCAGACCAGTGACTCCACTCAACAGATGCTGGAGAAGGCCTTGGTGACGCCCACCTGATACCACTGATTGGGGCCACCTGGTGAGTCAGGGCAGAACCACAGAATAAAGGACCTAACACCTTTACAAAGAAGATTGGGCCACAGTTTGACAACACGGTGATAGAATGCCCGGAGGCTGCAGGATGGAGATGATGGAAGGAGACAGGAGACAACACGAGAGCAGAGAGACAGAAAACAGGCAGGGGAGACAGACAGATAGGTAGTACTCAGAATGTATGGAGAAACAACTGTCACTTATCATTTATTTCTCATTTATTTATCATTTTCTGTACAAATCCAAAGCACAAACATGAGGATGGGGCGTGGGTCTACAGACTGTGTCTGACAGTGCGGCTGCGGAGACTGAGCAGGTAGGCCTGGGCCTGGTCCACACCAGATGTGGGCTCCACCCTGGGCGGAGAGCCCTCCACCAGCTTCACAAAGTAATGGCAGTACACCTTCTCCATGATGCCAAACATCCCCCTGCCATGGTAACGAATCCTCTGCAGATATTTACCCTTCCCTGAGACGGATTCAGCTGGGGGTCAAAATGTAACAACATGGAGAAGTGTTAATGGCTCGTACTTCTTCTTTGCATTGAAACAACATGCATCCCTCTGGAAGGCTGAAGGTGTAGCTACAACATGCATCCCTCTGGAAGGCTGAAGGTGTAGCTACAACATGCATCCCTCTGGAAGGCTGAAGGTGTAGCTACAACATGCATCCCTCTGGAAGGCTGAAGGTGTAGCTACAACATGCATCCCTCTGGAAGGCTGAAGGTGTAGCTACAACATGCATCCCTCTGGAAGGCTGAAGGTGTAGCTACAACATGCATCCCTCTGGAAGGCTGAAGGTGTAGCTACAACATGGATCCCTCTGGAAGGCTGAAGGTGTAGCTACAACATGCATCCCTCTGGAAGGCTGAAGGTGTAGCTACAACATGCATCCCTCTGGAAGGCTGAAGGTGTAGCTACAACATGCATCCCTCTGGAAGGCTGAAGGTGTAGCTACAACATGCATCCCTCTGGAAGGCTGAAGGTGTAGCTACAACATGCATCCCTCTGGAAGGCTGAAGGTGTAGCTACAACATGGATCCCTCTGGAAGGCTGAAGGTGAAGGTGTAGTCAGGTTCTGGTCTTGGAAGACTCACCGATGTACAGGTTAGACTTGTATTCCACGTTGTGGTTTCTAACAGCCATTTCCTGAGCTTCTAAAAGCACCTGGAGATAAAGACAGGAAGTAGCTCAGAGAACACAGCAAGCATTGCACCAGTCCCAGTACACCAGTAACAGTGCACCAGTCCCAGTGCACCAGTCCCAGTGCACCAGTCCCAGTACACCAGTAACAGTGCACCAGTCCCAGTACACCAGTAACAGTGCACCAGTCCCAGTGCACCAGTAACAGTGCACCAGTCCCAGTGCACCAGTAACAGTGCACCAGTCCCAGTACACCAGTAACAGTGCACCAGTAACAGTGCACCAGTCCCAGTACACCAGTAACAGTGCACCAGTCCCAGTGCACCAGTAACAGTGCACCAGTCCCAGTGCACCAGTAACAGTGCACCAGTCCCAGTACACCAGTCCCAGTGCACCAGTAACAGTGCACCAGTAACAGTGCACCAGTCCCAGTGCACCAGTAACAGACTGTGGTTGTACTGGTCAGCTCCCAGGAGAACCAGACGAAATAGTCTGTTTGATCGGTGTTGGTTCGGGGAAAGGAGGCTAATGATTGATCTACTGAAGGGCCAGGTGTAAATATTTATTATCAACCATGTTTGTTCTTTTTAATTATTGTTGATTTATTACAACCAACAGAATCAATCAGAATAAATCCATTTAACCAATCCCACTCGGGTTTCTTTGTTATAGACAGCATGGACTACATTCATAGTCCATGCTGTCTATAACAAAGAAACCCGAGTGGGATTGGTTAAATGGATTTATTCTGATTGATTCTGTTGGACTAGATTCATACAGTCCTCTTACAGTCCATAGAGGTGGACTACATTCATAGTCCTCTTACTGTCCATAGAGGTGGACTACATTCATAGTCCTCTTACTGTCCATAGAGGTGGACTACATTCATAGTCCTCTTAATTTCCATAAAGGTGGACTACATTCATAGTCCTCTTACTGTCTATAGAGGTGGACTACATTCATAGTCCTCTTACTGTCTATAGAAGTGGACTACATTCATAGTCCTCTTACTGTCTATAGAGGTGGACTACATTCATAGTCCTCTTACTGTCTATAGAAGTGGACTTCATTCATACAGTCCTCTTACTGTCCATAGAGGTGGACTACATTCATAGTCCTCTTACTGTCCATAGAGGTGGACTACATTCATAGTCCTCTTACTGTCCATAGAGGTGGACTACATTCATAGTCCTCTTACTGTCTATAGAGGTGGACTACATTCATACAGTCCTCTTACTGTCCATAGAGGTGGACTACATTCATAGTCCTCTGTCTGTCTTAACAATAAATAAATGAACTATACTAAATGTATTAAATATATGAACCATACTAACTGTATTACATATCTTAACTGTATTAACTATATTGAATATATTAACTACAGTACCTGTGGCTGTATTTCCAGTCTGGGACTAATCACACCTTAATGATCTTAACATCTAGAACTCACCTCTTTCACTATCCCTGCTCCCTTCTTGTTGTTGAACTCCAGCTGTGCGAGGGCCTGGTCAATGCTCAGGCCTCGGATCTGTTAACAGGGTCAGAGGTTAAAGTTCAGTCCAACATCATGAGTGGCAAGAGAGCGGCGGCATCTCACCATCTTAGCCAGATACCACATCTTATCTTTGCTGTACTTGATCTGTCGTCTGCAGTGGTAGACCTCCTGTGGAAAGACACACACACATGAGCAACACACACAGACTGTGCTGATGCTGTTCTGTATTGAAAAAGTGTCCTATATGTATAAATGACTAACAGTGTTACTGTACTGGACATCAACATCACACTAGGAGTCCTCCTACTTGATCACATGACATCAACATCACATTAAGAGTCCTCATACTTGATCACATGACATCATCATCATCACATTAGGAGTCCTCCTAATTGATCACATGACATCATCATCACATTAGGAGTCCTCCTACTTGATCACATGACATCAACATCACACTAGGAGTCCTCCTAATTGATCACATGACATCAACATCACATTAAGAGTCCTCATACTTGATCACATGACATCATCATCATCACATTAGGAGTCCTCCTAATTGATCACATGACATCAACATCACATTAAGAGTCCTCATACTTGATCACATGACATCATCATCATCACATTAGGAGTCCTCCTAATTGATCACATGACATCAACATCACATTAAGAGTCCTCATACTTGATCACATGATATCATCATCATCACATTAGGAGTCCTCCTAATTGATCACATGACATCATCATCACACTAGGAGTCCTCCTAATTGATCACATGACATCAACATCACACTAGGAGTCCTCCTAATTGATCACATGACATCAACATCACATTAGGAGTCCTCCTAATTGATCACATGACATCAACATCACAATAGGAGTCCTCCTAATTGATCACATGACATCAAAATCACACTAGGAGTCCTCCTAATTGATCACATGACATCATCATCACATTAGGAGTTCTCCTAATTGATCACATGACATCAACATCACATTAAGAGTCCTCATACTTGATCACATGACATCATCATCATCACATTAGGGGTCCTCCTAATTGATCACATGACATCAACATCACACTAGGAGTCCTCCTAATTGATCACATGACATCAACATCACACTAGGAGTCCTCCTAATTGATCACATGACATCAACATCACATTAGGAGTCCTCCTAATTGATCACATGACATCAACATCACATTAGGAGTCCTCCTAATTGATCACACTAGGAGTCCTCCTAATTGATCACATGACATCAACATCACATTAGGAGTCCTACTTGATGACAGGACTCACCGCCGGTCTGCGGGGCTCATCAGGGTGCTGTGGAGGATAGAGCTTCAGGTTCTTCCTCTCCCAGTTCTTTGTAACGTCCAGAGAGGGGCTGGTGTGGAAGCATGCCAGGGGGCTGCCTGGGAGGGTCAGCACCCTGAGGAGAGCAGGAGGAACTCACTGTTTGTCTGAATGTACAATTACATCATGCTTATTGTGCAGTCAGTTACCAACTGCACATTGGATATGAGGTTCTTTCTTCCAGAACGTTACTGGTTTTATATAGACCAAATCAGCTGCAACGTTGTTCCGCGGTGCTGTGAGCATATCTGTTGTTAAAGGAGAAGCCTTCAACACTAAGTAATCATCTATTTTCTAGTACTCTTGACTCAGAGTTCTGCTGGTCTCCATTAATACGGGCCGGTAGTGGTTGGATAGTGGACTGCCAGCCTCAGTGTGCTGTTCTTAAGGGTGGTGCAGCTCTTCTCCTCACTGCAGAGACATGAGGGTGTCCTCTGTCTGCTGAGTGTCTCACCTCATGGGACCAACACTCCTCAGGAGGGAAACGCCTGTGACAGAAAACACACGGACTCACATCAAACCACAATTGCTAATATAATGTCTTACGTATACACCTATAGATTCAAAAAGACCATCCTTTAATAATAAAATGATCCTCACCACGAACTGCGCCGGCGGTCGCCATTTTGAATGGATGACGTCAAAAGGTCGATCAGGTTTACGCTAATAGACAGCGGACGTTTTAGGTGACAATGATATATTCTATACAAAAGTGTTGCAAAAAATGAACCGTAATGATGGTGTTTAATTAACTGTTAAACGCCATTCTATGGTACTAAGTTTTGCAAATACAATTTATTCGTTATTATAACATGTCCCTCGTAGGGGCCCGTAGTCCGTCCCCAGTATTTACGACCATAGGTTTACGACAGCCCGGTGACCATCCGGCAGGCGCTGTGATGAACAAGCATGGATGTTGCGGTACGAGTGCGTTGACCTGGGCGGTTGGGGTTACCTCGGGTTGACATCTCTGGATTTCATCGATTCATATTAAAAACACAAACTTTCAAGGCATCATGCATGAACGAGTGATTCCTGCGTCTCCCAACTGGTACTGCGGCCGCTGCAGCGACACCAACCATAGAGGCGTGATGGGCTTCGGAGCCCGGAACATGGTCTACCTGCTGGACGTGTCTGCAGAGTCCTGCACGGTCCTGGGTGAGTATGGCTCACACTCTGGTCCAAAAGACTTCATTAATCCGGGGGACTGATGAAGGGTTGTGCTTCAAATGGGGACGACTGGGAGATCCTGTGACTCCGCCACTGTCCTCATATTGACGTGGCTCTACTGACTCCCTCCCTCTGCCATTGACTCGTGTTTTTCTAATGTTTGAATGTGACATTTGATGAGTTAGTCTTGTATGTTACTGTATGAATGGAGTGTTTTCTGATCACTGTACCAGCCTGGTGACTATGAATGACTCTCTCCAGGGAGTCTGTCTGGGCACAGGGAGCGCGTGTCTGGCTTCTCCTTCTGCCGCCAGGCGGGTCAGGACCGGCTGTGTGCCAGCAGCTCTGATGATGGTACCGTCAAGTTGTGGGACTCGGATGACAGAGTTCTGATTAAAGAGCACAGCTCTCACCAGGTGTGTACAGGAGTGTGCGTGGAACAAGACATGCATTTCAGCAGAACAGTATGCCAATAATATATAGTGTTTATGTATGTATGTATGTACATACGTATGTATGTATGTATGTAAACCCTTTATTCTGTTTCCTAAGATAGCCAGCATCTGTGTTGTTCTACTGTGTGTGTGTGTGTGTGTGTGTGTGTGTGTGTGTGTGTGTGTGTGTGTGTGGCAGGGCAGCATTGTGGCGCTCCATTGGTCTCCAGCAGATAAAAACCTGGTGGTGTCGGGAGATGACAAGGGAGTGGTGGTCTGCTACTGGTTCCACACGGGAGACAGCAGCAGTTTCCTCCCCCTGCCTAAGGCCTTGTTCTCCCTCTCCTGCTCCCCTCACACCTGGAGCCTCGTGGCCCTAGGGTGAGAACCTGTGTTCTTCATGTTATTCAGCAGACAGGAATTTACCCCGTCCAACTCCTGTCATCTACTGGCCAGTAGAGGACAGGCTCTAGAGTGGAGGGTCAACGGGACAAGATGTGAAGAGCCTCCTGACAGAGAAGATGTTTCACAGAGACATCATTAACCAGCCTGTCCTCCTCCAGGTACAAGCATGGCATGATCCTCCTGGTGGACCTGTCTAAGAAAGGAGAAGTTCTGCATCGGCTCCGTGGCCACGAGGATGAGATCCATTCCGTCTGCTGGTCCCCTAGCAGCCAACCAGACCTGGGGGCCTCGCCTCCCCAGGACCTACCAGGGGTGGAGGAGGGTGGGCTTCTACTAAATGTTGGTTCAGCATGGTCTCCCTGCTTCCTGCGGCGTTCTGGGTTTCTGGTGCTGAGTGGTGGCAGCAGACATGTGACTGCTGTTCAGGCTTTGTGTTGAACGCTACCTGCTTCTGTTTCCCGTGTAGCCAGAGGGGGGCGCGGGTATCTGGCGTCCGGGAGCCGAGACCAGAGCATCCGGGTGTGGAGTGCAGACAGCGGTAGAAGTGAGACGCCACACCTGGACGGCTCCTTCCAACACCTCACCCTGCCTCATGAAGGCTGCACCTTTGAACACTAGACAGGCGGAGGGACCCTCCGGCCCTGTGGTTAATGATTCTTCTTCTCTGGTGGTCAATGCAGGTGTCATGACGTTGAAGTTGCCCTACCTGAAGAAGAGAGGGGGCGGAGTCAGTGCAGGGGGTGGAGTCAGTGGGGTGAAGGACCGCCTCTGGCTCAGTGTTCATTGGCCGGATGACCGCCCCTCCCAGCTGCTGTCCAGCTGTTTCAGGTAACGAGGAATCTACCTCCTCCAGCGATGGAGCTAACCTGCTAGTTCTGCTGTAGAGCTAACCTGCTAGTTCTGCTGTAGAGCTAACCTGCTAGTTCTGCTGTAGAGCTAACCTGCTAGTTCTGCTGTAGAGCTAACCTGCTAGTTCTGCTGTAGAGCTAACCTGCTAGTTCTGCTGTAGAGCTAACCTGCTAGTTCTGCTGTAGAGCTAACCTGCTAGTTCTGCTGTAGAGCTAACCTGCTAGTTCTGCTGTAGAGCTAACCTGCTAGTTATGCTGTAGAGCTAACCTGCTAGTTCTGCTGTAGAGCTAACCTGCTAGTTCTGCTGTAGAGCTAACCTGCTAGTTCTGCTGTAGAGCTAACCTGCTAGTTCTGCTGTAGAGCTAACCTGCTAGTTCTGCTGTAGAGCTAACCTGCTAGTTCTGCTGTAGAGCTAACCTGCTAGTTCTGCTGTAGAGCTAACCTGCTAGTTCTGCTGTAGAGCTAACCTGCTAGTTATGCATCATTGACAAATATAAATACAGTTAAATGATAAAACATTGTGGATATTTGCTCATGTAGATCATAAATTGTATAATCCACTGGAAATATTTGTCATTACTCGCGTATATCTTGTGTGTGTGTAGTGGGGAGATGGTTCTGTGGGACCTAGGTGCGAGTGGGAAGCAGAGGTGGAGTGTTCTGGGATCAGGAGATCAGAACCACAGCCGCATCGTGTTCAACATGAGCTCCGTCTGTCTGTCCACTGGGCAGCGGCTGCTGCTCAGCACCTCCATGGACCGGGAGGTAGCTCCATGAGGATCACTCCACGCTATCATCATGTCAACCTGATGAACCCATCAGATTATCGCTAATCTCTATGGACCTGTTAATCCAGATGACATGGTGTTAATCTCTATGGACCTGTTAATCCAGATGACATGGTGTTAATCTCTATGGACCTGTTAATCCAGATGACATGGTGTTAATCTCTATGGACCTGTTAATCCAGATGACATGGTGTTAATCTCTATGGACCTGTTAATCCAGATGACATGGTGTTAATCTCTATGGACCTGTTAATCCAGATGACATGGTGTTAATCTCTATGGACCTGTTAATCCAGATGACATGGTGTTAATCTCTATGGACCTGTTAATCCAGATGACATGGTGTTAATCTTTATGGACCTGTTAATCCAGATGACATGGTGTTAATCTCTATGGATCTGTTAATCCAGATGACATGGTGTTAATCTCTATAGATCTGTTAATCCAGATGACATGGTCTTAATCTCTATGGATCTGTTAATCCAGATGACATGGTGTTAATCTCTATGGATCTGTTAATCCAGATGACATGGTATTAATCTCTATGGATCTGTTTATCCAGATGACATGGTGTTAATCTCTATGGATCTGTTAATCCAGATGACATGGTGTTAATCTCTATAGATCTGTTAATCCAGATGACATGGTGTTAATCTCTATGGACCTGTTAATCCAGATGACATGGTGTTAATCTCTATAGATCTGTTAATCCAGATGACATGGTGTTAATCTCTATGGATCTGTTAATCCAGATGACATGGTGTTAATCTCTATAGATCTGTTAATCCAGATGACATGGTGTTAATCTCTATGGATCTGTTAATCCAGATGACATGGTGTTAATCTCTATAGATCTGTTAATCCAGATGACATGGTGTTAATCTCTATGGATCTGTTAATCCAGATGACATGGTGTTAATCTCTATAGATCTGTTAATCCAGATGACATGGTGTTAATCTCTATGGACCTGTTAATCCAGATTAAGTGCTGGGACCTGGCCTCTCTGGAGTGTGTGTGGACGCTGCCCACCCTGGGGGGCTCAGTGTACGCCCTCAGCTTCTCCCCGGTGGCCACGGGCCGCCTGGCGCTGGGCGGGGCTGACCAGATGATCCGGTCCTGGGACACCATGTCCCTGCAGAACCCCTACCACATCAAGACCTTCTGGCAGGGCATCCGCTCCAAGATCACCGCGGTACCAGACCCTGGGGGTTCACGTCGTAGATGTTTAGTCTGACGGGGGCGCTTTGGCTCCACCCAGTGGTTTAGAAAGTCACTGCCAGTCGTACAATAATGCAGTTCACTGAAATGCACGCAGCACAATACTGAGTGTGGTTCTGTGTTGTGTTCTGCCAGCTGGCCTGGCGGCCCAGCAGGGAGGGCTCTCTGGCGTTTGGGACAGATGACGGGAAAGTGGGAATCTACGAGGCATTTTCCAACAAGTGAGATGAAGAAGTGAATCCACACAGAATGCCTGTAGAGGGCTGAAGTACATCTTGGGTGAGATCCACTTACCATGACCAACATCTGTAAAGACTCCTCCTGCTTCTTCTTCAGGCCTCCTCAGATCTCCTCCTCCTACCACCAGAAGACCATCTACAGGCTGGCCTGGGCCCCCACACTGCCCCCCCTCTCCTTTGGTGAGACTCGCCACCTGACATCCACGAACGCAGGCATGCACGCACACGCACGCACACGCACGCACGCACGCACACACACGCACACACACGCACGCACCAGCACCCTGTGTGAGGCTGGTTTTCGTCCTCCAGCAGGGGGAGCTGGTGACCGGGGGTCCTGCAGCCTCTACAGCTGTGGAGGGGAGGGATCCATCCTGCAGCATGATCCCCGCCACCTGGACTCAGACGCCTGCAACATTGACCAGCTGATCAGAGACACCAACAGCATCAAGGTATGGCCTAGCCGCCACGTAGCCTAGCGCCGCGCAGCCCTGTAACCTAGTGTCTCAAAGCCTAGCAAAGAGTATCCAAGTGCAGCGTAGTAATGCATAGAACTAGAAGAGCATTGTGTAACCTAGCCTAGCACTGCAAACTAGCCTAGTGGAGCACAGTTTAGCCTACGCCAACCATCTAACTCTGCCTCCAGCACAAGCTATCACCTCACTCGGACTTCAGCTGGAAACCAGACGGCACCGTGGTTGCCATCGGCAACGAGGACGGGTGAGTTCCCATCCCGTAATGTGGCTGCACCTGTCTGCAGCCCCTGAGCGTCTGTGTGTGTTCCAGGTCCGTGGATGTGTACCGGGCCCCTGACCTGAAGCAGCTGTGCAGTGTGCAGCAGCACAGTAAGATGATCAACACCCTGCAGTGGTATCCTTCACTGGCTCCACAGCAACAGCTGCACTTCCTGCTGGCGTCCGGGTCCAGCAGTGGCACGGTCTTTGTCCACGACCTGCGGTCCGCCTGCGGTAGGAACCCCTCCAACCCTCCTGTTCCTTGTGATGTTGGATGTAAACCTGCAACACCTTCTGTTAGGTTGTTGCTGCAATTTAGAGTTTCACATCTGCTAATGAGCTGTAATTAACCAGATGGCGCTGTTGGTGTCTTGTTACTTCTGTAAGATGTGAGGTCACCATTGTGACCTCAAGCCTGGTTAACCCAACGCTTGGTTAGCGTTGGGTTAAGGTTGCTGGTGGACCTCATGTTGTCTCCATGTTCTCCAGAGATGCCAGCGGACCACCCTGCCGTGATCTCTGAGGCGTTCCGGACCCTGGGGGCCCACTCGGGCAAGATCACCGGCCTCTCCTGGAGCACCCATCACCCAGCTCACCTGGCCTCCGTCAGCTACGACCGCACGGCACAGGTCAGGGGTCAGACAGAGCTGGTTAAAGGTCAGGGGTCAGACAGAGCTGGTTAAAGGTCAGGGGTCAGACAGAGCTGGTTAAAGGTCAGGGGTCAAACAGAGCTGGTTAAAGGTCAGGGGTCAGACAGAGCTGGTTAAAGGTCAGGGGTCAGACAGAGCTGGTTAAAGGTCAGGGGTCAAACAGAGCTGGTTAAAGGTCAGGGGTCAGACAGAGCTGGTTAAAGGTCAGGGGTCAAACAGCTGGTTAAAGGTCAGGGGTCAGACAGAGCTGGTTAAAGGTCAGGGGTCAAACAGAGCTGGATAAATGTCCTAGTTTACAATATTAATATTGATCTCAAGTGTAGACACAATGCATGCATTACAACTAAAATTTTAATAGTTTTTTAATTGTACATTGTCCTTCCTATTTAAGCACGTAATTTATATTGGAGGGACAAGAATCATTTTGTGGCATTTGAATTGAAAGGATCAGTTGGGAACAGATGAAAAGGTTTTCATTTGGACGAAATGTTTGAAACCTTTAAACGCTGCCCTCTTGTGGAGAAGCTGGGCTTGCAATAAAAAGACACTGGGGAACAAAATGGTGAGGATGGAGAGAAAGGGTCTAGCAGAAAGCTACAGTTCTGGAACGCTCCATTGATTTATTCAGGGGCTCACAAACCAGGAGGGACACGTCTGATTTTGTGTGTGTGTGTGTGTGTGTGTGTGTGTGTGTGTGTGTGTGTGTGTGTGTGTGTGTGTGTGTGTGTGTGTGTGTGTGTGTGTGTGTGTGTGTGTGTGTGTGTGTGTGTGTGTGTGTGTGTGTGTGTGTGTGTGTGTGTAGGTGTGGGATGTGCTGAAGGGAGAGACACTAGTGAACTACCGGGGTCATGGTAACAGGGTGATGTGTGTGGAGTGGTCCCCCGTGGACCCAGACGTGGTCTGGACCGGAGCTGATGACTTCACCGTACATGAGTGGAGGCTGTCCAGGCAGGAGTTCACAGCTCCCCCTAGAGGTGAGGAGTACATTCACGTTTACATTGAGGGCAATTAGCAGACTCTTTTATCCAGAGCCACTTACAAAGAGTACATTTGTCAGAAGAAGGTGAAACACTTCATTGCTGCTAATACAGTAAGAAAGTCACCAGAACAAGTTTCAAACATTTCAATTGCTAGATTAGCCATTGCTAGTATACAACATCTCTGACTAAGTGCCACGTTAAAGAGCGATTAAAGTGCCAACAAATACAAGGAATAAGAGCATGAGGGAAGGGTTATGCAGAGTAGAACTACAGCCCGGTCCCTGTTGGTGTGTACACATTATCAACAAAAGATGTATAAAAGAAGTTGAAGTGAAATCTTTCTTGTCTTTCTCATCTTCCACTCCCTAAGGCAAGAAGACTTTGGGACTGAAGGCCAAGCAGAAGAAAGACAACATGGCCGCTTCCAGTCGGCTAGAGGGAGAGCCTACGTCTGTTCATGGAGAGACAGAATCTAGAGGGACAAGGAGTGTTAATGGAGAGAGAGGGTGGAGGGAGAGAGACACTAGGAGTGTTAATGGAGAGGGAGAGACTAAGACAGTGAATGGAGAGAGAGGGTGGAGGGAGAGAGACACTGGGAGTGTTAATGGAGAGCGAGACGAAGACCAACAGAATGGAAACAACAGCTCATCGCTGTCAGCAGGTAACTGACGCACACAGTGAGCAGCTCCTCATGTCGGCCATGTTACAGGCTCTGGCCCCGCCTCCCATCCACTTTGTATTGGACGTGATATCGTAAAGGGTAAAGGGGCATTTAGCAGACATTTTTGTCCAAAGCGACTTACAATCAGTACATTTGTGGGGTTCGACTTGTGGACAGTTGGAGGAGGGACCACTGGGATCGAACAGCCAACCCTATGGTTAGTGGACGACCCGCTCTGTCGACCCGCTCTACCTGCTGAGCTACTGCCGCCCGTATCGTGGGGCAAAGGATTCAGGGACGGCTCGCGGGTGGGCAGGGTTTGAAGTGCGTAGAAAGGGGTGGAACAAAAGTTTAATTGGTCCACGGAAGTTCAGTGAATTTAACTGCCACAAGCAGCAGTGTTGACCCCGACTAAGGGGCGGGGCTAACCCTCTGGTGGGATGCCACTCTAGCTACTTACTGTTGGCTGCTAGTATTAGCCACACTGACTGCTGTCAGTAGTATGGCTTACACTAGCAGCCAACATGGCTTACACTAGCATCTGTTTGCCATGTTAGCTGCTAGTGTGATCTTCTGATGTGTTTCCAGCCGCTGGAGCGTTGAAGAAGCCCCCAGCACTCCTGAGGACCAAGGAGAAGCCAGGTAGGACTCTAAGATATGATGATATTATTACAGCTCTGACAGTGAGTGTGTTGTCTTAATACTTTTGAATAGCTGTATTTAATATATTTCATGTATGACATAGTGGTCTCAAAGTTGTGTGTTTGTGTGTGTGTAGAGGTGATGAAGAGGAGGAAGGCTCGCTCCATGCTTCCTCTCAGCACTGCCATGGACCACCGGTCCAAAGAGGACCTGTTGGAAGACTGCGTTACCCTGGCAACCATCACACACAGCCCAGGTGAGCCTGTTACCCTGGCAACCATCACACACAATGCAGGTATGCCTGTATTCCCATAGCAACCACCACACACAGACCAAGTGAGTGTGTTACCAAAGCAACCGTTACGTCTTTGAAACTTACTGTAAGTAACGTGGTGGAGGTGTGATCCAGGCAAGGGTCCACACCTCCAGCTGACATGAGTCATATATTATGATATCAATCTGTAGACTGGTTCATATTTCTGTGTTGTGTCACCAGCACCCCCTGCAGGCTGCGTCCCAGGCCAGGGGCAACACCTGCACCTGGGGCTATTCTCAGATCGCCACGCCCTCCACAGCATGTTCCTGGAGGAAGGTGAGCTCAATGCTAACTAACGCTAGCAACACTTGCATGCAAACAGCTCACGTGTGTGTGTGTGTGTGTGTGTAGAGGAGGCTCACCTGGCAGCAGGTCACCCAGACTCTGTGGTCTACCTGCGGCTGTGGAGCGGAGACGTGGAGGGAGCCCTGAGGACGGCCACCGAGAGAGGAGAACTCAGCGATCACCTGCTGGCTGTCGCCCCCACAGGTGAGACCACCTGTAGCTGTGATGGAGGACAGACTCTTACCAGTGGGGGTCCAGGCGGTGTATTAAAGGTGTTTCCTGTGCAGGGGGCTACAGGGTGGGGGTCCGGGTGGTGTCATTCAATGTGTGTTTCCTGTGCAGGGGGCTACAGGGTGTGGGTCCGGGTGGTGTCATTCAATGTGTGTTTCCTGTGCAGGGGGCTACAGGGTGTGGGTCCGGGTGGTGTCATTCAATGTGTGTTTCCTGTGCAGGGGGCTACAGGGTGGGGGTCCGGGTGGTGTCATTCAATGTGTGTTTCCTGTGCAGGGGGCTACAGGGTGGGGGTCCGGGTGGTGTCATTCAATGTGTGTTTCCTGTGCAGGGGGCTACAGGGTGTGGGTCCGGGTGGTGTATTAAAGGTGTTTCCTGTGCAGGGGGCTACAGGGTGTGGGTCCGGGTGGTGTATTAAAGGTGTTTCCTGTGCAGGGGGCTACAGGGTGTGGGTCCAGGCGGTGTATTAAAGGTGTTTCCTGTGCAGGGGGCTACAGGGTGTGGGTCCAGGCGGTGTATTAAAGGTGTTTCCTGTGCAGGGGGCTACAGGGTGTGGGTCCAGGCGGTGTATTAAAGGTGTTTCCTGTGCAGGGGGCTACAGGGTGTGGGTCCAGGCGGTGTATTAAAGGTGTTTCCTGTGCAGGGGGCTACAGGGTGTGGGTCCAGGCGGTGTATTAAAGGTGTTTCCTGTGCAGGGGGCTACAGGGTGTGGGTCCAGGCGGTGTATTAAAGGTGTTTCCTGTGCAGGGGGCTACAGGGTGTGGGTCCAGGCGGTGTATTAAAGGTGTTTCCTGTGCAGGGGGCTACAGGGTGTGGGTCCAGGCGGTGTATTAAAGGTGTTTCCTGTGCAGGGGGCTACAGGGTGTGGGTCCAGGCGGTGTATTAAAGGTGTTTCCTGTGCAGGGGGCTACAGGGTGTGGGTCCAGGCGGTGTATTAAAGGTGTTTCCTGTGCAGGGGGCTACAGGGTGTGGGTCCAGGCGGTGTATTAAAGGTGTTTCCTGTGCAGGGGGCTACAGGGTGTGGGTCCAGGCGGTGCAGGACTACGTGAAGCAGCTCTGTCTGCAGGATCAGCATCTGAAAGCCGCCTCCTTCCTGCTGTCAATCAACAAGCTGCTGGAAGCTATAGAGCTGCTGGGCTCACACAAGATGTACAGGTGTGTGTGTGTGTGTGTGTGTGTGTGTGTGTGTGTGTGTGTGTGTGTGTGTGTGTGTGTGTGTGTGTGTGTGTGTGTGTGTGTGTGTGTGTGTGTGTGTGTGTGTGTGTGTGTGTGTGTGTGTGTGTGTGTGTGTGTGTGTGTGTGTGTGTGTGTGTGTGTGTGTGTGTGTGTGTGTGTGTGTGTTCTCTAGAGACGCTGTAATGTGTACATGATCTCCAGAGAAGCTGTCGCTCTGGCCCGAGCCAGACTACCAGCCCAGGACGTGGTCCTGAAGGATCTCTACTTGTCCTGGGCCACATCGCTGGAGAAAGACGGACATCTGTCAGCTGCTGCCAAGTGGTGCGTACACCATGTTCACCGATGATTCAGGTCTCTGTATGAGCAGCGCTCCAATCAGGCCTCTCTGTCTTCTAACCATCCAGTTACGTGGCAGCGGGGGCGGGCTTTGATGCGGCCAAGGTGCTGTCCAAAAAGAGTGACCCCCCCTCGCTGCGGGCAGCTGCTACGCTAGCCCACCTAGCTGGGGAGCACCAGCTAGCTCACACGCTAGCACTACGCTGCGCTAAGGCACTAGCCACTAGCCTGGACTGGGTGGGAGCACAGCAAGTACTGAAGGCCCAGGACAGCACCCAGGACAGTCTGCTGGTGGGTGCAGCGCTTTTCCTTTTTTATTATCTTTTATATTTTATGTATTATCTTTCTAATATATGTATAATGTATTTACAGTCATGTGCATGACTACTAACCTTTCTTCTACATGTGATGGGTGTCAGGTCCACAGGTTGTGTTTCTGCGTGGCTGAGATGCTCAGTGCTGCCCTGACAGATGGTGACTCAGTGTCCGGTCACTCCTGGGCCAGGCAGCAGCCCTCCTCAGCGGAGCCCCGTGATGAGGGGCTCCAGGGCCACGTGCGTGGGGTGTGGCAGCAGGAGTTGGGGGTAGCACCTGGCTCTGGGGCGACGGCCCTCCTGAAGGAACTCAGATCTTTTGAGAGGACTCAACTGGGACCCAACAGCCCCCCACACCAGGTCCTGTCTGTCTTCTACATGTCCTGTCTGTCTTAGTTTTCTGTCTCTGTTGTTATTGTCCTGCCTGTCTGTGTGGTGACGTCCTTCTCCTTAGTAGGTGGTGTCTCACATCTCCGTGTGTCTGTCGCTGGCTGTGCTGCTGTGGTTGAGTGATGATGATGATGATGATGATGAGCTGGTGCAGCTGCTCTGGGAGGCGGTGGAGGCTCCGCGGGGGGCCGGTCTTCACACCATGTCTGACAGGCTCTGTTTCCTGATCTTCCCCCACGGTAGATTCTCCTCTCACCTCCTGCTCCTCCTCATCATCCCACATGTTGAGACATAATGTCGTCACTTAGAAGTTATCTTCTCAGGTAATGTCGGCGTGTTTTCCCGGAGCTTCCAGAAGCTTCTGGTTCCCGTGGCGACCGGGGCAGCAGCGGCGCACGCCAGCCTGCAGGCCTTCCTCAACTACCACTTCCTGTATGAGCTCTGGTGGAGCCACGCCCCCTCCTCCATCTCAGCCAATTGGGAGCTGCATGATGTGGTCGCGGCGGAGGAGGCCACGGTGACGGAGGAGGAGGCCACGATGACGAAGCAGGAGGCCACGGTGACGGAGGAGGCGGCCACGGTGACGGAGGAGGAGGCCACGGTGACGGAGGAGGAGGCCACGGTGACGGAGGAGGAGGCCACGGTGACGGAGGATGAGGCCACGGTGACGGAGCAGGAGGCCACGGTGACGGAGGAGGAGGCCACGGTGACGGAGGAGGCGGCCACGGTGACGGAGGAGGAGGCCACGATGACGGAGCAGGAGGCCACGGTGACGGAGCAGGAGGCGTGCGCCCGGCTGGCGGTGCTGCTGTCGGAGCCCCACGCCGCGTACCAGACCACTCAACGGCACATCGCCCGCGTCCAGGAGCGCCTGGCCCGCTTGATGCTGCAACACTCCCAGGTCCACCGCCTGGAGAACCAGGAGAACCAGGAGAACCAGGAGAACCAGCAGGAGCCGGACCAGGGGTACACTATGACAATGAACACACGTTTTTGGGTGAAGAGTTTGAGGAAGGAGGGGTGTCTCCCAATGGTTACCACCTACGCCAACTTTGGGATACTTGCATATAGCTGTATATATATATATATATGTATATATTTGATATTTACTGCCTGTATCTGCCAGTAGGATGCTTACTCTGACTTGGGATGTGCTCTCTGTCTGTAGGGCTGAAGAGCAAGACTCCTTGCTGAGTCTGTCTGCCCAGATGACCCAGTACCAGCAGGACCTGGACCACCTGCCCAGCACAGTCAAGGTCTGATTTTAGCAGTTCAACTTTAATGCTACTTTATGTTCACTGTTACCCACTGCGTGTAGCGCATTAAACTACCCACCGTTACCCACTGCGTGTAGCTCATTAAACTACCCACTGTTACCCACTGCGTGTAGCGCATTAAACTACCCACCGTTACCCACTGCGTGTAGCTCATTAAACTACCCACTGTTACCCACTGCGTGTAGCTCATTAAACTACCTGTCACACACTGCGTGTAGCTCATTAAACTACCCACTGTTACCCACTGCGTGTAGCTCATTAAACTACCCACTGTTACCCACTGCGTGTAGCTCATTAAACTACCTGTCACACACTGCGTGTAGCTCATTAAACTGCCCACTGTTACCCACTGCGTGTAGCTCATTAAACTACCCACCGTTACCCACTGCGTGTAGCTCATTAAACTACCCACCGTTACCCACTGCGTGTAGCTCATTAAACTACCCACCGTTACCCACTGCGTGTAGCTCATTAAACTACCCACTGTTACCCACTGCGTGTAGCTCATTAAACTACCCACCGTTACCCACTGCGTGTAGCTCATTAAACTACCCACTGCGTGTAGCTCATTAAACTACCCACCGTTACCCACTGCGTGTAGCTCATTAAACTACCCACTGCGTGTAGCTCATTAAACTACCCACTGTTACCCACTGCGTGTAGCTCATTAAACTACCCACCGTTACCCACTGCGTGTAGCTCATTAAACTACCCACTGCGTGTAGCTCATTAAACTACCCACTGCGTGTAGCTCATTAAACTACCCACCGTTACCCACTGCGTGTAGCTCATTAAACTACCCAGATAGATAGACTTTTATTTGTCATTGTACAGTGTACAATGAAATTAAGGGGGAGCACTCCCACAGAGCTACTGTGCACAACAAACAACAAAAAACAAAAACAAAAACACAAACAAGGATTAAAAGGAGTGCAATAATAAATACTGCAACTGTAGTGCAAATGAACAGAATAAATATAAAATAATTGACACTATTTAAGAGAATGGTGTAAATGTTTCACACATCATTGGGCCATGAGGTGCAGACATGGCACAGAGGCCGGAGCTGTCCAAGGAGCTGAAGGGGGGGGGGGGGGGGGGGGGGGGGTGGGAGGAGGTAGGTAGGTGGTTGGTTATTGTCCAGGGGGGCGGCAGTGTGTGTATCCGCAGCTGTTTGCAGTTGTGATGGCCCAGGGGAAGAAGCTCTTCGTCAGTCTGTGTGTGATTTTGTTGACCTGTAGCGTCTCCCCGAAGGCAACAGATCAAACAAAGGGTGGGCCGGGTGTGAAGGGTCTCTTGTGATGGCCATGATTCTCCGGAGACAGCAGGATGTGGCGTTTTCTTCCAGGCTGGGCAGAGGGCAGCCGATGATCTGCACCTTATTCGCTCATTTGCACTTCTGGTTAGAACGCCAACTGTATTTCGTTGTCCCTGTACTTGTACTCTGCACAATGACAATAAAGTTGAATCTAATCTAATCTAATCTAATCTTTTGAGCAATGTTTATTACCCTCTGTACTGCCTTCCTGTCCTTGGCTGTGGGGCCTGCGTACCAGACGCCCAGACAATACGTCAGTACGCTCTCAATTGATGAGTGGTAGAAGGCCAGCAGCAGCCTCGTGTCCAGATTGTTCTTCTTAAGGACACGCAGGAAATGTAGCCGCTGCTGAGCCTTCTTTACCAGCATCCTGGTGTTGTGAGTCCATGTGTGATCTGCAGCGATGTGGGTGCCCAGAAACCTGAAGGTGGTAACAGTCTCCACTTGCTCTCCGTTGATGAGGAGGGGGGTGTGGTCCTG
This sequence comes from Urophycis tenuis, assembly GCA_036785325.1. Taxonomy (NCBI): domain Eukaryota; kingdom Metazoa; phylum Chordata; class Actinopteri; order Gadiformes; family Phycidae; genus Urophycis; species Urophycis tenuis. The sequence goes on along the minus strand of JAXIVH010000012.1, from coordinate 2,141,198 downwards.
TCTGATCCTCCTGAAGTCCATGATGAGTTCTTTAGTTTTCAGGACATTCAGGGTCAGGTTATTTTCCGAGCACCAGGATGACAGTTTTTGCACTTCATCCCTGTATGCTGTCTCGTCGTTGTTGCAGATGAGCCCAACCACTGTTGTGTCGTCCGCATATTTTATGATGCGGTTGGTTGGGTGGGCTGGAGAGCAGTCGTGGGTGTACAGGGCGTACAGCAGGGGGCTCAGAACACAGCCTTGAGGGGAGCCAGTGCTGAGTGTGATTGTGGAGGAGTGATGGGGGCCGAGTCTCACAGACTGTGGGCGGCTCGTCAGAAAGCTTTTGATCCAGTTGCAGGTGGAGAGGGGGATCTGTAATTCCAGTAGTTTGGAGAAAAGAATGTCTGGTAGGATGGTGTTGAAAGCCGAGCTGTAGTCCACGAAGAGCATCCTCACATAGCTCTTCTTGTTCTCCAGGTGACTCAGCGCTGTGTGGAGTGTCAGGGCGATGGCGTCCTCCGTAGACCGGTTTGCCCTGTATGCAAACTGGTCGGGGTCGAGGGAGGGAGGGAGACAGTCCCTGAGGTGGTGGGAGACTGATCGCTCCAGGCACTTCATGATGACAGACGTCAGGGCAATGGGTCTGTAATCATTCAGGCTGTCTATTGTGGATTTCTTGGGAATGGGGATGATGGTGGAGGCCTTCAGGCATGTGGGGACGGTGGCATGTGACAGGGAGAGGTTGAACAGTCTGGTGAGGATCCCTGCCAGTTGGTCGGAACATGCTTTGATCACCGCCCCGGGGATGCCGTCAGGACCAGCAGCTTTCCTGGGATTCACTGCTCTCAGGTTTTTTCTCACCTCATGCTCCTGGAGAAAGAGGGGTGGGGTGCTGCAACCGGGGGGAGGCAGTGGCTGCAGGTGAGTGGTGGTGGTCTCGAAGCGGGCAAAGAAGCTGTTCAGCTCCTCTGCCAGTGAGCTGCTGCTGCTGCTGGAGGATGTGGGAGGGGCCTGGCCTTTGTAGTTGGTTAGAGCCTGGATGCCCCTCCACATCTGACGCGGGTTGTTGTCCGTCAGGTGTCCCTCTATTTTCCTCTTGTAGGAGTCCTTCGCCAGCTTGATGCCCCTCCTCAGGTCAGCTCTGGCAGTGCTGTAGAGCTCTCTGTCCCCAGTCCTGAAGGCCGAGTTTCGAGCTCTGATCAGGGTCTGGACTTCTTTTGTCATCCAGGGCTTCCTGTTTGGAAAGACCCGGATGCGTCTGTCCTCCGTGACGTGTTCTGCACAGCACCTGATGTAGAAGAGGACAGACTCGGTGTATGTGTCCAGGTCCTGATCTTCGAAGATGCTTCACTCTGTGCAGGCAAAGCAGTCCTGCAGCTGGGCAAGAGCATTTTCAGGCCAGGCTTTGATGGTGGCTTTGGTGGCTGGTTTGGTTTGCCTTCTGAGGGGGGTGTAGGCTGGGAAGAGGAACAGAGAGAGGTGGTCAGATTGTCCAAGGTGGGGGAGGGGGGTCGCCCTGTATGCATGTTTTATGTTTGAGTACACATGATCCAGTGTGTTTTTTCCCCTCGTTGCACACTTGACGTGCTGATGGAATTTGGGGAGAACAGTCTTGAGGTTTGCTTTGTTAAAGTCCCCGGCGATTATTTGTACGCCATCCGGATGAGCTCTCTGTTGTTCAGTGACCATGAGCTGGAGCTGGCCGAGTGCCATGCTAACGTTGGCATCGGGAGGTATGTAAACAGCGGTGATGATGGCTGCTGTAATCTCCCGTGGCAGGTAGAACGGCCGACACTGGACAGACATGGCCTCTAGGTCCAGTGAGCAGTAGGTGTCAATTACTCTGCTGTCCGAGCACCAGTTCTGGAGTACATACACACAGAGTCCCCCTCCTATGGTCTTACCGGAGGCTCTGGTCCGGTCGTGGCGGTGAATGGTGTGGCCTGCTAGCTCCACTGTAGCATCGGGGATATGTGGGCGCAGCCAGGATTCGCTGACAATCAGCAGACAGCACTCGCGGACGAAGTTGTCGAAGGTGATACGTGACTGCAGCTCATCCATCTTGTTTGCGAGGGATCTGGCGTTTGTCAGGAAGATTGATGGTAGTGGAGGTCTGTGCGGTTGGTTTCTTAGCCGAGCTAGCAGGCCTCCCCGGCATCCGCGCTTCTGCCTCCTCTCCCTGCGCCGCCTTCGGCGCCTGCCGGACCCGATAACAATCCACGGGGCGCCCGGTGGTCTCGCTATCTCCGATGAGATGTTGTGAGTCCGTGTGAAAGTGCTGGTAATGTCCATTTTTGCATTGAGTCCGATGAGTATCAGTTCGTGGCGGCTGTAGATAGGGTTGCTGTGACACGGGAGTGTCACAAGTAGGCATAAAGACATAAGTACAACAACAAGGTGCACAGGTAAAGGGGAGCCTCGAGCCGCTGCGACTGTGCGCGCCGCCATCAGGGACTCGCGCCGCCATCAGGGACTCTGACACCGTTGCCCACTGCGTGTAGCTCATTAAACTACCCACCGTTACCCACTGCGTGTAGCTCATTAAACTACCCACCGTTACCCACTGCGTGTAGCT